>CM042430.1:12859436-12861936 GCA_023631565.1 Gymnocephalus cernua
TCTTATACCCCCCCCCCCCCCCTCGCTGTCCTCTGCCCCTTGGATGGCCAATACCTGTAATTTGGCCTTCTTCCCCTTTAGCCCCCCCTCCCCACACACACACACTGATTCTTATCAGATCTTCCACTAGTCCAGGACTAAAAATCATCTCTCTGTGGACTAAGTGGGCTAAATATTCTGTTTTAAGTCAAAGCCACTTTTCACTCTTTTGTGAAAACAGATTGTGATTAAAATAAAATGCAATGACAGGGTTAACTTCTCAGTTTGAAAATATACAGCTGCAACACATGTAAATGAAGATTATCTGAAATAAATAGCCTAGGATATATTTAAAAAATATATCTCTGAGAAAGCTCCTTCACTTGTTATCAACAAAAATAACAGACTGATTAAAAGAGAGAGAGGTCGCCCGGATAGCTCAGGTGGTATATATAGAGGTTTGGTCCTCAACGCAGCGGGTCAGGTTAGACCATAGACAGTATATAAAATGGACACAGCGATCCCGCTGTTTTCGACGGAGACAAGTGAAGCCTCTTACCAGCACTTTTCCGGTGATGGGAAAGTGTTACTGAGCGTTACTGCGCAGCTGCAAACTTAGCTTCCCGCTGCCGATGTGACGTGAACAACGTCTCTGAACGTTGTAAGTCTTCTGGTAGCTGTGCCAAGAGAAATCTCAATCATTCCCAATCTATCAGAGACGGAGAGCGTAGGTATATGTAAGGAGATAACATAGGCACAGGCTAATTATTGCTAACTAAAATGCCAGTTAACATTAGTAATTAAACTAAACCGCTAATGTACGTCGAAACTGCCTGCGAGCTTCTCCTGTACTATATGGTAATTCCTCTACAATGCGACAGTAAGTCACGTGGTTAGCCTGTTTTTATAAGAACGTCTGCTACGGAGCCATAACGTGAGGTACAAGGTAATGTAGCCTTGTGTACATTGTCGTGTTTCTTAAGAAATAAACAACGGACAAATCAAGTCTTTAAACGCTTCAGATGTAAATTTATTGTCTGTCAAGGTGACGCCAAAATGAATGGCAGTCAATGGGATGCTAACGGGGGTGATGGGAACAGGGCTAGCAAAATGGCGCCATCGCGGCTTCGCTCTGAGGAGAGAAGCCTGGCCCCTTGGGTTAGACCTGCGGCCCTTTACTGCATGTCATTCCCCCCCCCTCTCCCCTTTCATGTCTTCAGCTGTCCTATCAAAATAAAGGAGAGAGAGAGAGAGAGAGAGAGAGAGAGAGAGAGGGAGAGGGAGAGAGGCGTATGCTACTCACAGAGTGACGGCTGACTCATTATGAACGGGGCCAGCACGGGTCGAATGCTTTGGCGGGTCAGCGGCATTACACACATCTTGTGTATGAAATGTCACTGCGCTGCATTTTATGAACTATGATATTCTGGCCACGTCTCTCGCCCAGGTCCACCAGGCTCTGTGAAGTTAGTTGCTTTCATTAACTTCGTCTGTGTTTTTCGCCGTGCGGCGGCCGCAGTAACAGAGTTACCAGCGGAAACACTGGTACAAATACAGGTTTCCCTCTCATGCTTAACAATATACAGCTGTGTTAACAATAATTAAAACTGTAGACAAATGTCGCAGTGTGGACCGACGCCGTGTCTCTTCATGTTGAACGGTGGCTGTGTGTGTGAATGGGGGCGGGGCTGCGCGGATGGGTCATGTAACACAGTGGAGAGGACGTTAGGTGCACCGGTGCGACCTAGGAAAAATGTTAGTCGCACCCTTACAAAATTTGGGCGCATGTGCGACCAAATTGGTCGCACTCTCGAGCCCTGAGGGGGCAAGAGTGAAGCCTCCTATGGCGCCATTTTGATGCTAATAAGCCATCACCCCCCCGTTAGCTTTCCATTGACTGCCATTCATTTTGGCGTCACTTTACATCTGAAGTGTTTAAAGACTTCATTTGACCATTGTTTATTTCTAAAGAAACACGACAATGTATAAAAGGCTCCATTACCTTGTACCTCACGTTATGGCTCCGTAGCAGACGTTTTTATAAAAATAGGCTAACGATTGTGTCATAACTGCGCAACTTACTGTCGCATAGTAGATGAATTACCGTACAGTACAGGAGAAGCTCGCAGGCACTTTGGACTTACATTAGCTGTTTAGTTTAATTGCTAATGTTAACTAGCATTTTAGATAGCAATAATTAGCCTGTGCCTATGTTATCTCCTTACATATACCTACGCTCTCCGTCTCTGCAAGATTGGGAATGATTGAGATTTCTCTTGGCACAGCTACCAGAAGACTTACAACTCGCAGACACGTTGCTCATGTCACATCTACATCGGCAAGCTCAGTTTGCAGCTGCGCAGTAACGCTCAGCCATCACCGGAAAAGTGCTTCTAATAGACTTCACTGGTTTCCGTCCAGAGCAACGGGATCTGTCGGTCCATTTCTACATACTGTCAATAGGCGTTTTCCCACTGGATAGTACTTGTACTTTTTAGGGGAAAAGTACATTTCTAAGCAG
>CM042430.1:12866936-12921936 GCA_023631565.1 Gymnocephalus cernua
TTGCGTTTTTAATATCTAAAAAGTTAAATAAATAATGAATTTTAATATAAAAATATGAATGATTAATCAATAGTCGATCGTTAATTCTCCTGATGATCGACAAAGAAAATGTAATTGAATGCCCATCCCTAGTTTCTACATTGATAGTATTCCTGAGTGTGGAGTTTCTCTTTAAGCTTTTGCCTTTTTTTTCCTTTTACATTGTTGTCCCATGTTACTTCAGTATCTGTCTTCAGTGGGCGCCTGCATCATCTCCTCAGTGCAATGGGAGTCAAAGTGTAACTCATGCATTCAAACACAATTGTTTGAATTTATGCTAAGGTCTTGTTGGGAAAACCAAATTTGCTCGCTTTGCTTGCTCCTCTGTTTCTCCCCGGGATACAGATTCTATCTCCATGTCAAGTAGGCCAGGCCGGGAGAAGAGTCACCCCATGAGGGGAGGCCGTAGCCTCAGGCCCTGCAACAATACGTCTCAGTAGTCCTCTAGCTCTGGGTGATGCACTTCAGTGACACAGTCATTTTTCTCCCGCATCTGCACAATACTCCATTTGCACAAACCCTTTTGAGTTGCCCCCCTCCTACCAAAGTGAAAAACAATTGGCTTATATTTACTTACTCTCAGTGGAAGCTTTTCCTGTTCCTGGAACAAGATGAAATAAGGGGAAGTCAGGAAGAGCGACTCTGCTGTCTCATGAGCTGACAAGAGTGCCTGCACAGGCAGCTTTACACACTTCCTGCTGGAGATGATATTTTGACACCTTTCTACAGACCTCCTTGAAGATGAGGCAGAATATGGAGAACCCCTTAAGTCAGTCATGTGAATGTAATGGAAAAAGTAAAGGCTGAAGTTAAATGAAAAAAAAAATCCTCTTGGAACTATTTTCACTGTTTTGTGCGTTGCTCAGCTCATATGATGACTGTCTCATTTAAAGTATTCCTACAGAAATCTGGCCATCTTGAGCTTATTATTGTGGGTGTGTGTGTAACTGTGTGTGTAACTCTGTACTCCAACATTTTACAATTAGAGCTGTAAAGAAATATATTTCCAACTGTCAAATTACTCAAATAACTAGTCACATTGTGCTGTCGGCTTTTTGGCCGAAGGCTTCAAGTGTCAGTTTGAGAGATCAACACTGTCTTCAAACCAACACAACAAGCAGCTGGTACAGTGGTAAAGTCTTGGCAACACCAGTGACTCTTGGTTGTTTCATTTTCTGGAGTGGAACTTTTACATTGTAGTGTATTCCTCTTCCTCTAGCTCTGCCTCTCACATTATCATATTGGGGAAAAAAAGAGAAAGACACTCCGTCACAAACACAACTTAGCTGTCAATGTGCGTCAGCTTCTCTCCTGCCAACTCCATGGCTTTACCTCAGCAGATGCCCTGCAGCTATCAAGTCACATCATTACTTAAAAGCCATTGTGTCTCATGTTTGACTAATAGAATCAACAAACTGAAAGCAGGAGTAGAGGGAGAAACTAAGGGATGCTTTATCACAATCATTAATGAGGGAAAATTAAGCTAATGTGCAGAATTACTCTGACGAGCTATAATTAAACAACATCCTATGCCAACTGTGTGTCTTCTGAGGAGCTCCAGGCAATGCATGCATGTCTGTAGTGGGAGAGATAACGCTGCTGTGTGGGAGGGAATGTCTCCTCGAGCCAGTAGTAGCCTGAACTAGCACACATTGTTTTTGCCTAATTGAAGTCCTGATTTGGCCAAGCAGTGACCTATGTGTTTCCTGGCCGGTGTTTGAAGTTGGTGAGGCAGCCGCAGGAGGTAATGGTCTGTGTGTTTGGGCAGTATTTGAACTGTTTATCCCATCAGCAGCTTCACTATTGAACCACACAGGAAACGTAACAAGAGCAGCAGGAGGAAAATATGTCACAGTTGAACCCGAGGATGTGTATTTCACTGGGAGCTGTGCTGGAAGCTTTACAGCACAAAGCAAGGTGGTGGGACAGTGTGATACCAGGCCTTACTTGCAGGCTTCAAAGCCAGGTGGAGGGATGTTTGGGTCATCATCTAAATCCCTTCTTTCATGCCTGTCAGTCCTGGAATCAACAACAACCCCTTAAGACTGGGGTTTACACTGCGTCTAAAGACATGGGGCCTGCTGTTGTCCCATGCCATGTTCTATACTCTGAGTTCTCCCGATAAAGAAATGAGCCCAGGCTCTGGTGTCACCAGGAGCAGTGCTTCAATCATCGGGGGATTCTGTAAGATTGTTTACTCTGTTATGAATAAACAGTGTGATACGAGAGTTTAAAAGCAAACACAATTTCTGGTCGGAATAAAAAGAAACAAAGAAGGAAGGATGATACGGTATTTACTTTATGTAGAAATAACAGGACTCTCCCAGATAATGCAATAATAACAATCCTATAGGTTTATGTTATGGCCAGAAGTTTTAATTATTGTCTCTGAGAAATCATGTTTTGTACTGTATGTCAGTTTGGCATGGTATGGCTCTAAATACTTGGCTCTAAATACTTACCTTGCACATCATGCTGGCTCATTGGAGCTGCTTAGGGAAACAGGTAATGGAAGTGCGCCATTGTTTATTACTCACACCTGTGCATTCCCTGCTCAAAATAATCTGTAACAATGGCCTTTTGGGACCACAAACAGTTAACATGTCTCCTGGTGAGGTACGGCGTGTTTACTCCTTGTTCTATTTTTGTTATAAAACTATTTAAATGTTTATCTGTGACTTGCCAAATCATATAGACCAAATCATATTGAAGAGACATAAAGTCTGCAAACTGGAACAGGAACTCAGGCCTGTAACAATTATTGCATAATTGTCTAATTGCAATACTTTTAAGGTATTGCCGTTTCTATGTTTAGCCCAAATTAATTGCTAACATTAGTTAAGGTTCTGAGGGGTATGATTGATTTATCATTTTCATGTTCATTTAAGAAAAAATACAATATTTTATGATAAAAAAAGAGCCGTGGTTTAATTGCAGGGTAGAAAAACCATCTACCAGTCAAATGCCTGTAAAATATGGAAGTGGCTGGCAGATATGCTTCACTCACCAGCCAAAAAAACAATGGTTATATATTGAGTGGCTGGTAACATTTGAACATTCACTAGCCATTTGGCTGGTGGACGAAAAAGTTAATTTTGGACCCTGCTTGTGTTTGTCACATAACAGTAATACAACAAATAGATGCATCCTGGGATTCATTCGAAAGTTGAATTTGTCTGAAAAATAAATACATGAATGATATTTTATAATTTGACTGAGAGACAATTATATTGTTAATCACAATTATTTCTGAGACAATTGTATAGCAAAATGTGGAATTGTTACAGCTCTACTCAGGATTGTCAGTTACACAATGATGTCTTTCCACATTTGCATTTTTTGCATTAGCTAACATAAACTACTAGGTGTGTTTTGATAATTTGTGAATTGCATTGTAATAACTTTTGATTTGTAAAGGGACGACTGTGCACTTTTTTTTCTAATATTACATAATCTTGCTTCAAGGAAAATGTAGAGATAAACAGCAGGCTTTTATTGTTTGTGAAAAGTTTAATGGGGACAATGTTTTCAGGAGGAAATAGTTTAAATGAAAACAGTTCACAGCGAGGTCTGAAGATAAACCCAGAGTAACCCAGGCATTGTTTTTGGAGAGACATTGCAGCTGAGTTTTTTTAATTTCATTATCAATGTTTTGAGCACCACCAACAGAATCCCATTCACCCCCATTATTCTGGGGTGAGGCATTACTCTGTGCAATGGATACTCTAAAACCTTGGCAGATAAAAGGAAAACTATCTGCATGGCTAGACCTTAAAGGGATATTTCACCGCTGGAAAGCTGAATATATCTTTAAATTGGGTAACAGAAATGTGAAAAAAAAATTGAAATTGGTGCCTTCTAGGCCGAGAAAAGCCAGAAAATGTGTTTTTGGCTCATATGGATGAAAGACACCAAATCCCGGAATGCTCTTCGCTTCGCTGCTTTGAGTCCACTCCTAAGCCACGCGTACCACTTGACAGACAGGCAGACAGAGGCATGCAACTCAACTCAATGTGTTTTATTGTTATTTCAACCATATACACGAAACAACGTTTCATCGTGGCTTAAGTGGTGTTGCACATTTAAAATGTATAATAACAACATTATATAAAAACGACATACGAAACAGGCTACCTTTAGTGCACACACACATTATATAGGCTCTGTAAAGTTCCGCTAAGCATACTAGCATTAGGCTTGGTGGGCTGTAAACACCGAGTATAAACAGCCGTGAATTAGCGTGGGATGTTGAATGGTCGCCATGTAACAGTCACAAACTCCAGCGGTTAGCAGTTAGTTGGATACAAATCACCCCATTTCTGCACCAGTCCGTGTTAACACAGCTCACCTTCACGGACCTTTTACCCAGTGACAGAGCATCTCTAGCTCGGATCGTCGGAGGGCTAGCAGTCCTGGTAGCTGGACAGTCTGGTACGTTGTTGTTCAGCCATGTTTCCACGAAAGCAAAAAACACAGTCTCTGAACTCGCGTTGGGAGCATCGTTGAAGATTGATGTAGTCCAGTTTGTTGTTTAATGAACGGACACTTGCAAGCAGGATTGATAGGACAGGTGGCCGACAAGCGTTAGCTCGCTCTGGATGTGCCTTTTCCCCGGTTAGCTTTAGCTTCCCACCTAGCTGATGAGGAGGTCCCCTACCCGGCTCGGGGCATCGAGCGAGACCGCTGGTCTCCGTGCTGGTCTCCGTGCTGGTCTCCGTGCAGGCGAAGCTCTCGTAGTTTGCCGATTATTCCATCTGTAATAACGTTTCCTGCATATTCTCTGGTCTGTAGCGATGTATCCCGGTGGTACACGTGCGGTAGTTTGAATGCACATAATTGTTGTAAAAGTTTGCTGCTGAGAAGAGAGAGCCCTGTTTAGCGAGGATTAAAGATGGCTGACATTTCGTTTTTTGCCGGCTGAGATCGGCTTGTTTCGGGTGATGGACGGGTTGAAAACATGCGGACATAGCTCCTACTACTGGTTGTAGTCTTTTGCTCTGGCCAAAAAATCTTCCGATCGTCATTTTACGTCATCGGAAGATTTTTTCCAGGCCCCCCAATGCAGAGATCTCCTGTCTCAGGGGGACATGAGGGAGGGACGCACGGTCATTCAGAAATACTACCGGGTTTCTACTGATACAAAGCTGAATGCTAAATCGGTGAAGTATCCCTTTAAGGAGTAGGCTAAATGGGGAAAAATATGTTTGGTTTTTGGTGATTTGGTGACTGACCCTTTTTAAACATTTGGGGGGCTGAAAAGAAAATATCTGTAAAGCAGTGAAGAGTTTTCCAGGCTGGTCTTTCAATGTTTTGTTCACCCTTTTTTATTTATTCAAGTGCCAGTACCAGTACATTTTAACTAGGGCTGTCAGTTTAACGTGTTATTAATGGCGTTAACTCAAACCCATTTTAACGGCGTCAATTTTTTTATTGCAAGATTAACGATCTTTCGCATCTAGCTAGACCGGAAACAAAACAGGCACACGCCGCGGCCGCACACACTTGTTTGAGCTTGCAAGCCGGGTAGCTAGCAAGGGGGTAAGCCTGCCTCCACAGAGCGAAGCTGCTATGGCGCCATTTTGATGCTACCAAGCGCTCACCCCCAGTTAGCATTCCATTGACTGCCATTCATTTTGGCGTCACTTTGACAGCCAATAACTTTACATCTGAAGTGTTTAAAGACTCTATTTGTCCATTGTTTATTTCTAAAGAAACACGACAATGTATAAAAGGCTCCATTACCTTGTACCTCACGTTATGGCTCTGTAGCAGACGTTTTTATAAAAATAGGCTAACGATTGTGTCATAATAATAATAATAATACATTTAATTTATATAGCGCTTTTCATAGACTCAAAGTCACTTTACAGGGAAATTACAAGTAAGGAAAATACAGCATAACATGAGGAAAGGGGAGGAGAAAAAAAACTATGCTCAGTACAGTACAGAGTACAGTGTGGGAACAGGAAAAAAAAACCTCGACAATAAGCACATACAACACGATTCAACACATGACTTGCAACAGGGGAGGGAAATGGGGGGGAATGAGGGGAGTGGGGGGTGGAGGTAACCCAGACATCGGCAAGCACAGAGCCATAAATATAGTGTCTTTCTCTATCACTCTGGGCAAGCAGCCATCAGAGCAGGCAGAGAAGCGGCGAATAAACAGCGCCAGCGTCCTCTCCGTCCGACCGAATGGCGCTGGTCACAGACCAGCTTGTCAGACGGGGGTAAAAAAGCAGCAAAGGCGTGGGACGGGGGTATTAGGGAGGAGGGGGGCCTGGTGAGAGTCGCTTAGCCTGGCACCCATTGGGGCCTCAGTCCGCAGTATGTCATAGCGTTAACACAGCAAGTTGCCATGGAGACAACCTTGAATAGGTCCCAAGCAGAGTCAACAATCAGCAGGTGTCTGAGGGAAGTTGGGGAGGAACGCAAGAGTGTCTCTCTGCAGTGCTCTTCGAGGGGGATGTTTTTGTTCCAGCAGCGGCCTTGGCCGAGGCCATTGCTGGATAAGGGGGCCTAAAGTTGATAAGATTGGGGTTATTTTGTCTCGGCGCGAGTAGCTGCATTCCTTTGCACAGCCACTCTGTTAGTCAATTTCTGGTCAATCTGTCTTTGTAAAAGCGGTGATTTATCCAAGATAATATCCAAATTGCAGTTCATCTCCATGTTGTTATCCATAGTGCGGTTAACCGCTCTGCCCACCGCTTCACTCATTCCAGGCAGCATTTTGGGGCTTTGAACAGCTGTCATAGTCTTGTCAAATTTTTCGATAAACCAGGACAATGCCTAATCCGGTCAGCAAGGGCCTGTTATCATCGTTCCGAATAGGTAGATATCCTCAACGTCCTCCCCGAAATGAGCCGCCAGACACACGACCCGCCACTTCTCCCACGCGTCCATCGTGTAGCCAGCAGCAAACGTTCTGGCAGGGCAAGCAGGTTCCCCCGAACCCAAGCTCCTCGTTGAGAAGATGGTGTCAATTGCGTTGAGAGACCAGTTGATCAAATCCATGGTTTTAGGGTTTGGAGAGCAGTGCTGAGAGAGTCTCTCAAAGAGTTAGACGAGACAAGAGGAGCAAGCAGGGGAGGTGTGGGAGAGGAGAGGGAGAGAAAATGCGACCGCCTTCGTTGAGAGCCAAACGAGAACGTGACTTACTGTTGCATAGTAGAGGAATTACCGTATAGTACAAGAGAAGCTCGCAGGCAGTTTGGACTTACATTAGCTGTTTAGTTTAATTGCTAATGTTAACTAGCATTTTAGTTAGCAATAATTAGCCTGTGCCTATGTTGTCTCCTTACATATACCTACGCTCTCTGTCTCTGCAAGATTGGGAATGATTAAGATTTCTCTTGGCACAGCTACCAGAAGACTTACAACTTTCAGACACGTTGCTCACGTCACATATACCTCGGCAAGCTCAGTTTGCAGCTGCGCAGTAACGCTCAGCCATCACCGGAAAAGTGCTTCTAATAGACTTCACTCGTCTCCGTCCAGAGCAGCGGGATCTGTTGGTCCATTTCTTTAACTGTCTATGGTAGCTAGTAGGCTCGTGGTGGCGGTTAGCTTCGGAGCGAGTAGTGTCTATACAGTCAGTGAGAGAAACAAAGTGTCTCCCCTGTTCTTTCTGACCACGGTGTGAAACCTGTAGCAGGAAAAGTTAACGCTCTACTTGATTTTACGTTGTTTATGGAGAAGGACAACCAGGAAATGAGTCGGGGGAAACCATAGTCGCTATGACGATCAGCCACGCTCGCCTGTGGCGTGAGGCAGTATATCTGCAATGGAAAATGGAGGTAACAGTGTTACATTATGTGACAGATTATTAGCTCCAAGTGTGAATGACTGCTCCAAGGAGAATGTTAGTGTGAAATTGAACACTACGTATATGTCAATGTTGTTTTCAATAAAACAAAAGCATTTGCACAAAGCAAGCCGATCCACTTTTCCATGTTGATAAGAGCATTAAAATCAGAAAAAAATAATGGGACAAAAAGAAATCAAGGGACATTTAAAATAGATAAAAGATTAATTGCGATTGATCGTGAGTTAACTATGACATTAATGCGATTAATCACGATTAAATATTTTAATTGTTTGACAGCACTAATTTTAATATAATGCAGTCAAACACCATACCACCACAGAATATAGCCTCAACAATTACAATGGAGTTGAGTTAATATCCTTCTTATACAGTAGTGTCAAAAAAGAAGAGCTTGATGAAGGATTTATTTTAGGGCTGAAATGCATTACATTGTATAGGTGTAGCTAATAAACTGGCCATTCACTGCAGGCTGTTCTCACCATTCGTACATTTAGCTACGGAAAAGTAATGCTCACTGCAAACAACGGAGTAGTCCATTAAACATGGTTTCTAGATAAATAAAATGCCACATGGAGGTCCAAAAGTCCAGGGAACCTGTTACCTGCAGTAAAATACTCAGAATCTGATTTGACAGATTCAGTTGTTGCATCTCTCAGTGGTACACAGCTTTCACTGAAGGCTTGTCTTTTGGGGCTGATATTGCTTCTTTCAGGATAAACGGGAACCCCACATGCTATTTGAGAGTGGCCTTACAAATATTGACGTATGTCAGCTTTTCTAATCCTTAATGATGGCTCTCTGAGCCTACAGGGACATCAATTTTTTTACCTAACCACATGACCGTTTCTTCTGAAAAATGCAGCTAAAGAGAGCTTGTGGGGTGTGGACTTTTATTTTCAGGTTCCGTCAAGCAGTGCTAATGATATCAATGGGCAACAAGTTGTTCCAACCATAGTAACGCTTCACATTACACTGGTTTGATGCTGTGTCATGTTTTCGGCAACCCTAGAGCTAGCAGTTTTTACTTGTATTGTCCTATCTTTAAGTGTTATGTATGAAAACTACAGCTGTAACAATTCCATACCATACAATAAATTTCATTCAAATTTAAAAAATATCTATTTATGTATTACTTTTTCAAACAAAGTTTTGAATGACTCCCAGGATACATCTTTTGGCTATATTGCTGTTATGTGACACAGATAATGTAGTAACAAAAGTAAACCACGCCTCCTTATTATCATAAAACATTGTATTTTTTTCTTAAATCAACAAAAAAATGATTACCATCAGTCATGCCCATTAGGACCTTAGCTAATGTTAGCAATTAATTGCAGTGAAACAAAGAAACTTTAAAAGTATTGCAGTTAGAAAATTATGCAATAATTGTTACAGGGCTGTTCCTGAGTTCCTGTTCCAGTTTGCAGACTTTATGTCTCTTCAACGTGATTTGGTCTATATGATTTGGCAAGTCACAGATAAACATTTAAATGGTTTTATAACAAAAATAGAATAAGGAGTAAACATGTCGTACCTCACCAGGAGACATGTTAACTGCTTGTGGTCCCAAAAGGCCATTTTTACAGCGGATTATTTTGAGCAAGGAACGCACAGGTGTGAGTAATAACAAACATGGCGCACTTCCATTACCGAGGTTGGTTTCACTAGAATGAGACGAGATGAGATTTTAACACTATTTTAAAGCTACATTGTGTAAGAATTTCTATGTCCCTTTTTGGCTAATGTATTTTAAAGATGGAGGCGCAACATGGCAGCTGTCATTCGAACGACTCACTCGTATGTATTCTGAATGATTCTAAATGGCAGATTCTACGCTTACGAGAATACTTTAATTAGTTGGAAGAAGTAATTACACATGAATGAGCACATGTTTGTGAAAGAACAAAGGTTTTTTTGCTAAGAATCAACTAAATAAATTACACAATGTAGGTTTAAAGATGACTTTAATTAAGAAATATGACTGGAAAATGTTTTCTTACTCAGAGAACCAGGGTTACAACGTAACCGAGCATTTTACTGCAGTAGAGCAGTAACAAGTAAACGAGGTAGGCTGCTCTTGTATTGATTTATGACCATTTTAAGACGAGGGGAGAACATTTCTTTCTTTAATATCATTAAAAGTAAAGCTTTTGCTTTCTGCTTCCGACTCATTTAAAGCCCCATTGTGTAAGAATTTCTCCCATCTAGCGGTGAAAGTGTATATGACAACCAACTGAATTTCACTTTGTAGTCCCCCCCCCCCCACACACACACACACATTCCCAGTGTGTTATAACTCCTATGGTGGCCGAACCCGAAATTAGCGACAACCGTCCGTGAGTGTCCCTTCCAGTGTAATAATAGTTTGACGTTATTTTGGTACCATTTCATTGCTAACATCAGCTATCAGGTTCCCAAACATATGCAAGCTAATGTTAGTAAAGTATCAGTGCTATCGTTATTCTGTATATTGTACGAGATTAATAGTGTAAGGCGATGTTTACAGCGTAGGAGAGAAGCAACGGAGGTTTGTGTTTTTAATATATTTCTCTGAGAAGCATGAACAATGTCAGTGAAACTGAAATGATCTCTTAGTGTCTCCATCGTTTACACGCAGCTGTTCTAGTAGCTAGTCCGTGTTACAACTGTGAGTTGTCTGCCAGGGAAATCACGGCACATATGATTACGTTTATGTTACAAGGTAGACAATCCTTTTTCATCATTGACGCGAGGAAAAGTATCCTAGACGTCGTTCTAGCGATAAGCACAACCATGCTATAGTTAGCCAAGCAAGTAGCAACTATAAAACTTTTACACAAATAGGCAGAATTACCTGTTGAGAAGAAAGCAGGCAACTTCGGTGTCCCTTTTTAAAATCCTTGCTCCTCATCAGCTCTTTCCATCTTGGAAAAGCCACAACAATATTAACTTTGGTCGCGTTGCTTTGCCTGTCACGTTGTCATTTTAATTTCCTTGGCGACTCAGTTACATGTCCTCGATAATAGACGCAACAGGCTTTCAAATCTGCCGGCGGTGAGTCACAAGTAATCTTCTCCCCCTCCCTCCCTGGCATACGTCACAGTCATAGACAGTTAAAGAAAACTGTCGGTCACAGTCAGTGCCACTGAGTGAAAAGCGCGAAATGTGGAGCAGTATAGCCTGTATGTCCCTTACGGGCTACCGTATTTCAAGATGGCGCATGGCTATGGAGCATCTACCCCAGTTCATGTAAGCGCAAATGTAAAATTTCAAGCCAATAGGAATACTTGGAATTGATGGTGGTGGTCAATATTCATAAAAAAGGACAAGTTTGTGAAGGGCAATACAGATTTTGATAATGAACAACTACAAATGTTACACACTGGCTTTAAAGAAAAGAGTGATCTGCGTGACTATGCTGCAGGAGAGAGTGAGTGACAGTGAGAGATCTGACGCTGGGTTTTACCGGCAGCTTTGTACAATTGCAACTCTGCTACCGCTCTTCAAAACTGAACTCATAGTCAACTTTGGTGAACGGGCAGCAGGTCTTTTATGCTAATTTAGAGCTCCAAGCCAGACTCATCATCCTAGCCAGATGTATAACACCAACCAGGTTAGACTCTGTCTGCTGGCGGCTGCTCTGCACTTGTGACCGATATCACGAGACAATATTTACCTCGATGAGAAGTCTCGTCACATTTTAATCTTGCAAGATCTCGTCACACCTCTAGCGATTACTGTAGACAATTATGTAATAATTGTTACAGGCCTAATGAAAACGACTTTGAAAAAGATTTCCCAGTAAATCCCATATGTCACATACTGTATCGATTGCAACCTTATTTCCATTATCACAATTAAATGTCAAGTAATTACTTCTTCTATACATTTAAGACTTCTGTTTAAACAACACAAGGGAAGCTTTTATAGTTGAGATGAAGATGTGTTTGTGTTCTCATCTTCACAAAAACCACCAGAGGCTGTGTACATTCTGTATCTTCTAAAACGACTGTTAGATTAGCTCATTTTCTCCTAGAAGCTTCATGCATATGCAGGCAAAAGCCAATTATTTATGCGAGACACTTGCGGCCTCCATTACCTCATAGTGCACATCACACTGGCCAAAACACACATTATCTGTCACCGAAGTACTGCAGTGGCAAATACAATCAACAAACTTCTTTCCCGAAAACATAAACATTTCTTAATGACACATTTTCAATCTCCAGCTGTTTTTGCTGCTTGCCAGTCGGAGTATCAGGAGCAAACGAGAAGCTAATCCGCCAACTGTATGGCTACGCTGCTCAATGAGAGTGAAAAACATATTTTGTATTTGCCACGGTAATGGGGTCGTAACAACAAATGCCAACGTGTAGATGTGATTAAATCACATCTTTTATTGGCTTGCAAGGAATGTTGATTTTAACGGTATCTTGTGTGCAGTGGAGCCGGGAAGTGAGAGTTGATAAAAAGCAAGCGGCGTTCAAGGTGGGATGTAATTAGAATCAGCATGTTGAGGGTGAGTTTTGTCTTAGATGACTGATGCCACGGAACACTGTGCTGACATAATTGTGCATGTTGTGCTCATATGTGTGTACTTGTTGACTAGATAACATCAGGCAGCAGACAATAGGGCTGAGCCAGATAACAGGCAACAGTGACGGATTGTGCAAACTGTCTGAATGACAGTATAGTTCCCATGTTCTCTCTTCTACCAGGAGTTATTGATTTAGCTCAAATTGATTATGACTTGAAATGTTTTTTCAGTGGACAATGGGCTTAGTAGAAATGGAGTGATTTGGTTACGATGTATTATGGCTCATTGGGCCTGAATAAAGAAATGTCCCTGCCAAGACAGCAAGTGAGCAGAGGCCATTCTGACTGTCCCAAGCAAAGGCTGAATGATGAGCGCAGGACGAAACCTGATGAGTTTCTTTTTAAACATTGAATCAACACAAAAGAAAACCCCTTTTATAGCATTTCATCGTCCTCATAACACCACCACACACGTTGTTGTTGATGTCATCACATGGTCAGAGGCCTGTACTACGAAGCAAGATTTAGCGTTAACGAGGTAACTTCAGGTTCAGCCCAGGGTTTTGTGTATCACGACGGTGGATCAGTTGTTACTGGGTTCAATCGCCGTGGTAACTTATGCTGAACACCTAACCTGGTCGGGAGCAGGTTATGTTGGAGATCAACCGATGTAAAAGCACCGCCTACTGACCAATCAATACTCGGTTGATAACGGCGTCACCGTTCTTAGAAGATCAGGCGGAGAGAGAGAGGTGCCCTCAGAAAAGTTAAAACATTTAGAGAACGACAACCCGGTTAACATTCCCTGATGGGTATTTTTATGAAAGATATAGATTTTCAGCGGAGGGAATTATGTATAGGCTATTTGTCGGCTTGTTGAGCCATGTGTTGCCAATGCGCACATCAGTTTGAATTATGTTTTTATATTTTTTATTTGCTCTCAAGATTGACTGATAATATAATAGGCTAAAGCAACGACAGTTTATGGAAAGCACAAGCATAATTATGGTCAGATCTTGTGCCTGACTGATGGGGAAGTGACATTGATAAGTGTTGTGATTTACCCATAACAGCGTCGGCTATTTTTGTTGCCAGCTTTCCTTCCTGTTTTAGGAAGCAGCGACTGTATTGCGTTTTGCTTGTAAACCATGTCTGTGTTCTTCATATTTATGTAGAATTCTAGTTTGCTCTTCTTATATAAAATATGCAGCTCTGGTAGATGTTTGTGATTAGTCATGCTGCGCAAACGCCGCCTCTTTTATGTGAACGCGCATGCCGCTGGATTGGGAAATCCTGGGTTGACTGAAATAGTTGATAACCACCGTCGTGACATAGGCCTAGGTTTTGCGGGACCACGGTTGTTAGGGTTAGTGAAGCCGGGTAACTGAAAGATATCCAGGGCATGTTGATCTTGATTCGTAGTACAGGCCTCTGCACTGCTGTATGTAAATTTGATTTGCTCTGCGATCCTTCTGCTTTCTCTTTGATTACAAAGCCAATATGGAAGGCAACGTCCAGTAATGATGGAGCTGCCACACAGTGACCTGACCGGCTCTACTGATCAATGGGAAATGGGCTCCAGGCTGTGTTCATTGGCAGCCATTGGGCACCTGGATTGGGTTGACTGCATCTATGTTGTTACTGTAAATGCTCGCTCATTAACCAAAATCATTTATGCAGCGAATTAGAAAAGCTCTGCCAAAGCCACCCCTTAATGATTGTTGCTAACATTGTGTGTCTGCTGTTGTGTCAGATAGGTAGTGTGCAGAGTGTTTTTAGAGATGTTTGACCGAGGAAAGAAGCTAGAAGCAATGCTCGTGCGAAGGATAAGAGTGAACCAATACAAAGTTGTGGGCCATAAAACTAAAACTATGATCGGAAAGGCACTAAAATGCATTGCAGAGCTGAAAGGATCGCAGACTTGGGTGATAATTATCCCTAGGTTCATCACTAAATCACTAAACAACTCATTCACATTAAACAAAGTCATTTGATCCATCCAGTACAGTATAGCAGCTTTAAAGGCCCTACAGGTGTTTTCTGTTAATGTGGCTGATTGGGCCTCTTCCCAGGACTGTGTGGGTGTGGTTAGACTGTTTGTGTGACATTCTCCTGAGTCCCCTGTTAGTGCTGTTGGGACAAATGACAGCTGTATAATTCTTATTGGTAGAAAGAATGTATGACCTAATAAGTTCCCATCAAAGCTCCAGCCCACCTTCAACCTGAGCAGAGTCTAATCCGCCAGAATACCTGAAAACACCTGTGTTGGTGTTCACAGGCTTTAAAACGTCATTTTCTTGAGTTAGACAATGAGCAAATACATTACTCTGCCGAGATGTATTTCTTCTTATGCCTGCTGTACATTTTTTGTTGTTCTAAAACATGCTTCCCTTATTGCTTATGTACAGTTTGCAGTTAGTTTGACTAAAAAGCATTACTTAAGATCCTACATATTTACCCCATGTTAGTGTCTGCAAGTTGTAGCGGATTCTAAACACAGCTTTCGCTTCACGTACTAAAGCTACTTCTTTTGTAAAGAAACCTAAGTAACCATGTTGCGAATATTGAAGCTAAAGTTTTCCACTGATGGAATTACACAAAAAAAGGCTTTTGCCAGTGCGCTTAGGAATGTATTGCAGTCATATTCACGACACACAACTACAAACTAAGCGCTCCTCACTATGAAAACATGGACAAATAAATCCGCTGAATTGGTGAGCAGTAAGCTTAAAAAAAAGTTAGAGACGCTTTGTTGTCACAGGAAACTGAGCAGAGAATTTGTTTTTGTTTATTTTTCACTTAAATTTCCTTCTTGCTTTGGGGAAAACGTTAATCCTTGTATTTCAGATGTCAAGAGTCCATGAAATAGGTAGAGGAGGGGTGGGTGCCTCTGAAGTCAGGACAAACTGGCATAGTGTTTTTCTAAAAGGCCCATGAAGAGAACTGAGGACTCTCACTTTTGTACGTTGGGAATACAGAAAGCTCTTCACTCACTGTTTACACATTGTTGCCCCTTCTGAGAGAGGAATAATAAGTAAGATGCTACATAAGCTACGGCTCATGACTCGGAATAAAATACAACTTTATAGTGCATGCACGTAGTCTAATTTTTTAGCCCTGTCCCATCAGTTTGGTTAATGTCTGACTAAAAATTAGCATCACAATAAGTGCACATTATTCTCTCTTGACCCCATACATCTTAAATAGGGCACATTTGAGTTATGATTGGCAGAGACGAAACCTCTCACCTCTAAGTTGGAGGCCTCTGTCATGTTATATGTATGTTTTCATGACACGTGCTGACAAAATGCTTCATGCTGCGTTAGGATGCAGAAAGACATTTGACCTGATCTCTGTCATTAGTGCGTAAAGTAATGTGTCCCTCTCTTGATGTCCTCCAGGTGTGTCATTGTGTGTACATTGTCATATGGGCTGTGGGAGGAAATAAAGATGCCCCCAAACCCACAACCACCCACTCTTTTTTTAAATTCTTCTTCTTTATCCTTAAACAATTTGCCAAAGTCAAATTCTTGCTTCCTGAAAATAAATATGAATTTTTCATTATTCATTCAGAAAAACTCATAGCTGTTTTTAAAGCTATTTGTTGTTTCATTGTTTCCCTTTTAAACAACATTTAATTTGCTAATTTAAGAAAGCCAGACTATATGACCATTGGAATATGATCTAACTGAATTACAGCGGATATCAAAAGTTTGTTTGACAGAAACATTTTCAACAGTAATTTTATTAATTTTATAATTTTTATTTTATTAAGCTTCTCACTGTCCCCTGATCTCATCTTCCAGCCTTGTCAGGATAACAGATGAATCATTATGTACAACAATTAAAAATGTATGTAGGACTTTCATTTCATCACTGGTATGGTATATTCAGTAAACACTCTCAGACTCAAAATAAAGTTGTCTGTTGAATACTGGCAGTTGTGATTTAAATGATAGAGCCCGACTGATATATCGGTGGGCCGATATTAGGCATTTTCTGAACTATCGGTATCGGCATTTATAAAAATTGTTTCGTCCGTTTTTTGTTTTTAAATATTCATTCATCAGAATCATTTATAATGACAAATAAATGATTCTGATAAATGAATATTTAAAAAATAAAATAAAAACGGTAAGGGTGCTCCGATTGATCGGTCACCGATCGGTATCGGCCGATAATGGCTTTAAATAGTTTGATCGGTGGTCTCCATAAAGGCTGATCAGATGATGCACTACTCGTGAGAACATGTTCTACATGGAGCTAAAATGCCGGACTCCCAATATTCACCGGTCTGGCAGTTCAACCAGGTGTCTGAACGGTGGCAGATCAGCGGTTGGCCCGCGGGCCGGCCTAGGAAGGCGGCTACCGCTTTTAAAAAGCGGCTGCCACCAGTGGTGCGCCGGCAAATGTGTTTGCGATTACACCGTTCTGATGCTTCTACTGCCTCTGGAGCACCGCCAGTGGTCCGCCGACTCATTGCTATCTGGGAAAAAGACAATACATTAGCAATTTGCTACGTGTGTGCCAAGGAAATACCACAAGGCAGAAAGCTCCAAAGACATTTCAACAGCACCAACCTCATCAGACATTTGAAGGTTAGTCATGGAAAGGAGTATGAGGAGTTTTCAAAGTTAGCTAGCGCTAAGGCAGAGCGGTGTTGCAGCTCTGGCGCCACTCAAACAACTGTTTCCCCGTGTGTGTGTGTGTGTGTGTGTGTGTGTTTGTGTGTGTGTGCTGAAGAAATGTCTGCAGTGATTGAAAGGACATTTTTTAGATTTTGAGCTAGGACAAAAAGCCAAACAATTCCTGATACATTCTCTAAACATGTGTGACTGTTACGTAATGGCGTAATTTTCATAAAGCGATCGGTGATCGGTATCGGCCGATACTTCTTCTAGCAATTGGTGATCGGTGATTGGCCCCAAAAATCCTGATTGGAGCACCCTTAAAAAACGGATGATGAATCTGTTTATGTTTTGTTACGCGTTTCTGGATTTTTGTTTTAAATATATATTGGCCGATATATCAGAATATTGGATTTTTAAATCATCAAATATTTGTATCGGTATCGGCCTCAAAAATCCTTTATCGGTCAGGCTCTATAAAGTGATAAAATAGGGTAAAGACAAGAAGGTAAATAAGTGTGTGGTGAATCACGCTGATTTTTCCCTGACCTTCCCACAAGAAGCTCCTCTGTGTCTTGTGTATTCCTTACAGAATTTACAAGGCCTAACAAGTTCCTGAGTTAATAGATACACATCTTTAACCAGTGGTGCATTTAAAAAAATGTGCCTGCGATAATGGAAAATCATAAAAATGAATGCTTATAATACTCATTATGCGTATAATACTATATAAAACTAATTGTTTGGAAAGGTTATAAAACGGTTTAAATAATTAATATTAAAATAGGGCTTACGTAAATCTGCACATTAGCTTATTAGTGATATTCAATTGTAAATATATTATTACATGTGTAATTTGCCCATCAGCATTCTTCCCACTTTATTTAGCTTTAACAGCAGAGAGAACAATCCGGGGATCAATCCACCAAATCTGCAGTTTATAGGCAATACACTTTACCTCCTTTGGAATTACAATTCAAGTAAACAAAGCATATAACTCATTTTTGAGTGAAACTGAATCCGCGAAGATGGTGAGCGACTTTGGCGTGCTATAGAGATCTTTAAAGATGACAGATTACACTTATACACTAGAAACAGTAGGAGTGCAGCCGTAGTGAGGCAATTTTGCAACAAAAAAAAGACTGTGACATTGAAAGCATCAGTATGTTTCCATCTTTATAGCAAAGGACTGTCTGCCTACAGTATGTGAGCATTGTGTTCTTGTGCTCGTGGGTGGGTGTATATGTGTGTATCCTCTGTGTGGGGCTGCGTGATATGGGGAAAATATCTAATTGCGATTATTTTGACTGATATTGATGATTCACGATATTGGAAGGAATGAACGTTTTTGTATCATTATTCTCATTTTCATTGAAAATGATTAACACTTAACACTTAAAATGATTATAGTGTGATTTCTTTTTTTTTTGAGAGGATCTCTACCAAACAAAGATTTTTTTTCTTTAGTCTGTAGGATAGGATTTGTAGGCCGGGACGTCTCTGCAGCACCACAATACTTAATTCAGAAAGGTTTGACACCTATTTTATCATTAACATATATTGCACCCCACTGCGATTTGGATGTTGCGATTCATTGTGCAGCCCTACCTCTGTGGGTGTTGCACAGTAAATGCTGAGCCATGTCCACAGCATATAAAAACAGATCAAAGGCTTTCGCGGAGCATGTCGTTAATTGAGTGTACTGGACAGTGGGCATGTCCCTCACAGCATCTCTGGGCAGAACCGATGCTTGTCCGCAAATGTCAGCTTTCTTCTCATCACCGTGAATTAAAGGCATCGCTTCACTTCCTTGTTTCCTTGTGGGGGGTTGTTATGCGGAAAGGCAGAGGAAGCCTGTTTGATCTGACAAGCTTGAATTTAATTGACTGTGATGGGGCTACCGAGGACACATAAGAAGAACGGACAAGGAGCAGAGGTCGTTTTCAGTTTTGCTCAGCCCTTTCAGTGTTGACAGAGAGTAGTGCAAAGACTGGGGTGGCCCCTGTCACTTTAAACCTTAACAACAGTCTGTTCAAGTTTATCTGTAACCACGGAGCCCCTCGGTGGCCCTGAACATGTTTACCAAAGAAAGCTGAAGCTGTTTTCTTTCCCACCACCTGTATTCACAGGAATCTACTGCATTCTTTTTACAAATGCATGGCATCACAGCCATCCCGAAATATTTAGAATTCTTTGATCAGAAACCTTCCTTCATGAAAAGACCTTGGAAAGATGTAACTTCTGCACACCACCTTCCACGCTGACTGATGTGAAGCTACAGAGTTAATAATTTCAATGTGTAACAGCTTTTTTTAGATTCTGACAGTTGCCTCCTGAGTGCTTGCACCGAAGCTGATGGGTTAGATAATCTCTCAAAGTCTCCCTGTTGAGACGACTTAACAAACCAAGTGGGATGGGCGGCAGTTTTTTTTTTTTTTTCGAGGGGTTTAACATCTTATTTTTAGCGGCGAGGATATAACGGCACGCTGGCATGAGTAGCGGCACCACTAGTCCCCTGTGATGGAGTGGCACTCACAACGCCGCCTCACCGTTTGCTGTCAGTACGGTAGGGATGTGATGTGTGATGTGATTCTCCAGCTCAAATCCCCAGGGAGTTGGCAATGGACATTGTTGGGTACATTTTTACATTTTTATAGCACGCTCCACAAACGTTATTTCTAAAGATGGCAGGCCATTCTTTGTCATTAAATTAAAATGAAAAAGGAAGTCCTTATCATTTTTCATTTTCTTTGTGCTCTGCTTATCTGTTCATCTATCTTCCTATTTATCACACATGTCACTAAGAGTTTCCTTTTTTATGATTTCCTTCTAGCCAGTAAACCACCTGCCTCCAGTAAAAAAATTTACAATCTAAATCACTTTTCCTTATCGTGGTTAATAGCTGAGTCAAATCTTTTGTTTTTAAACATTTTTTTCCGAGACAATTCAATTCAATTACTCAAAAACATTAAAGTGGAGCCCAGTGAAATAGCCGTCACTGCCATTACAAGAAAATTATTCTATTATATATTAGTATGCAAAGAATGGACAAAACAACACAAACACGTTATGACAATAATGCAATCCAGTAGATGCAGCACAATCTATGGCCTTTAAAGATTAAAAAGGGTTCAATAAATCCTCTTGCAAGTTTCATAAATGTTTTTTTCTCCAGTGAATTGCACTCATTATCTACAGTATCTATCTACATAAAAGATAGATGGAGGTGGATGATTCCTATGGCATGCCAGATGTTAGAAATCCAGAGAGCTGTTGGTATTCCTCTCCTGTACTAATATCACTTACTGCATTAGATGGACATTAGGGAGCACACAGAACTCCCTTACATGTTTGTTGCACATCTGTGCAGGCCAGATGAGCTCTCCCAAAGCCAAGAGAAACATGCCGGGTAAGGTCGGTCGGGGCTGGACTGTGCAAAGAGAGGCTACGATCCAACTCTACACAGGAGGAGGAGATTTAAAGGTGCCCTGTGGCATTTTTAACCACTTGTGAAACTACTGTATGGAGCAATGTTTTAATGTGTGGGTCTGCGTCGTACACACAGGCAAGCAATTAGCTAGCAAACATAGACATAAACAATACATGTTTTTAAAATGTATTTTTAAATCGCCTTTGCAAATGTTTTGTAAAGAAAGAGAGGACCTGAACTCATTTGTTAGGTCTAATATAAAAATGTGTTTTAGAAAGGAAGCGTGAATGACAAAGAAGAAAACTCCGCAGGATACCTTTTTAAAGAGTAGCCTTTAACAATCAGCTATAAAACTGAAAATACAGCATCTCTGTTCTCTGCAAAGACGAATTAAATGACCTGATTAATGCAACGTTATCACGACGTCTCCCGGCCATTTTTCACCGCAGAAAGCTGCTCCCTGCCTGGCTAAAGAAACAAGGCGTCAGTCCCAACTAACGTTACGGTCCGGAGCCGCGACGCTGGAAACGTAACACTAATGTACAACAGCAGTCTTATCCACCGGTCTCTCGCCTGTACTACTGTAACTGACTGGGAAACGGAAGTTTTCCCAAACTTGCGATCTTAAAGAGGCCGGCGGGTCCTCTAACTCTTCGCCACCACTCGCCATACTCGTCCGTCTCTGACTCAAACTGCATATAGGTGGAGCTCGGCTACATACGGCGCGCCACTCAGAGCTTCAGAGCTAAGGCGGGGCTACAGATTAGGTGGCCCTGAAGAACCTGCGTATCTAACAGTAGTTGCACATTACATTAGTTGTGCATTACATTAATTAATTTGCACGCAAGTTTTATTTATTTTTATACGGTTTATTCTCCGTGTAAATTCATGTACCGAACCGTGATGCCCGTACCGTTTCGGTTCAATACGAATACATGAACCCTTCCACCCCTACTGCATGATATGAGGAAAATATGCGGTAACGTTATTACGTGCGATACATACACAGATAATAAATTGTACCCAGTTCTAAATGTCTGCTGCTTTCAGTATTCTGCAAAAATACAACAAATTGCTTGTTGAATTTAAAACAAATGAAAGGAAATAATTTTCAACATTCATTTATTAAAGAAATGTAACATTGAACTGTATCCAAAAGGCACCACTAAAAATTAATGACAGTTACATTATAACGTGCAGTTTTCTACTGATATTTTCTTTCAACTAACTAAAAATATGCGATATGTCGCAGCCTTTCGTGATGTGTATATTGCGCCAGTTGATATTTTGATGATAAGAAAAGATATATTGTGCAGCCATATCAGCTAGTGTTTCCAAGTTCTAAAAATATGTATATTTTTTGCACCAGTAGCCACACCCAACAGTGTCATGATGTACTGACTCACCCTTGAGTACACTTACCCTTTAATAGTTTGTTTATTTATTTAGGATCTCCTGCATTGTAGGTGATATTCTTCCTGAGATAGTAGGGTTACTTGTATTCCTTTTATAGCTATATCCATTCTGTGTATATAGTGGGATGAAAATTCTACCTAAAGATCAATTCTGCCACATCCGTTGACTCACTATCACCTGCAGCGGCCTATTACAGTACTTACACTAACAAGGCTGTTTTTCTGACTTCACACATCAACTATTGACCAAAACACTTGCCTACCAGGCTGATATTGGCGTGTTGTCACACCAGAGACACATCAGTGATAAAACGGGGCCGGTCCTGCCTGGACCAACCTGGAGTGATTATTCAGACTTTGTTGGCTGTAAAACCAGGCTGCAACTGTTGAGTATCACGCTGGTCTGGTCCCAGCAGCATGTCTTGAGCTGCCATGGCCTTGAGCAATTAGCTCATATCCACACATATCCAATTAAAGCAGAGCCCGATTCACTTGTCACAAAATCAATGCACATCTGTCCCCTAACGTGAGAGGCAGCAGTGCCTGGATAGTGTGAACAAAGTGACGTCTTTCCTGTGTTTACCATCATTTTTCTTCCCTCTGCTCACTGAATTTGACACAACAGCCTCATAGTATTGAAGTACTGTCAGGAAGTAGCAACTTAATTGTTATAGCAACTGCAGCTGATCACAGACAAGTATTTAGTTTTTTTCATAGTTATTGTTTTTGTAGAGATGGGCATATTTTGTAAAACAAAAAAAATCCTTTGGATATTCTGGTCTTCATGCAGCCTGCCATCTCCCTTCCTGCACAAGTCTGGCACATTTCAAAAGTAATGAAAATAAGCTGACAAGCAGCTCAAAGGAATGTTTCACTTTCATATAACAATTTGTTTTAACTGCATGCTTACTCAACTTTTGACATTAGTTGCCCCGTAAGCTTATTGAGCTTATTCAGTTTTACTCAGCAAATCCCTTTTATTGATAATAAACTAAATATAGCTTTTTTCCTTGAGCAAAACAAAGTCATTAAAAATCAACACAAAGTAACACAGACAAACTGTGTGATACATCACTTCTCACATCGTGTTTTCTACCAACAGTCAACAATAGTTTGTTTTAACCATGACCGTGATTGTTTCCTAACCTCAACCAAGTAGTTTTCTGTGAGCTGTCTGACTAAACATGAACCATGGTCATATAAATCATTCTTTAACAGTCGTATGTACCAGGTATGGAGGGGGACTGACCGACCCTGTTCAGATCAAAAAATGTTCATGTCATTTTCGAAGGTATTGAGAACATAGCGTCTAGTTTGGAGAACCATCCCCCTTGTTTGCAAAATGACAAAATGTATGCTCCTTGTTAACCTTTCATCCCCCCTCTCCATACTCTAGTAGCAGAGAGAGTGCAGGGCCAGAGGGGTTGTATATGTTAGTCTAGTCTGCCTGACTCATTGAGTACGTTTACATGCACACCAATATTCCCCTATTATTCTGAAGGATTTGACAATATTCCAAATATAGTCGGAATATTGTCTTTTTCAGTATAAGGGCACAACCCGGAATATTGAGTGCATATAAACGTAGTCAATGATCCTATATCTGACTGAGGAATCTATGGCCATGGCTCTGAAATATCAAAGCCTAACTCTGCTGGATGTTAATAAATCCATTGCGCTGTCCGTGGTGCTGAAATGTTTAAGCCTGCTCAAGTAAACTTTCAAATGGTTTTAACACAATAATCAAACTAATACTTACACAATAACTTGCAAGAGGAAATGTGAAAAAATTGCATTCATCATTATACAACTGTATCTGCTGTAATGATTGTGTATAGGAAAAAGTTGGTGAGCATCCCGTGACCTGCATGTTCGACTGTGTCCACTCTGGCAAAATTGCCGCACAGACCAGCGCTGTTTCTGGGAAATCTTTATTTGTCAGGTGTAGAGATGGACACTCTTGTCTAAAAATGCAATGTGTCAGATATTAATCTAGGCAAAATACACATCATAATATACAGATCTTTAAATTTGGACAGCTTAAAACAGCTGTTTTTATTTCTGAAGTCACAGCTCAATATGAGTTCTGTTGGTTTACTCCAATCCTGCTGGTTTGTCAATTTCCTGCATATGAACCGCGGTACTTTTATGCTATGAAGAATTGTACATAGTGTGTATAAATACAGATATAGCATTAGTACACACAGAAGTTTGGCTTTTGGCCACAGTCTATGAGCTCATCAGCGGGGTTTGTTTTCTGTAAACACAGCTGGGGTCTGGTGCTTGCGTGGGTGGTACAAACCTACTTGGAAGCCATACAGGCGCACTGATACACCCATGTGCGCTGGTGTATATGTGTCTCACAGAGAAAAGGCCAATGAGCATCACATGTAAAAATTTGTTTTTAAGTACATGTTTGTGTGAGTATTATTGTGATGTGCTGCGTGTCAGTGTGGGTGGGTGTTTATCTGAGTGATGCCTGTGCCGCTGGGCAAGAGCACGGAGCGAGGGAGTGAGGAGCTTGAACTCAACCTCAGACACCCTGCAGCTTCCCACTGAGTGGGAGCATGTGGATGTGGGGGGGGCCACTTGGTGGTGTCTTCTTTTTGTTGGAGTGGCACAACCTTTAGCCACACAAGGCAAGGCAAGGCAAGGCAGCTTTATTTGTATAGCACTTTTCAGCAACAGGGCAATTCAAAGTGCTTTACATGAAGACAATCAAAATACAATAATCAAAGTTACAGTGCAGTATAAGAAATTAAACATTAAAGAGCAAGTGTAATCTAGGAAGCAGCAGTAAAGCCTCTTTACATGGAGAGGTTCACTTCCTACACTTCTTCTCTAGTTTGTAAATTAGGCTAGGCTGATACACAGGAGGTTGTTTGATTCGTTATCTCTGTTGACTTCGTTAGTGTCGATGTTGTTATATTCTGCTGTAATCCGCAAAACAGTGTGAATTGCAATGTTGTTTTTAAAGACAAGGAGATGAAGAAACAAAATCCTCTGATTATTGAACTCTATTTTATTGTTGTGCATAATCCGTACACAGCTTCAAAGTATTGGCTCTGGAAGTGTTGCTAGTGTGGTATTGAAATGTGTTCAGAATATGACATGTTAATTAGACACTGCTGGCCCAGTGATCAGGCCCATCCGCTGCAACTGACGCCCTTCAATGCATTTCAAACGAGAGGAGCGCCCTGACTGCTCTGGTAAGTGTGTGCTGTTTCTCTGTACTGAGAGAGGCAGAGAGGACTAAGTGGGTTTGTGAGGGTCTGTCACTGGCTAGCCTCAAGGTGAGTGACAAAATCACTACAGCTTCAGCATATTTCATTCTCTTTGTACCCAGCGGTAAAGGGAGCCAGAGAGCCACTTTGCCAGTAGATCATAACAGAGTTTTATTCAAATTAAAAACTGTGAGCTATCTGGACATGGACTCCCAAAATGTACTGTGAAAAAAAAAGAAAATCTAATTTCCCCTCTCTTGCTCAGCGCTCACAGAGAGCAGCTGTATGTCAATGCCCTGTAACTCCCCAGAATTCCTCAGAATGGATTCAAATATGACGTCTTGCAACTAAATCTGCCTTAATGCAGAAACAATATGGTCTTGCTAAACCAACAGAATATATTTCCATTTCAATGTTTACTTCGATGATGTAAACTTAGAATGATCGATTTATATATTTTTCCTCTATGTTCATTAGTGAGCTTTAGAGGTATATTTTGTCACCTTTGGATAGAACCAGTCTAGCTTTTTCCTTTTCCCGTCTTTATGCTAAGCTAAGCTAACTGTCTCCTGGCTGTAGCTTCATATACATTTCAATGTACAAACATGCGAGTGGTACCAAACATCTCATCTAACTCTTGGCAATAATTATTTTTTGATGAACTTTTCCTCTAAACCCATGTAAATAAATCATTCATTATTCATTTGTTATTGTAAGCTTTTAATTGTATGCGTGTCTGTAGGCAAATTTCTTTCTTTCATTTCTTTTAATGTTCAATGAACCTGCTGTGCACTAACTGAAAGACTATCTAGGTTATGCTAGCAATTAATTGGAAGTACCAATTGTACAATTTATTTTAATACTTAATTGTACACTGTATTTACCAATAAGTAATACTAAATTACAAGGTTCTACCCAGGAACATTTCTGTGAATTTAGTCATACACCAGTTTGTTTAAAAAAAAAATAATACTTTACCTCTCGTAATGTTGTCAAGTGTACCTATAGCCTATATTTGTCCTAGTATTTTTTTCAGTATATTGACACCCTGTACGGAATAGGCTTCATGATATAATTCACTGTACTTTGCAGGCTGTGATCTAAAGCATTTCAGCAACATGCTGTATTTTACTTCTCAAGTTAGTATTTCTAACCAAATTGAAGCAGAGTTTTGGTTCCCCCAAAGATTTTTATTTTTTTGGTCTCTTTTTATCTCTGATACATTACAAAGGTCATTGGATCATTTGAAGATGTGTCATCCGTGTATCGTCATTTCTATTTTGGCTTCTTATGATCACAGGATTATCACACAGACCTACAAGGTTATATGCACATCATTTCCAAGACCGACAGATGCACACTTTGATCTTATGAAAGGTTATGGCAGTAAGTGGTTCTTCTAGGCTTTTGAATAAAACACTGTAAGTGTAAGATGTGGCCAAAATCCCCTTCACATCCGACACTCTATAACAAAAAAAGTGGACGGAGCAATTCATATGACGTAATTGCCTCCTGCAGACTGGGTTTCTTTTTAACACATCACTATTATATATAGTAAAACATGTTAAAGTTAGGCTACCTGCTAATTTTTAAATTCTGTTTTAAGATAAATGTGCAGTATATATTCAGTCATTTTATTCTGCATTATGTGTTACAAATATGACTATTGAATATCTGTATACATTCAGTGCACACAGACAGACAGAGGCACATCTCATCAGCCACCCTGAAGAGGACAGAATGAAATGCTGCTGCGGAAAGGAGTTTTCCTTCAGTCAGATCCGCCACAGGAGTAATTAATTGTGTGGGGGAGAGAAAGTGCTGTGTGTGTCATTAGCCTCTTGACTGGAGCGTGGACCCCTGCAGGAGTGATGGCTCCACGGCTGCTTCATGCTCAAAGGACGGCGTCTATGTTCCTCAGGCCTGCTCGATTGATAGCGTGAGTTAATTGTAGGCATTGATCAGAACAAAAGCAGACCAGATAGCCTTTTCACGTGGAATGTGAGCTTGATGGAAGAAACGGAGAAGTGCTGCTGTCTTACAGGGGGATTTAGATGTTATATAGCCCTCGTTTTCATAGTTTTAGCCATCATTATGTATGGCATGTAATATCTGAGTATGTTCCAAACCGTTCCATTAGGTTGTTTCACGCTGGCCTGCTAAATGTACCAAAAATGCAGACTGATCTCATGAAGTGGCGTATGTATGCCATTTTGGCGTGTTATCAAGACGCATACTCGTTTTTTAGCGTGTTTATCAACGTCGTTTGGCCTCCATTGACTTACATTACCTTACGATTGCGTGTGAATTTACGCCATAGCGAAAAGTATGCAAGGGCGAAAATCCGCGTAAGGAGGTTGGTCGGGGTGGCAGATGGGTCAAACACAGGACTTCGTGTCCCGCGTGTCACGTTTCCTAAACTCAAGGATCGCTTTCTTCTTTTACTAAACCCAACCGGTTCTTCTTTTCCTAAACCCAACCCGTCCTCTGTATACGGTGCTCAAAATCCATACAGATAACACGCCACTTGGCTTTAGAAAGTGGCGTGTATGTTTACGTCCGCTGTATACAGCGTAGACATACACGCGGATAGCTCAAAATGCGTACAGATGACACACCACTTGGCTTAAGAAAGTGGGTGTGTATGTTTACGCGGTCATGATGTCATGTTGCAAAAATGGCTTATAAAAAGTTTGGAGAAGCAGCGTTCTATTGTTATGCACCAAAGGTTTGGAACAAACACCCATCACAAATAAGACAACGGCTTCTATTAATATTTTTACAAAACGGCTCAAAACGTATACATATGATTTTGGTTTTTCATAAATTAGACTCTTAACATCATCTTCGCCTCTGAAACACTTTCAGCAGGCATTAAGGACATCTTTCAGTTTGAAACCTGCTTGATTGTCTTGACTGTTGGGTCGCTGTGTTCCCGGATCTCAACAATTACTTTGGTGAGTACACTGTTATGGCCAAAACGGTGCACGTGAACAATGGCTTATTCCACAAGTCTCAAGTTTCCTGATAAATTGCCTCATCCCATGGGCACTACATACAGCAGTCAGCGTTCTCCCCTGTAAAATGAGGGAATGTGATTCACGGAAAGTAATACTGCACTAACCAGCCCCTCCCTCCCTCCTCCACCAACCAAAAACAAAGGAAAATTTTACCTAGATCAATTGTAATAGAGGAACATGCCATGCTGACTTTCAGTCATTTTTTCTGCATATTCTGTCTGACTTGAGGTCAAACCTGAGAGGATTAGCGAGCCTCTAATCCATGCAGGTGATGATGTGGCCTTGGGCTGCTCAACTCCTCTCAGTTTAGTATGCAGGCTGGCTGGTTTGGAGAATTGGAGCACACCAATGCTCTGGGGGGCGGGGGATTGTAAGCTAAATAAATAGACAAAATAAAAGCACTGGAATAAGAGAGGGTTTATGGAGATAGAGGTGATATTAGCTTTGTGATTGAGTTGGGAGAGTAGGACTCGGAGAAGGAGAGGGAATGGAGAGTCCCACTCGGTGCAAGTATTGGAGGCATTTTGTGATGTGTCTGCTCTTAATTATCATATCCCCCCCCCCAGTGCGCCGTCTCCCTTCCCAGCTCACCCACTTTCTTCATCTCCTTTTCAATTTTCTAATTGCTTGGTTTTAATTAAAGCAACACAGAAGTGACAGCGAATCAATTAAAAGCCAAGAAATGGGCACAGATAGTCAAAGGCTGCACTTTTTTTTTGGGAGGGGTATTTCTGTTAGAGAGCATTGCTTCGACAATACTGTCACGCCTTAGGTGAATCAACAAGCTGCCTCTCTCCTGCATGAATAAGTGATGTGAAATGGCTCATGCAGGTGCTATATTGGGAGGCCTGTAGTGTGTTGTGGTGATGTGGGATAAGGGCGGTGTGGTGCTTATGGTTGTATCTACATACGTGGTAGTTATACCAAGCCACTTGGAGTGTTGTGACGTATCAAACACCTCTTATTTAATTGTTTCACTGTTTCGCTGTGCTTTTTTTCCCCTCACGTTTTTTCTTTCCTGTTTCATTACTGTGATATCACATATCTGATTGTATTCCCTTTGTGTGTCATTTCCTCCCCCATGAATCCCAGCCAATTCCCCTCCCTCTAACCGCTCAATTACTGAAGTACTGTAGCCTCCCGCTCTCTCTCCCTCCGCTTCTCTCATTTTTCTTAATGATACCATACTCTCCATTTTAAGACTTATTTCTCCTCATCCCATCTTTTAATTATGCAGCAGCTTTTGGCTCCGGCTTCTAACGATGCGGTCGGTGTCCTACCTGTTTTTACACAGATGATCTGCCAGCTGAACTGGATCCTCACTGTGCGCTGATCGCTCCTAGGTTTCCTCTGCAATGAGACAATTACAATTACGTCCCTGCCTTTGATGTGCTTTCCAAATAACTGGGTCAAGTCTGATGAGAGTATCTGTGAGTCAGATACTAATTTAAGTCAAAGTTGAGGAAAATCAAACAATTCTGTGTAAAAACTCTCCAAGACAAGCTAACTCTGGCTGGAAATAATCGCAACAATAGTGCCCATTAGGGATGCACTGATCCGGCTTTCTCTATCACAACACCGATAACCCGGCTTTTTTGTGTATTGGCCAGTACCAGTGTTAATTAACAAACTGTATGCCTCACTGTGTGGAAGTGACTGGGATCGTTCTTTTATGTGCAAGGCAACATCAGGCTTGACTTAAACATTGTGAACAAATAAATACATATATATTAATTTACTGAATTGCATTTTTTATTAAAATAATAAATCGTGCCCCAGCAACTTGGTAAAAAGAATCTTGGAGATTAGCAGGCATTACAATTCAAGTGTAAACCTTTTAAATGCAGCAACAAATTGGTCAAAACTTAAACTAAAAACTTAAATTAAAATTCCAGTATATAAATGTATTTTTTTAGTATACTGGTTTTTCAAGGCTGATACCAATTATTAATGTTTAATAAACCCAATAACCGATATTTGGAACCATTATGCATATACAGTGAAAATGAAAATATTTAAGTCAAAATTAAGATTTTGAAATGTTACAAAATCCAACAAAAAACTTTTTTTATTTAATAAATGAGAAACTTTCAACATAATACCCAGTAACAGAGTCAGTGTTGTGGGCGGGACATTAAGTCAGACTCAGTGGTGAGTGAAACCGAAGCAAAGCTGTAGCCGAGCCAAAGTAGTGGAATTTTTTATTTATTAACTTTATCGATCAGGCAAATAAAAACCAGATACAGATAATCTGCAAACTGCCAAAAAAAACAGCCCAATAATCGTCCAGGGCCGATAATCGGTCAATCTCTAATTAACATATAATTGAATTGAATTAGGTCGGCCCCATTGTCACTGATACCAGACGTAGCTATTTGAGTCAGTATCAGCCTGGTGCATCCATAGATTTAAGTCAGTATTTTCCTCCAGCTGCATTAATCCAACAGTAAATGTAAATAGCATGTTGAGAAAAACAAAGGTGATATGTAGTTCGCTCTGAAAAGGCTTAATGATCTCATGAGTGATTACTTAATTGAACTAGACTTCATTGATTTCACAGCAAAATGTCTAATTGTCTGTTTTGTTCCTAATGACTTGAAAATTAACTTTGATAAATGATGACAGTCCAAAGTCAAATTTTGACCTTAAACTTTCACAAGTTCTTAGTTTTTCAAATATGAACACATTTTCAAAAGGTTATATTTGCATATGGAAATTGTTGTATCAGTGTAATACCATAATATTAGGGTTCACCTTTGTTATTGCTTTATATATGTCATGGTCTTTACCAGTCAATGGAACTGGCTCAGTGGTTAAAAACAGACCTAGAGTAAGTAAGTGGAAGGCCGGTGAGATGGTAATGGTTGTCATTGATGCAAGATATTCAAGAATGCTCACGATGTGGATGGCCTCCTTGATCTTTCCCCCGGCTGTGCGCTCCTGGTCAAAAACTGTGGCCTCTTACCAGTCGTGCTTTTGGTTTGACGGACAGCTGATGCTTGGAACATGTTGTTTTCACATCCCAAGCAGCCAGCACTCCAAAACGTTTAACACCTTAAAGGAATAATTCCACATTTTGGAAAATATGATTATTCGTTTTCTTTCAGAGACTTAGACGAGATGTTTGATGCCACTGTCATGTCTGTCTGTTAAATATAAAGCTACAGCCAGGAGACAGTTGGCTTAGCTTAGCATAATGACTGCAACAGTAAGCAAAAATCTACCTCTCCCTCTGGCCAAGAAATTGAAAATTACCCCCTCATAATAACACAAAGTGTTGTTTTTATTTTGTTTTTGTACAGATAAAACAAACCAGATGTAACATGGTAGTGAGCTTTAGAGGTGCTGGCAGGCGTATTTTGTTAGTTTTGTAACAGGGGAGGCCACGCTTCGATCAATAAATATGGCAATGTCAATAAGTGCTATATAATATAGTGTACTGGTTGTGATTCGGGGGGGCAGCGAGTCAGGCGATCTGCAGGTTGGACTAGGCAGATTTGTGGCAGTTGGAAACTTAAAGACTTCAGTATCATCATTACATCAAAATACACAATCGAATTTCGGCACTAGGAAGTTTTCACCGGTAAGGGAGAGGTATCATACCATATCAATAAAATAGTTTGCTCTTGGATTACTGTGTTACAAAGTGCCATATAATCAATGAAAAAAATGATGCTGTATCTCTATTAGGGTTACTGCTTTGACATTGTAAGATTTACAATTACTCTTGAATGTATCATCTCGTCTTTTCCGTGTTTTGACGGAAGTTAGAGTAACTACAGGGTTCAAAGGTTAAATGACGCCATTGAAACATTTAGGATATCGTAAGTACACAACTCAACAAAATATATAAGGTAGGTATAGTTTTAGACATTTTAATGCAGAAATATTACATATACCTTTTAACTACTAGGTTGCTAAAAAGTTGAAAGAGTTGTACTTAATTTATTCAAGTTAATCTCTTTTGAAACAATTCAACACAGCTTCCAAATGAAACTAAAACTTAGTCTCGCCTTACCTACAGTCAGTGTAAGTATAAAGTGTATGTGAAATTTTAGAATGTTTCATTTAGCACAGCAAATTAGCATGTTTATTCTCAGATTCATGAAGTTCCATGCACATCAGTTTAGTAGTTTCTTCACCTAAATTACAGTGATGGATGTTTGTGTGCATGTGAACAAGCTTATTACAGAATCCACACCCCATCAGCTCCCGCAAATAGTTACAAATGGATGCAGCGATGCCTTGCTTTTTTTCCCCTGCTTATCATTTAACATCTCATTCAGCTTACTCAAACATGAACATGGAAAAAATGAAAATCACCCTTTGCTGACTTTGGACTTAATCATTATGGATGAGATATGGAAAAATCTCAGCCTGTTCTCATGAACCATTCGTTCAAAAGCATTCCATGTTTTTGTTCTCTGTATGCACCACATTAACTGCTGCTGTATAAGACGGTGGAGGTCGTGGTTGATGGGTGGGTGATAAAACACTGGACTGGGAGCAGAGTTCACAAACAAAAGACTTTAACCCAGGAAGTGCGTGTTCCTTGGGAGCTTTTTTCGGCATTTTTAGGCCTTTATTGACAGGACAGCTAAAACAATGAAAGGGGAGAGAGGGGGAATGACATGCAGCAAAGGGCCGCAGGTTGGAGCCGAACCTGGGCCCGCTGCGTTGAGGAGTGAGCCTCTATATACGGGCGATCACTGTACCAACTGAGCTATCCGGGCGTCCCCTTGGGAGTGTTTTAATCTAAACCTAGCAAGTCATTTTGGTGCCTAAACTTAACTTTCGTCGCCACATAATGCTCACCAAACACAACGCTTAAACTTAACCGTAATGTCCGCCGAAACGACTGACAGCTCGCAGTGCTCTGTAACCAGCTCAAAGTCACCTATTGGAGGGTTAGCTGAACCACGAAATGCCGCTGATACGACAGAACACCATGCGGAGCACCGAAGCTGGCGTCGCAGTGCTCTGTAGCGGCTAAACACATCTAACTGCTGCTGATACGACCGAGCTGTGACGGAGGTCTGTAGCCGGCGTCACGAAGCAGCTCATAATGACCCACAATTACATTTCCTGTTAGGCGGTGACCTGTTGTGGCTGTAGAAATTATAGCTAAAGCATACAAGGAAGCAGGGTGACAAAGTATAAGAGTCAAAATTCTAGATTCAGTCATTTTGAAAATAACAGAGTTTTGCGGACCTTAATCTGTGACGCAATGACTTCTGTGACGTTACGTCCTCGCTTTAGTAGTTTTACGTGAATCATTTTTAAGCCAATCCCTGATGATTTACCCCCCTCAAAGTATTTGTGTTGCCTAAACTTAAATTTCTCTGTTTTACGACGATTGCTATGTATTTAAAACTGCACCAGTAATGTTAAATAGAATGGTCACATGATCACAGTCACATGATTTAAACGCGACCGTGCAGCAGTAAATAGAACCGTTGTATGTGTCATTCTGGGAGTCTCTGGAAAACGACCTATACTGTCGTTTAGCTATGAGGATGTGTTGTATGCGTGGTATATTTGGAGGCATTGAAGCAAAAAGATAATTTTTTAAAACGAGAACATTGGCAAGATTTGTGTGGGCTTTGGGTTCTGGCCAAAGCTAAATTTAGTGTAACACAATTGAATGTAGCTTTATTAATTTAATTTAATCATTTCATTTTCACAGTGTTTGTGCTGTTCCAGGAATAAAATGTTTAATCATGCAACCAAAAAGAATGGTTTTAGTGAGTTATGTGAAGGAAAAGCAGAAAGGTTATGAGGTGGGTGTTGGAACGAGCTGGGAGGTGGGCGAAAGCTGTTGAGTAGAAGAGCATCAAACACCAGATGTCAGACCTGCTATCAGTTTGAATTTAATTACACCCCACTCTCGTCCATGCCTATAACCACTCCTTCTGTGCTCATTTATCATTTAACAGAATTTGGAAAAAAAGTTAAATGGAACACTTACTTGTGGATCAATTTCTATCCCGGTGAGGGGAATTTAAAGAAGAGGAAATATAATTCATGTTCTAAAGGCCCATTAATAATAATAATAGCCTGGAATATCTACAGATTCCATGTGACACTTTCATTAATATCCTTAGTGCTTTTAAATGATTTATTGAACTGCAATATATCACACCATAGTCTGCATGTCATTTTTGCATTTTATTTTTTTCCTGTTGGTCAGGAACTTCTATAGGATGTTGATGAAATGGGCTTTTTTTTATTCTATTTGTAGCCAGCATTTCTCGATTTACATTGTAGACTGTAAATCCCACAGAGAGTGGATCTGTCTGTAGAAAGCAGCTTTAGTTCAGCCAGCAGGTCTGATCAGGGGAGACAAATTGCAAACTAGAGGCAAGATAGAGGGTGAAACAGGGTGGGGAAAAAGCTAAATTTGCTGACAGAATCAATTTCTGATTTAAATGAATTTAAAGGAAAGAATGGCAAGAAGATGGGATGGAGCATGCCTTTTTGCTTTCTCCAAACAAGCCTGCAAACCCTGAATGCAGCAATAAACAGACTCAGACTGCAACGGTAGACATAAGAAGATATAGATTTTAATATCTTTAGAAACATTTTTTGTACTGTTTTCTGATGATAACTTACTGAACAATTGAATTGTGACAAAGAAAGAAGTTGAATAGGCATACAGTAGAACAAGAAATAGGGGGTGAGGAATTGTGCATTAACAAATAAAAGGTTCTAAAAAATATAATGTGAAAAATACGTAAAATAAAAGAATCACCGAAAATCAAAAAATCAAAAGGCTCTTCCTGACAGGAAGAGCAGAAAACCCTGTTATCATCATCAATGTCACTGATATTGTTTTTCTCATAGTAATACAGTAAATGATTAATACCAGCGCTGCAAGAAGTCCTCTTGTCTCCATTGTTATTGGTATAGTTCACGTCATTGATACAAACACCCATCTTATCAGTATATTTAAGGGAGGCACAAAAGCTCCAGGAGAACAGCAAGACTTCCCGTAATTGTCCATTTGTCGATCAGCATTGTCCTGCATCCCCTTGTTACTTCAGAAGGGATTTTCTTGGTCTTGGATCCCCCACATCCATGAACAATCACATCAGTTAATTAAGAGGCGTACTTCTCTCTGCATGATTCCTTTTTTCCCCCATGCTCCATTCAAAATGTTTTTTTTTTGTTTTTTTATCGTTTATTGATCACATGAGTTATTGAAGGTAGACACACGTTTTGTTTTTTTTCTTGAGTCTTGTTCTTGTGTTCCTTTTGAAGTTAAGTGATGTGTTAGTTAGGTGTAAGAAACAAAATGTGTTCCTCACATTCTCAATGAGGGAGGTCGCTAAGCAGGGATCAGTTCAGCACAACATAACGGGGAAAGTGAGAAAGCCCCCTTTAACCCTCCACCTCTAAGGCTCCTGTTGGCCCCGCTGCAGGGATCCATCTCTACTGTACGTAGGTCCATTTTGTGTCTTAGAAAAATCAAATGAACAACATCTGACACAAGATATAGACATACTTCTTCAATATTCACATCTCCCAGAGACACACATTGTTTTCCAAGCAAATGAAAATAGCGCATGGTAGTCCTCATCATCTTAAAACAATTAGCAGCGTAATATTCAGTTGCACGGAGGGAGAAAAGTGGTGTGAATACAGATGGAAGCCGAGCTGTGTGATAAATGTAATACTAATTTAAAAAAAACACTTAAGTATGCAGAAAGGTTTTTTTATAGTACCTGGAAAAATCCGGCATTATATAGAGAGTAGTTGTTACAATTTGCTACAGCTTCATACAGTGTATTCAGTGGTTGCTCTGTTTATAGCCTTAAAACATCTGTGGCTATAGATTTCCATTTTGTGATAATGGCACATTCCTATGCCTAGTACTGACCGACAATTTATTGCCATGCTTAAACTTTACATTTGGCAGAAAAGGATGAGAGTAAGATAGGACTGAAGCCGGAGGCTTTATAGGGTCATCGACTTACCATTTGCACTTTCTTGATAGCAATTTACAAACTGTGAACTGAGAATTAAAGCTGGATGGAGCACTTAGCTTATCTGTCTCAGACCTAACTAGCAAATACGTCTCTTTCTCTTTTTCTCCATTTTCACCAACTGTTGGTTATCTCAGCCCAAGTTGAGTGAAAAACAGATGTTAAAAAAATACATAAGCTACCAACACATGGAGATGAAATCATACCGGCATAAGTGGCAGTGCAAGCTTGGTCTGCATGAACCTTTTATCATTCTCTGTCTCGCAGTCTCTTCGATTTTTGTGCTGCAAGTCTTTCTGTTGTAGATGTTTGATGCCTGTTTCAGTCTGAACAGTAAAGCTCCCGACACTACATTTACACATATAATCACACTCACACACATACACAAAAGACACACAGGCCTTGTAGTGCAGGAGCAAGAGAGGGTCTGAGGGCTGTGTTTGTGATTAGCATTTGCCAAACCCTCCGAGGGTCAACGGAGAATGAAGTCAATATTGGTCGTTATCAAGGCTACAAAGAGGGCACAGACATGTAGTAATGACTGGGATAAGGTTGCCCTATTGTTGGCTTGCTGAACCCCACTAGGGGGGCGAACAGTGGTCCGGGGAGTGCACTTGTGCTTCCTCCGTGTGATGGTGCCATCTGGGGACGTGTGGTCATGTTTGCCCCCATCTGTGAAATCTGGGGAGGAATCCTCCTTGTCTGCCATGACCTCCTTTGAATGGTGAACCTCATTGTCACCCTTCCCCTTGCTCACCCTGTTACGAGGCTTTGTGCAGTTCCGAGAACGGCCAGGCCTCGAGGGGTGCACTATGTGGGTCTGCCCTCCAGAGCCCACCACTACACCACGATTCAAAGACGGATTCACCGTGCCAGATAAATTGTTAGTCTGGGCTCTGGACTCAGAATTAGGTACAGTTGGTGAACAGTTGGGGAAGTCCTCCTTGCGCAGCTCCTTGAGGTCTTTCCCAACCATATCAGCCGGCGCCTGGCAACTCACTGAAGATGTCGAACCTCGGAAACTCTTCAACCATTCCCATAGCGACAGGGCCTTGCAGTCACATGACCAGGGGTTGTCGTTGAGGCGCAGGTATTCCAATGCCGGCAGTGTGTCCAGGCACTGTCCGGACAGCTGTATCAGGGTGTTGTTGAACAGGTAGAGAGTGGTGAGACGTTTTAGGTCATGGAAGGCCAGGCGGTCAACCCACTCAATCTGGTTTTGGTGCAGAAGCAGTCGGTCCAAGGCTCGAAGGCCTCTGAAGGTGTTCTGGTTCAGGCTCCACAGACGGTTTCCATGCAGGAACAGGTGGCTCAGGTTGTGGAGGTCCATAAATGTGTCATCCTGGAGGAACTTCAGATGATTATCCTGAGGAGATGCAGAGAGCACACAATCACAAGATTTACATAGTATGCATGTTTTCATTTCAACATTATTGTATAGGGCTGTGTATTGGCAAGAATCTGGCGATACGATAGATATCACGATACATGGGTCACGATTTATTGCAATATATTTCGATACTGTGTGTAAGGGGATATATTGGGATTTTTTTAAAGTATAATTTTAGAAAAACTAATACTTAAAAAAAGACATGATGTGCAAAAAAAGTCATAGAAGTTTACTTTAGGTAAACAATTCAGTACACAGAAAATCAAACTGCCAGTTTGGGATTGTGGTTTACAGGTTCTTAGTGAGCAAATTGTTATATGCTGAAGTAGGCCAAAGTTCAGCCATAGCTACATTGTTAGCTTCTAGCAAAAAGTCAGGCGCTGCAATGCAGTTAGGCAAGGACACTAGTGGTGCGTCTCAAGCTGTCTACAGACCAAGCCGAAAATCGGCCGTCGAACAGTCTGGCAAGGTCAGTGACTCGATTCTGTGCGGTGTGTTCTGTGCCGTCGTCCGTTGGAGGGGCCATCGGCCTTCATTTTTGTCAATTTGTAGGGCATAGTCGGGAAGGCGGGCACTGCCGGCAATCGGGCTCAAATGACCAATCTGATTGGTGGAGTGCTAACCCGGAAACAGGGAGCCGAAATGAGCGTGACTAGAGTCTCTCAAAATCTGACGGAAATTGATTAAACTGACCTTTGTCGATCTGAAATGAAGACAGATTCAGCAAATGCATGGCCTATTTCTCGCTTAAAGTGTTTTCAGAAACACGTTTCGGTGAACTATTTTAGTACAATTTGAGATCGTATTCTGTACGAGTCGCCATTAATGGCCGTTTGAAAAATCCAAAATCCGGAAGAAGAAGCCAGACCCACGTGACGCATTCGTCCAATCAGCTGCCGGTTTTCATTTTTGGGCTAAAATACAGATTAGCGTCGCCTGCTGTTATGGAGCCGTATTACGTCTTGTCTCCTCGGTGTGTTCTCTGGCATGTTTTGAACAATTCGGGGAGACGGATCAGTCCAAATGCCTTTTCTGCCGATGGTCGCCCACGTCTGGCCTATGTGTAGAGGCCATCAGCATAGCCATCTAGCGGTAGGGGGTTTAAACACAACATAAACGTGAACCACTTTCTTTACATGAATATTTTTCCACGTAAACTAAAAGAAACAAAACAATATTGTGTTTTTGAAAATAAAATATCGCGAAACTCAAGTGTATCGATTTTTTTTCTTACACCCCTATTATTGTACTGAATTGTACTGGTCTACATGCCATCAATACATTTTGTGAATCAGCATGCTATGTACAATGTATCAACTTCTCAGTGACTGAGCACTACAGACTATGCCTTGCACTCCAACTGGAGCGTCCATCTGACCCATTGACCCTGTTGCCTTCAGTGAATTAGACGTTTGTTGTTACTTTCACAAAATGGAGAAAACTAACAAGCAGGGCTGGATGGATACTCATGACACCAAACCATCTGAGAAGTAATGTGTTGAAGAATTTTAGATTTGACACCACAGATGGACAAATTGTGTATGAAGGTAAGGTAAAATGCAACTGCCAGCTTGTCACTCAAGTGAGGCAGCGGAGGCACTGTGAATAAACAACATTCATTATACAACAAAGTTTAGGATTAGTCTACGTGGGTTGTGTTCAAATTCATTCGCATAGAATATGTGTTAGTTCATATTTGTTCTTGTGGAAAAGTGACAGCCCTAATAGAGTCTTGGTGGTGGTAAAAAGAACCAAAAAACAGTCTAATGTACCTGCAAGTAGAGATACTGCAGGTTTCTGAGGCCTTGGAAGATGTTATTAGGTAGTGAACTGAGCCCACAACGGTACAGGTGAAGCGCATTGAGGCGATGCAGCCCGTGAAAGGTGTCTTCAGCCAAGGCGCGCAGGTGGCGGTTGTCTCCCAGATCCAGCTCCTCGAGCAGCGTGAAGCCGTGGAAGGTGGATGGCTCAATGTATGTGATGTTATTGGAGTAGATCCAGAGAGTGACCGTGTTGGAGCTGAAGTGGCCCCGAAGTAAGCGATGGATCTTATTGTTCTGTAAGAAGATGCGCTCGCTGTCAGGAGGAATGCCTTCGGGGACCGACAGGAAGTTATGGGCTTGGCAGGTGACGGTGCTGGGTGCAGTGTAGCAGATACAGTGACGGGGGCAGGACCAGGAAAACTCGAGCCCACAGAGAACCAGCAGGAACTCCAGCCCACAGCCTGCAGTGAAAACACACACGCACACACACACACACACACACACACACACACACACACACACACACACACACACACACACACACACACACACACACACACAGGTTGAGAGAGGAAGGTTGAGAAAGAGATGACAGACATAAATCACAAACACACACACCCGAAAGACAGACAGGAGAGAAAAAAGAAAATGAATTAAATAAGTGCAGAGTAAAAGTGTTTTAACTTGAAATTTAGAGTTAGTGCCTTCTTGTCTAGATCAAAACTTGAAAAGGAGAAATATGAACAACGCTGAGAGTTGACAGCCTTGAAAGCGGCTCTGTGAAGCTGTAGGCTACTTGCCCCTTAAGCTAACATCAGTATGCTAACATGCTAACAGTGACAATGCTAACATGCTGATGTTTAGCAGTAATAATGTTTACCATGTTCACCATCTTAGTTTAGCATGTTAGCATGGTTAACATTTGCATGGTAGCACTACACACAAAGTACAGCTGAAGTTGATTGGTCGCCATTAGCTTTGCAGGTGTAGAACCTACTGGTAGCACTGAAAGAAATCACCAAAAAATTCATCCTCTCAGGACCTTGGAAATCTGTAGGACATTCCATGGCAAACGTCATAATATTTCACTCTGAACCACAAATGCCAACCTCATGACCATGAATTATTAACAAAATTTGATGTCAATTGATCCAGTAGTTGTTGAGATATCTCAGTCAGGACCGACTAAACGACTGACAGGCTGACATTGCCATCCTACTAGCAGTATAGTATATTGAGCTCATACTGTACAACACAGGTCACAGGTCAGGAAACGCCATGCAAAATTTAAATGGGTTGGAGTCACGGTTTTGCAAATTAATTTATATTCAGATGTCGTGCTAAATATGGGCATGTTTTTCACAAAGAAGTGATATTGCCTCTGTGATTGGTTCAACTTGTGCTACAGCACGTGCTGCACATATGGACCCTCTCTCTCACAGTTTACTGCCTGAATCCACTGAGTGTGTTTAGGCCCACAATAACAAGTATATTGAAGACGGCAAACAATAACACCTGCTCCAGTGAGTCACAAGACATCTCAGTGAAGCTGTTTGGATCCTCGGTGCAACACTCTTGTCAGATTCGGCACCTCTGCAGCTATATCAGAAATTACCCTTTCCAATATTCTGCTACCTTAGGGAGATGTGCTATTAAGAGTCCAAGTCCATCTGCACTACTTTGCAGCGAGCAGAGGCTGTGATCAGTCTTTTTGTGTTGCTAAATGGGGCGTGGAATGCTTATTTAAACTTGTAGTAAGCTGCTCTGAGGCGCTTTCTGATCAGTGACACGATTCCCCAGATCCTCAGACTGGAGATGTGACTTATCCACAGTCTCATCTAAAATGAGCACAACTCACAGCCCATCACGAAAGTTCCATCTGACAACCCCTGGCTGTCTTCTACTCAATTTATTATTCACAGCGTAGCAGAGGCCTGATTCACTGCCTCTAATCGATATGCCTCTGTTGCCTTTTACTTTACCCTGTAATCCTGGGTCTTTTATGCTAGAGATTCAGGAGCTGCAGATTTACTCTCCACTGAGAGAAGGGCGTATTTATCTTAGGTATTTTCTTACCAAACTGTGGCTAAGCTGTGACATTCAGCGTCTGACTCCACTGACCTTTAACAGCAATTCTCTGTGACTAGTTGCAGAGTTAGAGCATGGAGCTGTGTGTCACCTGAACAGGAGTGTGCTCTCTTGGGCTCGGATCTAATCCTATTTGCCCTGCCACTGGGCAACAATGGAAATGCATGCATCCTCCTGAACCAGAAATGTGCCCAGGAAATGAGGTGATTCTTCACGGCTGAACACTGTCAAAAGGTTGAATCTGAGTGTGTGTTTATGTGTGCTAGTATGTATGTGGATATTTCGCTTTGGAGATGATTCCATTCCATGACAGCACAACAATAGTCCTTGGCCTTTTTTTTTTTACTTTTTAATTTCAATGCAATGACCTGCATCAGGACATGGATCCTTTGGTATTTTATTGGCTAAATCCAGATTTGCCACCGATGTTTCACTCTGTTGTCACTCTACAGCTGTTTTCATCTCAATCTCTCTCTCTCTACTCGCCATTTCCGTGAAGCTGTATCAAGCATGACACAGGTGACTGAGTATATAGATGAAAACGTGTTTCATTACTCTTGGGAAATAAAGGTTTGCTTTATTTATCAGACAAATAAGCAAGACAAGACGCAGTCAATTTTCCAGACGCTGTTTGAGGAACATTTGCATTAAGCAGCAGCCACCAGGTACTTGCGATGCAGGTATTTTATTAGAATATTGACCCTCACAGACAAAGCCTTTCCATAAAGCACACACAAAATACAACAAATTTAATTACTTTTACATTTGTTCTGAGATTGAATGATTTCAATCACCTGCCTTAGCAGGTATTCATCCAAGAGATTCCATTACTCATTAAACAGATCGTCCTACTCTAGTAATTATATTTTTTGAGGACTTGAACTATTTCCATTAACACTTCACTTCATGCATGTCAGTAGAATTAGTTAGCAGATCTCTAACAGGAAAATGATCTGAGCAGCCGAGAGGCAGACAGTGATAAGTGTGATACACGGGGAAAGCGATGGAATGAGAACGGAGATGCTGCCGAGATAGCGAGACAATTTGAATCAGTGAGCTGCTAATCACGTTGGACACAAGGATGCACTTCCTCTCCTCCCTTACTCCCCTCAGCTTGTCAGGACAAAGTAATAGATTCTTTACCCTGCTTAATCTGTTCCACTAAAATGGCTGGTTTTACTGCGTTGCCAAATACCTCTATTTGCAAAGAAAAACATAAAAAAAAAACATGGCAGATAAGGGGTGTAATATCTTCCTCTATTCCTTCCCTACAAACAACATATTTTAACTTCACCCCAGATGAGGCTTTAGAAGACGTGAATATATGATGTGGATTCTCTTTTAGATGCTGAAAGTATCTCATACATACCTTCTGCATGTGTATTGAGTGATGAGGGAGAAGTATACACAATTTTTCTTATTTTCAGCTTCAGACTTAACATCTGCTAGCTCACTGATCTCAGCGCCCCATGGATTCACACCTCCAAACACTACTTTGAATACAGATGTAAATGTAAATTCACACATACGTTCACACAAATGGTCATTACTGCATGAGTATAAGTGTATATATGTGTATTGGTATATGTGTGTGGATACACGAAGACATACATTGTCAAGCATTAATGCATGCATCAGGTTTGGGAAAGAATGAGGCGGATCATGTCAGTGTGACAAGCATAAAAAGGCTGAATAATGCTTGTTCACAGAGCTTTGAATCCGGAGCACGGAGGAAAAAATAAGAATTGTGTGGGTATGTTGTCCTAAAATGAAAATGTCAGCAATTAATGTGTGTCATAACTGCATTGTGCGCTAACACAATGAGCCATTCAGCTCAGATTGTATTATATAAATAGCTTTGGACACAGCGGAGCATATATATGCCAATAGTGCCTATTGGAATTTGGCAGAATAAAGGAGAGGTACGGAAAGAGAGATAATGTGTTTTTGGAAAGGAAAAGGTGTAGCTATCTGGTTGGAGTCTGGGCTGTATGTATAGTAACAGTCCAGGTTTCTCCCAGTGCAGCTTCCCATCACCCCCCTTTTCCTCCCCGCTGGTTACAGAGGAAAGATACTATTGATACCTCTTCACAAGCACGTTTGAACCCCGTGACCCCTATCATCACCAGGTTCCCTTTATTTTTCTGTGGGGGTGCTGAAACGGAGATAGATAAATAAATAAAACACAATGGCTCTGGTGCCCTGGCTGACTGAGAAGTGACTGTGTAGAATATCAGTGAAGCATAGTTCACGCTAGATTTGCCCTCATGAATAACACATCTCTGCTAATGGGAGGGAAATGGTAGGTCTGTAGAGCTGTGTGACTCTGCTCATAATTACACTGGACAAACTCAATTTCCTGTGTCTCTCCAAAGACCCTGATAAGCACCTCAGTGTTTTCACTCCTGCTATTGGCTGGTTCTAAATAATGTCTCGACTCACTCCACACCCGAAAGGTGTTCACAGGCATTTTCATGCACACAGTGGTTGTTAATAGTGTAGCATCATATTAGATTATTGATTGAATGGGCTCATTCTTCTTCTTCAAAATGTGTGCAGTATTGCTATCACCATGCGGAGCTAAATGTGCTGTCACTAAGTGTATATGTAATAGCTGCAATAGTTAGTCTACACAGCATTCCGGGATGGAAGAGAAACGTTGCGGTGCCGCTGCAAAATAACCTCGGGAAGGAACTTGTTTTGGTGGAACATGTGTACATTCAGAAGTTGTTTTAGTTGTGCAACAGAAAACTCAGATTGGACAGATAGTCTAGCTAGCTGTCTGGATTTACCCTGCAGAGAGTTTAGAATGTCAACACAAAGAAAGCTGAAGGGGACGGACATCCAGCTGAAATGAGGGATTTCCGGCAGCAACTGAGCAATCCCAGAAGTTGAACGTCGTTGATATAGACTAAAGATGAGTTAACTAATCGATTTAGTTACATTTTATATATGGTTATAATCTATTCATTGTTTAAGTCATTTTACATGCAAAAATGGCAGAAAATGCTGTTTTCAGCCACTCAAAATATGGGGATATCATGTTCTTTTCTGTTTTATATTATTAAACAAAATATCTTTGGGGTTTGTACTGAGAAAACAAGATATTTAAAGTAATTCGCTTGGACTTTAAAACTGGGATGGACATTTTTCACTATTTTCTGACATTTTGTAGACCAGGTGATTTACTCGAGAAAATAATCGGCCGATTAATCAATAATGAAAAAGATTGCTAATTGCATCACAATCTGTAATGTTATACTACACTATACAATGTTATAGTGGTGTAAGACAATGTTGCCATCTGTATCTCTTTAATTCAAAATATCTGTATGTTTCTAAACTGAGATGTTTGGCTCTTAATAGTTTGGGTGGAAATTACATAGTGGAAAAGGTTTTTAACACTGGTCATTTTGCATGAAAATTGGAGGTTGTGTGTATAATGGGAGGAGTCCTTGGTGAGTGTAAAGTTGTTCTATGTGTTCTAAGTGTTTATTATAAAGGAGAAAAAAAGAAGAGAAAGCCATTGACAAAAATGCACTTTTGAAACGGTCCCTAACTTTAGTTTGTCCTTTCCTTTCTCCTGTCAAGTCATGCAAAGTGCCAGACTTCAATATTGGATCAGGTGGTAAAATTACTGCATTAACTGCAATATTACTGCAAGCATTCAAATGCTTCTACGATCTGTTCAGAGCACATTACCTGTTCATGTATTAATTTTACATCTCTAGTATGTAATCATAAACTCCACATTATAGGACATTGTTGAATCTCAGACTTCTTTAATAAACAGAAACCAGGCCGTATTGGCAATACCAAATGCTACAATAAGGAGCAAATGAGCAACATCTATAAATTATATGTTTTACGTAATATAAATTCATTTTCTATTTATGTTCGTTAATATAAGCCTTAGTTTTACAGCAAGCTGAACAACGCCCTGCATAGAACATCAGCGTCTGACATTTCCAGTATGGGTCAATGATTGCATATTTATTTTTATTAACAGTGTTGGAACAAATGCACTAATGAAAATATTCTTAAAGGATAAAGAAACCTCAATAATGGCACACTACTCAAGCTGTTTCTCATAACCATTTTAAAAGAATGTCTCTGTTGACTTGTTAAAAGCATTGATTGCTGCCATTATGTGCTGACTGAACAGCAAACTCACACATGAACACTCCTGCCTGTGACCAGCAACTTTCTGCTCGGGAATATTTTTTATTTTTTTTCCAGCCTACTGCAGAACGTTATAGATTTTGTCTCATTTACCATTCTCCAGCTCCACTGCAGGCAATATTGCCTCATAAGGTTGTCTGACTATTCTTCTAGTAAATGAAAGGGAAATGGGAGAGAACAGTGACAATGCTGAGATATTTGAGAAATGCAGCAGAATGGAAATATTTCGGAAATATAGCACTTTGTTGTGATATTCTTCTGGTGGAGAGGCATCAGCAAACGGAGAGATTAGTGTGTGTGTGTGTGTGTGTGTGTGTGTGTGTGTGTGTGTGTGCACCACAACTGGCCTCATGTCTTATCTCATGCTAGCACGCTACAAATAAATTAGGCGCTAGCTAACAGAGCTAATATTGTAATTATTAGTATGAATTCACTAAATATTAAGGGTATCTTTCTGATGATCAGTTTAAGCCTTCATAATCCTTAATAGAGTTAAGAAATATGTTTCTCTGTCTCCTTTTCTTCTCTTTTGTGATTGATATAGATTTTATGAGAGAGATCAATTAGCTTTTACCTCAGGTCACCTCATCACAACAACAAAAAAGAATATTTTGAACATTCAGGATACTGTTAAAGAAATGTTCAGAAGTCCCAAATTATAATGCACAAGCTGCTCTCAGACCAGCAGGGCTTGCACTATTGATTCACATTTGGTTCTTTTGTTGTGTAATTCCTTTGATTCGTGCCATGTGTGTCGACACAGTGTGTGCTGTGAAACACTTTTCAACGGCGTCACCACTTCCTGCACATAAATTATGATTTGATCATTCTTCTGCCAGGTTTGGCTTCACTTCAAGAGACTCAACTGCTTCATGTTTCTGATTGCATCCCTGCCGAGGCAGAAGGACAGTTCAAGTTAAGGGAGCCCAGTCACATAGCAGGTTGGCCAACAGAGTGCCAAGTTATGTCAGGGTTAAATAAACCAGTGTGTTCTCCACATTATTGATATTTATGTCTGCTAAGTGCTATTTTATGGCTGTTTGATATTGTGAGCAGCAGTGGCTGGCCATTGAGGCGCCCATGTCGATAAATCTCCTTAGATTCATAATTTTGGAATGGACAAAGTCAGAAGAAAATAGAAAGTAAAAATATAGGATGGAAAAACTGCAGATAGAGAGAGGAAATACTAAGTTTGTGTACACATGTATGACAGAGGTCTCTCTCGCACCTGAACAGTGGCAGAAGACAGTTGCAACTGCAGAGAGGTGAGGATCTCATTGGTTATAGTGCGTCTCAAAACACAAACATATGAAAGCAAGCAAGCGAACCAGAGGGAAGTCGCACATGAAAAAGGCAGAGAAGATGTAAGTGACAGCAGTGTCTCTCAGGTTCTGGAATCAGAGGGCCTACAAATAACTCTTCCAAACAAGCGGCACCATATGCAGCATGTACAGAATACAGAGTAAATATGTATGGAGAGTGTGCAGGTGAATAAGCTGATTTTGTATCAAACATGGAACGTTAAGATGCTGAGAGGCAGAGAGGTGCGAGGCTGATGGCAGAGCTATTCACAGATGTTTAATACCAACATCTACAGAATTATTGGATGTCCAGTACGTGTTAATGCTAATTGCTTACATTTGCAGGCTCATCTGTCTTTTACTCTTCACGCCTTCACAGCATTCTGTTTAACGCTGATAGGCGTGCATGCACATACACATACACGTGCTTACATACAGCACAAACACACACACACACACACACAGACACACACACACACACACACACACACACACACACACACACACACCACACTACCCAAATCACCGCTGTTGGGGGCAATACTATCGGCCACCAACTACATTCATTCATCATGACAGCAGAAAGCCAAATGATTCAAATATATTGCACTCCCTGCGGCGGTATTGCACTGCACTGGCCAAACTAAACTAATGGTTCTACCAATCCTATATCAATCATCCAAAGTGTATCCATATGCAGTCCAGCAGGTGATAGAAAGCATTTATAATGCAATTCCCGTTGGTTGAGTGGCCCATAATTATCTTTCATGGTTGAAGGTGTTTGATATAATGTAGGAGTAGAGAAATATTTTCAGTCCGTTTCACAGTTATGCAAGATGGGTCTTTGATATCAGATATTTCATACGCTAGTGGCACTAAAATGCATGGTGAATCTGCCTCATTATCACAACATGTGGCAAATTCCAGTTAGACTTCATCCTGAATTAAACAGCAACTTCAGATGTGTAACAATTCATGAATTTTTGCTTATGAGCAATTTGCTTCAAGCGACACTAGTAGAAGTCAAGAAACATTGCTGTCAGAGTCACTGAGGCAACAACATCCTCCATCATGATAGACTTGTGAATATGAGCCAGTCAACCAGCAGGGATGTTTGGTTACCAGCAGTTTAATTCACAAAGTTTGGCTCTTCACAGGGGTAAAGGTAGTGCTCATTTTGTTTGATCTTAAAAGGTCTTTGTACTGCTTGTACATGGCATATTTGGGACAAATGAATAATTAATGAGAACAAAGGAGTTTCTAATACAGTGGGTGGTTATAGCAAAATGTAACTTTAATCAAAATGACCAAAACGTAATTGGCAAAACAAATGTAAATGTAGTGTACACACTGCAAACATTACAGTATATATAGTGAAACGTACATGCTGAACTGCTGATAACCTCCAGAAAGGACATACTTTAATTACATAAGGCTGTGTTGTGGAGACCATCACTTTGTAAATTGACATGCCTGTTCAGCTGTTGTCATATTTCAGTGTCACTGAAATTCTGGATTTAGTGGGCAGAAAGTGTAGACGTCGTATGGATAAACTCAGATTTAGTCTTTGATTATTTTGATTATGTAAATAAATCAATGCTTTTCTTTAAGTTGCGTTTATATTTTTATTTAAGGCTGTCATACACTGAGCACAAGACTTCCACACAGGACACTAATCACACACACGCTGCCTTCGGTTTAACACTTGAGACAAAGTTATTCTCTGTTGTCCAGAGTTTGGAGCTGAGTTTATAGCTTTCAGCAGCAGGCTGGATGGTTGTCAGTCTGCCTGGCTCGTCCAGCCACTGTGTCTTGTTCAGTCATGCGCATGTATGTCAATGACAGAGGACAGCACAGCCAATCATTGTGTGCCTCTGTCAGAGTGACAGCTGAGTTGTTGTTGGTGGTGATATTGTGACAGCGAGCAGACAGATGGAGAGAAAAGCAGCAAATGACAAAGAAATATCTTGGAGAAAATTACTGTAATAACAGCTAACTTAATAGAGAAGAAAAGGAAGAAAGAGGGAAATATCAGAGGTAGGTTGTTTTAAAAAAGTAGCTGTGGACTTTTTGGAAACATGTCTATAGCACTGGTACTGTAGTTACTTCATGAACCAGAGGACCTAGTTGCATGCTTTGTGTCAGCCAGCATCTGCCTTATGAAGAATCATAAGAGAGAGCATTGAATTATTACTAGCTCCGGGGCGGCTGCTCTTTAACTCACCCTGTGCTTTGATGTTTCTGTGCAAGGGGCCAAACAAAACAGTGAAATTTCCCCATGGATTTAGTAAATTAACACAGTGTTTAGAAAAGCAGAGCAGAATGGCCAAAGCAGGCTGCAGGGCTGCAGCCAAAAGTAAAAAAAAAAGATGTATTTCTCCCTTTGGAATTCATACAGTGACACAAAAAATATAATAAGCCATTTTAAATAACGTTCCAATCAGTCCAATAGCACGCTGATATAACCCACAATTTGTCTCAATGTGCTCTGCATTTGTATCTATTAGTGTCCTTCATTTCAGATACCTGTCAGTTCAAACACTATAATCCGTGGAAGGATGGCCTGAGAGCAGTTTACTGCATGACTTAACAATGTCCACTTACTAACATGAATAATTTCATGTTATTTACCAGACAAATACTCAATTTGTTTGAGCTCCTGAATTGTTGTTATGTTACTGCTTGGTTGTCAACACGAAATAAAGAGTAAATTGTGTTGCTGAGCGTTTGGTTAACTCTGAGACGTCGGCCCCCGTCCTTTTTATAGCAGACGTTGTTGTGATTTAGAAGTCCTAAATCTTGGTTTAAGAAACCGCTGATTAAATGTTGACATGTATAAAAATGACGTCCACTAACCTTGGAGACACAAACAACACATTCTGTCTCTAGTGCTTCTAAAAGCTTTTTGGGGATTAATGATTTAAAAGCTGCGCAGCTCTGCTTTGGAACCATCAGGTCAGTAAAGACGTATATCTGCACTGAATAGGGGCATTTTCCAATTCACCAGTCTCCATGTCTTGGTACCCATTACATGTTTCTCTTAAAACACAGTGTAAAGTACCCTCCTGCTGCAGCAGCTGCTACCTTGCATACAAACCAAATCATGCGGCCTAGATTCAGCAGATCAATTATTCATAGCAGGTGAGAGTTTGGTGCTCCATGCGCACGCACACACACACACACACACACACACACACACACACACACACACACACACACACACACACACACACACACAGTTTCAACAGTCTCAACTAATGGTTTCAAAGAGACAAGGAGAAATGTGAAATCAAGCAGAAAAGTGAGTGAGGGAACAGCAATGCATTGTGGCTTATTAGTTTGAGAGACAGTTGGATGACCAAGAGACAAAAAGGACTCACTGTGTGGAAGTTAGAGTTGAAAGACTACCTCAAGGGAGGACATAACACAGCACAGGCATACGTGTAACTGAATCTACTGTACCAACACAGTGTACAAATGAATGTACATGTCGCCGCTCCTATAACTAATGAAGTAAACAATATGTCAACTGTATTCAGTAGATGCAGGCAGATTAAAGTAATATTTTAGCAGCAAAAGTTGGCCTTTTTCCCCGTCACGGAGGATGCCAGTTTAGATTTACAGTTGTGACAATGGACTCAATTGGAGACCCAGACTCAAATGTACCAAAATACAGATACTTCTCAAACCCTTCCTGCAGCATAATCCACTTTCCCGTTGATCCATTCGCTTAGTATGCTCAGTTCGTTCCAAACAACCAATCAAGGCACCGTGTAATCGCTAAATATGCTTCACGTCTTTGGTTGGAGCTTAGGAGCGATGACGAGACTAGCGTGTCATGAAAATGTATTTCACTATGTTGTGAAGAAACTGTGAGTGGTTGCCAGTGCTGAAGATAAAGTATGGATCAATGCTGCAGGAATGGTTGGAGAAGTTTCTATAGATGTTTTGATATGTATTGTTTGTCTTGACTTAAAATCCACTGTAGTTGCTGTGAATCAGTTAACTAGAGATGCTGCTGTCCTCAAAGTCTAAGAGCAACAAACTTTGCAGTGCCACAACGTTTCTGATATTGAAAAGGCAGATTACGTGCAAACTATTCCCTTAGGCAGAGACTGAAATTCCCACAAATCAATTTGCATAGATATAAATACATAATGTTTCCATTTACAACCCCAAATCAGAAAAAGTTGGGACAGTATGAAAAACACAAATAAAAAAAGAAAGTAGTGATTTCTAAATGTACTTTGACTTGTATTTCATTGCAGACAATGTGAACACAAAATATTTCATGTTTTGTCTGGTCAACTTAATTTCATTTGTAAATATACATCCTTTCCTGTCATTCAGACCTGCAACACATTCCAAAAAAGGTTGGGACAGGAGCAATTAAGGGCTAGTAATCAGGTAAATTGGTTAAATAATGATGTGATTTGAAACAGGTGATGTCAACAGGTGATTGTAATTATGATTTGGTACAAAAGCAGCATCCAAGAAAGGTCTAGTCCTTTAGGAGCAGAGATGGGCCGAGGATCGCCAGTTTGCCAACAAATACGTGAGAAAATTATTGAAATGTTTAAAAACAATGTTCCTCAAAGAAATATAGGAATACATTTGCTTATTTCACCTTCAACAGTGCATAACAATTAAAAGGAATTCAAGGAATGAGGAGGAATTTCAGTGCGTAAAGGACAAGGGTGCAAGCCTAAGCTGAACAACCGTGGACTCCGATCCCTCAGGCGGCACTGCATCAAGAATCGTCATTCATCTATAAGCGATATCACCACATGGGCTCAGGACTACTTTGGCAAACCTTTGTCAAGTACCACAATACGTAGTTACAGCCACAAATGCCAGTTAAAACTGTACTGTGCCAAAAGGAAGCCCTATGTTAACAGTGTCCAGAAGCGCCATCGACTTCTCTGGGCTCTGAGGCATCTGGGATGGACCATCACACAGTGGTCAGATGAATCAGTATTTCAGGTATTTTTTGGGAGAAATGGACGCCGTGTGCTCCAGACCAAAGACGAAAAGGATCGTCCAGACTGTTACCAGCAACAAGTCCAAAAGCCAGGATCTGTCAAGGTATGGGGTTGTGTCAGTGCCCTTGGCAAAGGTAACTTGCACTTCTGTGATGGCACCATTAATGCTGTAAAGTACATAGAGATTTTGGAGCACAATATGCTGCCTTAAAGAAGACATCTTTTCCAGGGACGTCCATGCATATTTCAAGATAATGCAAAACCACATTCTGCACACATTACAAAGTCCTGGCTGCGGAGGAAGAGGATACGGGTACTTGACTGGCCTGCCTGCAGTCCCGACCTGTCTCCAATAGAGAATGTGTGGCGCATTTTGAAGCGAAAAATGCGACAACGAAGACCCCGTACTGTTGCCCACCTTAAGACTTGTTTGCAGCAAGAATGCGACAAAATTACACCTGAAACACTTTATCACTTGGTGTCTTCAGTCCCTAAACGTCTTTTAAGTGTTGTGAAAAGGAATGGCAACATTACAAAGTGGTAAATGCTTTACTGTTCCAACTTTTTTTGAAATGTGTTGCAAGAACCAAAATAGGAATTTTGTTTTTTGAAAAGAAAACACAATATAAATCATGAGGAACACATTAAATGATGTGCTGTTGTATTGTCTGCAATGAAATACAAGTCAAAGTACATTTAGAAATCACTACTTTCTTTTTTTATTTGTGTTTTCCATACTGTCCCAACTTTTTCTGATTTGGGGTTGTACATGAGCTCTTCTCACTTAATTACAGTGCAACAAATGGCACCCTGCCACATTTCCAAACTTATTTTGCATTTAAACCAGTTGATTGGGGATGCCATGTCAGACTGTGGACAAAATTAAAATATGTGTGTTTTCTTCAGAAAAGGCTGGGGGAGTGAGGAAAGAAAACAACAGAATCCAAAAGAGCAGAAGAAAACAAGCAGAGGGGAAAGGGAGAAGTGGAAGACCTTGATCTTAAGAGAGTAATCCCTTTTCATTAAGTGTAGTTTTTCAGACCCTGAGAGCTTCAGCATTGATTCTAGTGTAATGTCAATTCATTAATGTACTGGGCTTCTACAGGGCTTATCACCTTGAATGCCTCTAACACTCTCCCAACAAACATCACTGTAACCCTTTCTCCCAATGAGAGGGTGGGGTGGGGTGGGGGGTGGGGGGGGGAGGGACTACTGTATGTTCAATTCTCATCAAAACAAATTTAGATCTGTTTTGCTCCCGATTGGATTCCATATTGGCCTTTCCACTTTTTGTATTCCCACTGTTCTGTCTTCATTTATTCCATCTTTGGTTTCATATAGTCTAGCTCCAGCTGGGGATGATAACTTATCATCATTTCATTCGCTCAATTCTCTGCAGTGTGTTAGAGTTGCCCTCGAGTCACTGTTCTGTCTCCATCTAGCACACATAAACGCGCCTGTTTATTGAGTCTACGCCACTGAGAAATGCACCAGCCTCCATTGTGAAATTTCTTTAAAGTCTAAACAGTGATGGTTCTTGAATGCTACGTTTCCACAAATGGATATAGGTAATGTCTCTCTTCATGACTCATTCAAATTACTGTTCCGTTTTACGCCCTGTCTCTGCCATCATTTACTCCTTTCCTCCCCCGTGCCATGTCCCCCTGGCTGTTTAATTGATTATGTTGTTGTTTCCCAAAACTACAAAGCAGAAGGCTTGTGGGATGAAACAGAGTGACTGTCTAGGTGTGATTAAAGAAGCCCCGGTCTGGCCGTTAGAGATACTATAGCAGCTTATGGGATTTAGTGAGTCACTGAAAAAGCACAACACCAAACTAAAGATTCACTTCAAAGTGTTCCATCACCAACACCTTAAAACCATACAACCCAATAATGAATTTCTTACTCTTATAACTTTGCCCTGATGCCTGTGTTTTAATCCATAAAGGTGAATCTGACGATCGTGACAAATCAATTGATCTGTTAATAAAACGGGGGGGGCGGGGGGGGTGTCATATCGTGAGTGCCGTTGCTTTTGCCACCGCTCTGCCATTTGAAGTTTCTATTTTGCTTTCCTCCTCTCCATTGTAAACCTGAACTCTCTCGAGGCAAACCACACAAACTACTCAGCTTTGTGAGTGCTCTCCCCTCCCTGTCAGCTGCTTGTCTGCATGCAACTACCACTCGCTCAAGAGTGCTCCCAATCCCCTCTCTCCTTATAAAGCCAAGTGCCTTGCTGCAGACGTTCCACAAGATAAGTGGTTTATTTATTTTTTCTATCCACAGTGATGGCCTGAGACTCATGTTCGTCGTGTCTAATGACTTGGTTCCTTGAATTTTCTCGACGTATGACCAAAAAAAAAAGCTTTCCTCTGAATATTGCACTGAGTCATAAACAACATGATATTCAGATAAGTGGCTGCAAAAGGAGATGTCAGGCTCCATCTCAGTTCATATGGCTGGATGATGAAACATGACCCCTCCCCCCGTCCCTCCTTGAAGACGGATAACGAGAAGTAAAGTCAAGGACAGACACACAAGAAATTTTGAGTGTGGTATTTCAAAGAGGGAGAGGCAGAAAAAAGAAGGGGGGGGCGAGGTAAAGAGATGTGTCGAGAGAGGAGAGTGTACGTGTAGAGATATAGACAGAGTGAAAGAAAGGAAAATAGTGGATGCAGAGGTGAAGAACATTTCCACTTCTAATTAATATTTTAAAAGAGCAATACCATTTCACACTGTTTTTTGTTACATCGTATACATTTGATCTGGTTAGTTTTGGTTTCACGTTGCAATAATGCCAGCGAACTAAAGAACTGTACATGACATACTGTCCATGTCCTGTTGTCACTACCCACATGAGCTATTGCTATACTTGCAATTGATTGTGTTGCAGACCAGCTTTCCTGTCTTCTTGTATCCTCGCTCTCTTGTCCTCTCGGAAAATTGTATGTTTTTTTCCCAACTGGGCTAACCACCCCAACCTTACCCAGCAGTTGAGAAGCCAGACACAGGAACTTTACCTGGGTCTTGAGAAAAGAAAGGACCTGAAGAGAGAGCGAAGAGAGCCAGTGGAGCAAAAGAAAGAACACAAAAGTAAGAAAATGAGTGATGCTCAGGGAGACGACGAAATAACAGCAATTGAAGAGGAAACTTCAGAGGCCAAAAGTAATGCCTCATCGGTAGCTTGGAAATACTTTGGCTTTAAGCCAA
>CM042430.1:12926936-13264436 GCA_023631565.1 Gymnocephalus cernua
AGGATTGAAATGAAGTTGTATTGCTATTAAATGTACTTTTGGTGATGTGCTGACTGATATATAACACCCACACTTCAATTGTTAAAGTACGATATCTCACACTTGTGATTGTAAAAAGGGTGTAAAGAAACAGTGACTAAATAAGGAGTTTGTGCAAATGCTCTTCTGCTAATGGCAAAATCTTGTACTTCGCTACAGTGTGCAATAATCCCTGCAGTGTGAATTATGAGGAATCTTAATGTATTAATCCTTATTCCCCATTACTTATATCATACCACACTATTTGTCCAGACCATTGCAATGAATGTAATGATTCTTTCACAGACACATATCATCAGCCTTCTCTGCTTTCTAGGCTGCAGACACTCAGTAACCACTTAATTAGACGGCTCTATTTCGCCCTGGATGGTTGTCTGCTGCTAACCCGTCTGTGACAAATTCCACTAAATTTAGTGTGCTGAAAAGCTACTGTTTGGTTGTTTGTGGCGTGTCAATCTTGACTTCTTTCATCAATGTGCTCGCCATAAAACTGCATTTTGTCACAGCAAACCATAGTCTCCACTTTGCATGAAGAGCCTATATAAAACCTATAACCATATAGTGTCTCTAATGGGCCTGGAATTCATGTAAAAACTTGGTTAAAAGTCAACATATTCCTCTAAGCATTAAATATTCATGAATAAATAAGACAACCAAGCAACCGGTCACTTTGAAAAAAAAAAATCTTTCTGTATTATTTTTCCTCTGTAGATTTAATTGTTAGTGACCTGACAACATTCAGTTAGCAAACAAATCTACAGATTCACATGTTAAATCCTGATTGGTGTATGTTACATAGTCTTTCTCCCTCCCACTTCAAACCAGAGAGAAGGCTGCAGAGAAAACATCACCAACAGGAAACGGTTTGGTGAAAAAACCAAAACCAAAAGACTTATAAGAAGCTGATTGAGAAAATATCCAAGGGTTAGTGCAACAACCCCGAAAACCCCAATGCAGTTATACCAAAATGTTTTTTCACACTAAGTCCGAAGCAAATTAATATTCAATAAAAACAAAGAAAAGAAACTTTCACAGTTTTTTTTTTCACACAAGCTTGCTAACTGACTGGAGCAGATCTGGCAGCCATATGTGCCAGACCCAACTCACAGTTGGTCATCTGGTGCCAGAACACAGCTGACACTCAGCCACAATCAGCCCCACTTGGCTGGGTACCTGGGAACACCTAAATCCCTCTATCCCTGTCTGCCTTCTGTGTGTAGAAATGCACATCAGGTGATAAACCGTCGGAGAGTATGTGATCAGTTAAAATAAGGTAATGTACCTTTTTATATATGCTGATCTCAGTTTGCAACTGCCTTCAAGCCATCTGCATATATATTAAAATTAATTATTTATGTAACTTTTTATAAATTAAAAACGCAATGAAAATACAAAAATACAGCATGTTTTTCCTGGATGAGATCTTAATTAGAAGAACAACTTGTGGCAGTTAGGCTGGAGGTTAGGCTAAACTTGAAGATGTATGCGCTGTGGTGCTCTGAAGCAGCGGAACCTGCTGCTGTGAGCCGGCCTTCTTAAACAGAGACCCTCGTTTGTTCCAAAATAATAAATAAAAAGAATTATGTTCTTAACCAAAAACATAATAATACTTAGATATAGGTTATGTCAAAATGTAACTCAAAACTATCCAAGGCACGGACAAAGCCTAATATAAAATAACCAGTAACTCTCAGACAACTTCTGCACCAGTCTACTGGTTTTTGTTGAGAAAAATAAGCATGTTGACATGATCTGGGGTCAGACGCGACCGCTACCTGGTGACCGTCAGTCCACAGGTTCCTCCGCGCTAACTTGGCCAGCCCGGGCCGGGGAACCTTATTCCGTTCTTCGTGGTGAGTTTCCGTTGAGACTGAGAGCAGGCGCCCCGCCACCGACATTAACCAGGGTCAGATGTACTTTGTGGTACATCATTTGAGTCGTGGCCGTGTTGTACTTATACCCGGCGTCGCAGTGTTTGCAGTGAACTAAGTCGTTTTTTAAATCAAAATGGTTCCACGCCACACTTCGCCGTGGCCTCTTCATGTTTACTTTGGAAATCAAAACGGAAACTCGCAGGTAACTCAGCAGCCTATGGCGCCCCCGGGTGGTAGATTGTTTAATTACTGCTGCCACACAGTGACAATTAATTCCATTGCTTCAAGACTCACACTACGCAACGCAACCTGCATTAGTTTAATCAATGACAAATTAACGTGATCGTCAAAATTCTTAATGATTAATTATCGATTGTCGATTAGGATCGGAGAATCAGGACTATATCAGTAATTTTGTATGTTTCATTTTGCGCATCATATACATTGTATTTTTGTTTGTTTTATTTCTTTCCAGTCACCAAATGGTTTCAGTACAGTAGTAGTATAAAAATAAGTGATAATGAACTTGCTTAAGATAGATAAACCATCATATTTAAAAACAATCTTTCATGTTCACCATGTGGTATGCACGTAGATGTTAGCAAGAAATGGTTAGAAAACTCCTCCTTGTTGAAACATAAGAATGTGAAACTTGAGCTGCAAACTTTTCAATGTGAGAAATTTACATGAACCTTCCAGCAACAACCATGTTAGCTTGTTTATTTTCATCCTCCAAGTTTGATTTTCCAAAAAACATAGCTTGTGAATGTGATGCTTTTCCGCAACTGAAATATCAGATGCAAGATCTTCCTTGAACACACTAACACATTTTCATAGCTGTCTCTGCTTACATCTGAATAGCAATGAGATGGTAATGTAGCTCCGACAGGGAACATGTCAGTGTACGCCGTAGAAAGTGGTCAGAAATACACATGAAACATGGTTAATGGGCTAACTCATGGAATACCAGTGGTATAATCAAATCCACAAGAATGCTCTTTCCCTCCCTCATTGCCTTTCGGTAAAGTAAAGACTATTTCCTGGCACACGTTTTTGTGTCTAAACGAAAAAAGACATTGGAAACAATTTTTTTGTACTCTTATTGTGATGCTATGTGACATTGTGTGATGAAGAAATAACCACTTTGTGAAGGCGATGTGAAATTGGACACGTGTGGATCAAATTAATATAGCATATGAACGTGGCATACAAATGTTGTGATCGTAGCTGCCACACACAGTGATGGAGTGAGTGACAAATGGAACTACTTCATTATATTCACCGCCCCTGTGTTATTATCCCCGGGCTGCTCCTCCACCAATGACAGCCTACGTGTTTGAAAGTGTAAATCTGCAGAGGGATAATGCAGTGCACCCTGTACTTGGAGGGAAAGAGAAAATTAACTCTTTTTTTTCTCCCCCGGAGACTAATGACATCAGGGGAGTTGGAGAAATAGTGATGGTGGAGAAAAAAAAGGGTGCAACAAAAGCTTCTCAGTCAAGAACAATGATTTCCTCTTAAGTGCAGGAGATTCTTTTGTATCCTTCCCCTCTTTCTATCTGCCTCTCTCTTTCTGACATGTAGGCATACTTTGGTGCCCCAGGAATTCATTTGGTGGATTGCACCAGTTAGAAATTGCAAAACAGAAATTGGAAGCATATTTCTCTTAAGGAAATAACTTAGCTGAGGCTGTGGGGTGAGAGGAATGCAGCTGATGTGTTGAGGGCTGGAGAGTAGAGCACTGTGTGGCATTTAGAGCATTTCAGATTTTTACAGTCCACCTGCCCCACATTGGCGCTGATGTGCACGAGACTGATGAACACATTCATGCCATGTTGGAGGACGTTAAATGTGTTGGCAGGTACATTTTGTCACCTTTGGACAGAGGCAGACTAGCTGTTTTTTGTGCTATTTACTGTGAAGACATGAGTGGTATTGAACTTCTCATCTCAAGAAAGTAAATGACCATATTTCCCAAAATGTCAAACTATTTCTTAAAGTGGGTCCTGCATTATTGAATGTCTTGACTTCCTGTAGAGTGTTAAAAAAATATTTTGTGTTCAACAAATTACCACAGGTGACCGACAGGGATTTTTTCCTAATTATTGTTTTCAGTAGTCACCTAGCATACAGTACCTGGCATTTCTTTTTGCTTATTCCCTCCACGCTCTAATAATAGTGTTATCAACCACTTTTCTCTACATGCAGTGGTACATTCCTTCAGTAACGGGGACAGTCTGATGTTTGTTTTGGATTGTATGAAATGGAAATGTCTTTTTAGTCCTGAACATGTTACACAATACAATCCAGGGCAATACAGTAAAGCCACCATTAAAAAAAATCATAAGAGGTGGTGCAAAATGTTGGCTGGACAGAGAAGCTTTAGCTTCTTGATTCACAACAAAATGTGAGGTTTTGGTGGCAGAACGATTTTCTGCTGTCAAAGTCCTGCTGGAAAAACCCAGTCTTCTTACATTTATGTTAAAGAAGGACACAATTTGTCTGTGCCTGGAACATTTCGGAGCCAGACAAAACGGTTCCTCCAACATAAATAATGCTCAATCTGTGACACATCTCTAGTGGGTGTCAACTACTGTACCCTTTGCCCAAGTAATGCCCTACTGGGTTAACCATTGAAACTGTGAATGCCAAGCTGGATAACTAGTTTGTCTCGTTTACCCTTATAAATGCTTCATTTTGCAGCTGCCCACTGCTGTTTTGTTCTGTCATGTCTTGCCGAAGTGTCTGCTTCCAGTTGATGACTATGCTGCCATCTGCCCCACATCTCTGTCTTTGTGATTGCTGTTTTCTCTGCAACATCACTCCCGGTGAGTCTCAGACTCACAGTTAGTCTTCTTTTTATCCACAGTATTTGTGCAGACTAGATAATTCATGTGGCTGGTAGGAGTTAAGGTTAAATTACAGTCATCGGAGTCCAGTGCATTTATAGTTTAACAACTCATTCGAAAAACTTTCACTGACATTTGCTTTCTGTTTATATTTTAAATAAATGTCATGAATTCATTACATCTAGAAATGATTTAATTTCCAAGTGAGGCCTAAAACCCTAAAAGGAGGCAACTTTGTTAACTCTAATGAATGCTTGACATTTTAACTTTTATGTGTCACAGGTTGCATGTCACATCATTTTGCTGATTTGAATCCAGCTGTTTGTCATTACAGTGTGGGCAGTGTGTTTCAATAAACGGTGGGGCTTCCTTCCATGGTGCCAGTGCACGGCACTTCCAGCGGAGGTCTACTGATATCCGCCGTGTGACGTAAAACGCAGCTCCGGGTTCCGTGCGCTGGCGCCACGAGCGGAAGCCAAACACCGTTCATCTGAACAAACTGCCCACACAAAGATGACACAAAGCTGGTTTAAAATCATATCCCTTTTAAGCTTTTTTGCATTCCCCTTCCCTTTCCATCTCCTCTTCACAGAATGACTTTTCTTGCACAATTTGTTTTGATTTCCACGTTGGGGGACAGCAGGGTCTTATTTCAGCCTGATGTACGCTCTACATGGTTACAACTATTTATCACATTTGGAAAATGTTATCCCACTGCCAGCCATCTCCATTGAGCTGTTACTGGATTGGTCTTAAACCTCTAAAGCTCAAAAGCACAAACACTCGCATTATCCTAGCTGGTAACTAAGTCACCTTTGTGAACATAAAAAAGATCCCTTGTGAACTATTCTGCAGAAAGAATTCCTGTTGAATTGGAGGGTAGCTCCATTTGCCCTGCTGTAAAAACATGTTACTAAGAAGTGACTTCTCCTAGAGCAGCATCATTATATATTGACTGATCTGTCCTGAACTCTTTAGTATTTTTAAACAACCTGTATCTCATATTTTTAAGCATTTGAGTTTCTTCCTGAAGGACCTCACCTTTTCAGTGCTCATTTTATAACCACTCACATTTTTTTCTTTTCTTCCTCCAACTGTCCACCTTTATTCACTCTCCTGTCACCTGTTGCAAAATGTCAGCAGTACTTTCACTGGCAAAACTAACAAGCCAATCCTGTAGAGAAGACATTGATTGATGGCATTTTCACCAATTTCCCACTCACTACTCATGGCATGCAGATCTGTGTCAAATGTGGGGAATACTTAATAATTCCCAAATATTACATCTGCTCAGCTGTGCTGACAGGCCACTTGATTTCTTTATGCTGTGCTTTGATCACAGGCCACAGCTGCTGGTCTCATCAGCTATCTGGCTGGTGCATTGGAAGTTGTTTCAGACCTGCCACACATGATGGCTAAAGGTTGAGGGTGGAGCATGGTGGTCATCGAGATGTCTTGTATAGTAAACAAATGTCAAGTCTGTAAGTTAAACTAAAGCTGCATTTTGTACACAGTTGCAGTTTGTGTTATAGTTGAATGTGGATAAATCACAAAGTTATAGCACTATGTATGCAAGGTGCGGGCCTTAAATGTGCTCCCACTCTATGGTAGGGTGGAAGTGGGCCATAGCGGGATGTGATTGGCCAGTGTTCACATGAGAGACAAACCAGTGGGCCAATCATGTGATCTCTCTCCTCTCTGGGCCGGTCAGTCAAAGACCAAGGATGTGAAAGGCCAGTGTTAAACTAAGCGGGATGTGATTGACCAGTGTTCAGATAAAAGACAAAGTGGGCCAATCATATGATCTCTCTTCTCTTTATGGGCCGATCAGAGTGCGGCCGCTATGAGTGCAGCCCATTCAGCCCACACAAAGAGACCGGCCCACAGGGAAATCTCCCGGTACTCCCGGTGGCCAATCCATGCCTTCACTGGGGTAAGTTTCTTGCTGATAATAATGCCATGGAAGTTATAAGCAGATGTGTTATTATAACAGTCCACACAGCTTACTCTTCAACTGATGCAAATGCAGTGTTGGATTAGGTATTTGCATCCTTTATATATAACTAAATATACCACCATACGAAGAATAAGTGCACTACATTTAAATATCTGAAGTAAAATAGACTTATGCAGCAGAATGGTCCTTGTTATATATTATATCAAATTATTGGATTTTTATTATTGTAATAATATGTAAGCAACAGTTTAATGTTGTAGCTGGTAGTGGTATTAAACTATGTGATATGATTTGGGGTAGTTTAATGGATAAAATGCATATTTTATTAGCTCAGCCTATTGAATCTCACCTTTATTATACTTTATAAATTGTACTTAAGTATAGTACTTCAGTAAATGTACTTATAGGAACACAACATAAATCTATAGGAAAACATTTGATTACCGTGAGTGAATGTAATCTTTGTACATTTTTTTAATGTTATTTGCAGATTAATAATTAAAATGCTAAAACCTAGAATAAAACAATGCAAATAATGGACTCCCAGGACCCAGAAAATCCAAACTGGAGAGTAACATTTACAAATCCATATTGTTTACAGGTTTTTTTGGTTATTCAAATAGATAAGTGGCCAAAAGTAGACAACATAAGATGTTTTTAGCCAACTAAACCCTCAGTGATAGCAGAACATCAATGATTTCAGAGTCTGAAGCAGAATATTTATGTTGTTGGTAAAGATTTCTGTGTCAGCCTGACAGAGTCAAACAGCAAATTATCTTTTCTTGAATCACCATTTGCATTAATGTTCAACACTCCTACAGAGAGAAATGTGTCATACAAGAGGTAGAGATGCTAATTTGTTTCACAGCAGCAGTCTAAAAAGACCAAGATGCAATGCAGCCACAAAACATGTCGCCTTTGGAGTTACAGCTGTAATGCTCACATTCCCTCAACCGAGCCGAATGCGTCACTGTATTTCACTTCTGTGGGATGTTGAAAGACTTTTTGGAAAGCGGTATTTGAAGTGGGAGCAGACGGTGCAGGTTGAGAAAAAGTTGATTCACAAAAAAGCAAAGTGTACCATTTTGACATACTGAACATCACATATTAAATTTCTCATTTTAGACGTTGTGAACATGTCAGTTTAAAAAAAATATCCCAGACGTGTTGTGGATAGTATAAGCCCAATAAGCTTAATGAGATCTGCCAATTACACTTAATAAACTTGGCTGCAATTAAAAAAGATTTGCAGCCAGAGGAGAGGAGAGAACACCCTGAATGACATTGAGATAATGAACTCACAACATGTATTTAAATGTACCATCTGTTGCAATGCTATGCATGAGTTGATATAGGTATTTTTGAGTTGCTCTCTATCAATAAGTGTTCCAAAAGCCACTTGGTGAAGTTGTGCCATATTTTGTACTAACCACCAATCAGAGAGTACTGAGGGAGGGCCTGTCTAGCCATGTTTGAGTGAGAGTCTGTTATTGAGTGACATTCTGTTCTGGAAGCCATTTCAGAAAAAGACAAATCTGCATAATTGCTGCCCTTAAATGTGACAGGCTATCATTATCTCTGGACAGCAGCTCTCTTTGAGCCAGGCTCGTTCTTTTTTTGGTCAAAATTGAGTAGACACAAAGCCCATATTCTGTTTCAACCCTGGTGCCTCTCACATCCTCAAAACACTTAAAAGCAACACTGTTGCAGTGATTACAGTCATATAGCTCTGATCATTTGCCACAAGTTGGATGTTTAATCTTATCCGAAGCAATCAACACAAGGAACGCCATACGCCTGATGAAATGCAATGTCCCTTGATGTTATGTTTTTTTTTTTCTTTTCATTTTTATTCCGCAAACCATTATATTTGTATTTCTTTTTATGAATGTGGCTGTCTGAGCTGAGAAAGTGCCAGTGGCTCTGCCATGCTCCATTACAGCTAAGCATTCTGGGCAACGACATTTCCGGCTCATCTTCAAAATTGCTATTACTGTATCACACAAACATGCACACGCAAACACTTCAATACTTTTATTTATGTTTGTAACAGAACAAACTCTGTACAAGTATTTTGTGACAGTTTTTACAGTGCTAAAACTAATGCTTTTATTAGGGTTATGGTGATCTTCTCAAAACGAGTGGTGACGCAAATAATTGCAGACACAGAGCAGGATCCTACAAGAACATTCACCTTTTTCTTAGGCATCCCTGACTTCTGCACATCCATCACTACCAACCTATGGAGATTACTGACACTGCCAAATATGAGCTCAAGCATATTCATTACCAAGATACAGCAACTATATGATATATATATTTACTGAAAAACTTTACCTTTGCACAATACAATAGGAGAAATGCATGTCATGTATTGTCATCATTGTGTTTGTATGATATTGTGAGAAATTACAGCAATCGGTCACCGTTAGGCCTGTGTAACAGTTAAGTTTAGCCGACAAAAGGGGACATGAAACGACTACGGGTCACCGTTCTTGTTTGCATACTATGCTTCTTTTTGGCCAAATCAGTACGCTGGTAGAAGGTTTCGAATACAGCCAACCTTCACCAGCAAGATACGACAGACTGCCTAAAAGGCAAAACCCAGGGCAGAAAAACTCAAATAACTCAGAACTCAAACGCAAAGAGAAACTAACCATCCTATAATGTACAATAGTACCCAATCATTCTTACATGTTATGAACTTATGAACATGTAAAGACTCAGTATGAGTTTCACCCATTGAAAGTGATTTATATACAACATGCAGATTCCTGGCTCACCTAAATCACCTGTCACATATGTCACAAATGTGACTTTTGTCAAATGCGAGTGATGTCTGCCAAATCTTTTTCTCAAGAGTCATGGTAAATATTGGAACTTGGCTACGTGCATTTGAGTCATGCATACAGAGCATCGAACCCCCTGCTGCTTAGGGAGGAGCATGTGAAACACGGGGGGGGGGGGGGGGCAGCATAACCACCAACATGACATGCATCTCCAGTCCCAGACATTAAGGCTGATTTTGTGCCAGTTTAAAAGCATCTTCATGGGACTGACATTTTGTGTTGTTTTATGTAATAAAAAACTCCCACTATTTTCATGTTCTGTGTGGACAGATTTGTCATCTTGCAGATGAATATTTAATATTTACCCAGGGAGTTTTAAAGCAAAACTCTACGACATATACAACTCTAACTTTCTTGGCACTGCTACAGTGAGAACATCTTATTTTGGTCTCTTGCGATCTTCAGTTTCCTCCTCAGCACTGGAGGTTGATTGACTTTGCCATGGTAGAATCCTGCTCTATAATTACCAGTAATTGCATGTTTCTCCTTACATGCCAGTGTTTACACATTATGTTTAATTTTAGATTGCACCATTAAACGAGTCCCAACTCTAGTTTTTTGTGAGAGCAGTAATAATTATAGTGATTGTCAGTGTTGGGTAAAAGCAGGGAATCAGAAGAGGCTTTTGTGTATTGTGTTTTTGAGAGGCTGTACTTCCTGTTTTATTGCTGCTGCTGATAGAAGATGAGGGTTTGGAGGCTTAATGAGGTGGCTGAATGAGAGTTTCAGTCAAGAACAGTCAATGCTGGCTTGTGAATGTGCAGTTCTTTCTATCTATATCTAGCTATCTCTGCTGTGTCCTTTGGTAGCTGCCAGGTGAAAACCCAACGGAGGAAGTGGACTGTGTCTTCCTAAATGTGGACAAACACCTGTCTCCCCAGCCTGAGGACTGCTGCTTTCAACAAACTCCAATTATTTCCCCCTAATGAGCTCCCGTAGTGGTGGATGTGCTCCCCCATCATCGTTACTGTAGGGACAGCAGTTGCAGAGCTGGGCCTGACTGGCAGCTTACACGGACCTGTTCCCCCTGACTGACTGCAGGCTGCACTCCCTGACAGCTGGAAGCCGGCCTCCTGGAGCACAGCATACATGCACACACACACACACACACACACACACACACACACACACACACACACACACACACACACACACACACACACACACACACACACACACACACACACACACACACACACACACACACACACAAGCACACAGATGCATGGACTTGTTTGGCCACACAGAGTAGATATTAGTAATACTGGGATTTTGCTTCAATACAATGATTACTTTTAATGTCTACAAAATCAGTATTACTACTGTATGACAACAAAATGGCACAGAGCAAACAGTGTGCTGTACTTTATCTCTAACTCTTTTACTGATCTTATACTTCATTTTTACTTAAACTTGAAAAATGGATTTTAATCCACACTGTCTTAACAGTGATTTTGTTTATTAGCTTGTTCAAGCTCGTCATTAAAGCTGTTAAAAAACCTAACTTCAAAATAATATGCCATATGTATCTGCAAGCACCAGTTTGCTGACTAATAGGCGTACTATGGATACATTTTGTAGCAACAGCAGCAATCAACTGACTAGGGTTGCATGATATGAGGATATGATATTATGATTGCAATATGATTCACGATGTTGGAGGGAATGATCATTTTTGTATCATTATTCTCATTTTCATTGAAAAAAATGATTGAAGTGTGATTTTCTTTGCCAGGATCTCTACCAAACAAAGATTTTTTTCTTTAGTCTGTAGGGTAGGATTTGTAGGCCGGGATGTCTCTGCAGCACCACAATACTTTATTTTAGAATGGTTTCATGCATATTTTGCCTTTAACAAATATTGCGCCCCCCCCCTGATTTGGATATTGCACTAGTTCATATTGCAATTTCAATATAATTGTGGTTAATTGTGCAGCCCTGCACCTGACCGTAGCTCAGTCTCTTCCAGTCCCTCTTTGTCATTTGAACCATTCTAATCTGTGTGTGCCACACAAAAAAACTCTGAAGATGATATTGCCATTAAAATAGCTTGCAGAAGCTTTAGCTTGCACATCTGATGAAATTATTTATCAAATACAATCTCACATTCAATCATTCAAATTCAATCTCCAAAGAGAATAAGGATTGCAGTCATTTGTGATTGCATTACTACCCAGAGGAGACCGGAGGTCAGCAGCAATATAAAAAGCAGCTGCCATAGAAAACCCACACAAGCCTGCTATTAACCTGCCATTATGTTCTCTGTCTAGGTGTTCGATTTAAGCAGTTACATAAACACTGTGATACATTTTTCGCCTTTTTGAGAAACTATGGTTAAAACTCTTCAAAATGCTGTAGTTTCTTTCCATAATGTGTCACTCTGATGATTAATGTAACGTGCATGGCTTCACAATAGCTTTCACATCACATTTCACAGTACTGACTCTGCCTGCCGGCGTCGCACGCAGAGAGGCCTAAAAGAGCCTGTAAAGAGAAGCTAAAATAGAGAGCTATTGCACTGCAGCATGCTAAACTGTACATACAGCTACAGGGAGAGCATGAATTCAGTATATTACATGTCTGTGTACCGATATTTACTCCACACCAGCTCCCACAAACCCTATGCACAATAGCCAGGTGGGGGGGGGGGGGGGGCGGGCGTTGGTGACTTTGTTGAAGTTGGTGAATGATGATGTTTTACCTAAAACGTGTTTTCCACAAATATGGCAGAAAGATGTCTGACACACTCGCATCATGTTAAACAATGAGGTCTCTCAGTCAGCAGTCTTCAAGCGTTGTGTACATGTGTAGCCAATTAGTGTAAAGTTTTTAATAGGTAAGAATACTTTCATTGTTGCATCTGGTGGGAGATTTACACTAACGGTCAAAAGTTTGGGGTCACTTAGAAATTTCCATTCCACTCCATTACAGACAATACCAGCTGAGATCAGTTGCATTGTTTTTTTAATCAGGGCAGCAGTTTTCAGATTACATTATGTGCTTACATAATTGCAAAAGGGTTCTCGACTGTTGTAGAAAGAAGTGGCTGATCTTGAATGCAATATCTACGTTGCCCATTACCAGCAACCATTCCTCCAATGTTCCAAATGCACATTCTGTTTACTAATCTGATATCATTTTAAAAGGCTAACTGAGAAAACATTGGAGAACCCTTTTGCAATTATGTAAGCACATAATGTAATCTGAAAACTGCTGCCCTGGTTAAAAAAACAATGCAACTGATCTCAGCTGGTATTCTGATATATAATGGAGTGGACTGGAAATTTCTAAGTGACCCCAAACTTTTGAACGGTAGTGTATATAGATATAATTTTTACTACTTTATGAACTCTTTGGTTGTTTTGTTTGTAAAATCTAAATTTGAAAGGTAACTACCTCTCTGGGTAGTTACTTTGCCAAATGACTGATTTGACTCTTTGTCAAACGAACTGCGATCAGTGGACCTGGGCACTGGCGGCAACATCTCACCGAATCAGTCGAATATAGTGACCTTGATAGCTAGGCTCAGAGTGGGAAAAGAATGAAGATTGACAGAAATGTAATGGACTGTTTGGGAATATTAAGTGCCGTTCTCACTGACATTGGATTGCAGTTTAGAGGAATATTATTCCAAAATTGCCCACTGCAACTGTAGAACGTCTATCCAGGGTTCAAAGTCACCCCATAAATGACACATGGAAAAGAAAACAAATGGTGTGAGGTGATATTGCAACCTGTGATAAAAAGCAGCCAAGTCCCCATTTTGCTCTGATTTAATATAGTGGAGATACTTTTACTGGCCATCAAACCAGACTTTAATTTTATCACTGGCAGAGGTGAAGTGTTTGTATAACCATATAATTGCTCAAGAGGTAAAAGCTATTTGACTCTGCACATTGTACACAGACATGCAGGCGCAGTGTTTGTCTGCTTTCCAAGACATCTACTGTATTTGCCACCCACCCATTTTTCTGCGGCTTAGATCCCTACTCCATTGAACCAAGATTGCTTCTTGATAACACTGTTCTCACTCCTAAATCCTCACTACTCACTACGACAAACCCTTTGACAAGATTCAGAATGGGGAAAAAGAAAAAAGAAAGAAAGAAAACGTAGAAACGTAGAAAGGTATAGTGCATATCTGAAGAAGGAGAGTAAATCAATAAATAAATAAATCTAAGAAGAAACATTTCTCTGTTTGTTCATCTCACTTCAATTTTATTGCTGCAAAATGGGATTGTCAAGCAGACAAACTGACCAACACATATAAGATTGATACGTGGCGTCTGTGTATCTATACAGTATTGCCCCGGGAAATATTGCAATACTATGCTGTATTGATTTTTTTTTTTACCGCCCACCCCTACCCAAAACCCTTTTCTTCTCCTCTCTCCCCTCTTAGTCAGGCACCAAGGCAGCCAGGCGGTTAACACCTTCACCTTTGGTGACGCCAAGAAAATCCCAGACTTAAACCCCGGGGGATGCTCATCGAGGCGTACCCCCACCCTCAGTCTCTCGGGATCCCAGACATTCAAGTCACACCACGACTCTGATCAACTCCATTCATCCCCTGGTTATCGACGATCCTTTTTCACCCCTTTCCTCGACCATAATCATCCCACCATACACAACACTTCCAAGTAAAACTACTTCTATGAACGATGTTGTGGTTTTGTTAGTGAATTTAAAAAAAAAAACATTGTGTGATGGAGGATTTAGGGATGATGGATGGGTCATTTTGTATGCTCCTTCAGGAAATGTACCATCACAACCACAAGCTGAAGGCGCCGGAAGACTTCCTCAAAAACCCTACAACGGAACTTGTGGCATCTAAAAGAAATGGATTTGACTTTTTCTCACCAAAATGCATGTTGAATGCATTTGCCTTCTCCGAAAAAAAAATACAAAAAAAACTTGCGCCATGAGTGCAATGTAAAGGCAGCGTTGATGTTTATGCTGGAGCCACCTGTGGGTTTTCACGCTTATTCCACTTGTGTCTAGTCTTTGCAGTCTCAAAGATTTGTGCAGTGGCTAGGTGCACTCCTCTAAATTGATTTGTAGGGATTTAAATCAGAGATATCACTGAGCCTTTCTCTGTGTGTGTGGGACCTGAATAAGATACAGGCTCCTCAGGAAAGTGGTTGCCGGGATTCAGGGCATTTTTGTCCGGTAATGAGATTGTGACTGATTTAAGTAGAAGATAATTATAGATTAAACATGTAATCCTAATGCTCCAAAGGCAAAGAAAGATATTTAGCTAGATTCGTTTTTCAGTAGAATAAGGACTTGGGACTTTGCAGGTGATAATAAGGTTGTGAAACCGAGATCTGCACTGCTCTGATATGCCTTCAAGACAGGATTGGGTTCAGAGGAACCCCCGTGAGAAGTGTCCCGCGGTGACACATCTTCTTAACAGAAAATAACTTGCAAGTCATCCTCCACTGTGGCATTCAGGAACAGACGCCCCTCTCATCCTGTCTAACTCAGCTCATCAGTTACTTTCTGTGGCATGGCCCACTTCAACAGCAGCACAACACACACACTCACTCATGGTTTATTTAATTCAGCCTGCATACTAGTTCAATTCAAGCCGGATTCCAATTTCCTAATTACTCCACCTCATAAAAATTCCCGGTGCTCGTCCTTCCACTCAACCTGACACACCATAGAGATAGTTTAACTGGCAGGAGTTCAGGGAGTGAGAATAGCACTCACCCACCTTCATCTCCATTTATCTATTCCTAATGCATTTTGCATTAATGCTAATATTTGTAAATAGTGTGCTGAAACGCGGCTCAATGTTGTTTGCCGAAATGGTTCGCTCTTTGTGCATATACAAGGTTGAGATGGCTCGAGGAGATAATGGGAAGGAGTGTGTGTGTGAGGAGTGGAGTGGGAGTAAAAATGAAGCTAGCTGGCACCAATATAGACCGGATGGACAGGCCTGGCTGGTCCAATTATACTTGAGCCGAGGTCAGGAAGAGTGAGAGGTAGTAATGCAGGCATTCATGTCACCTTGAAAAACTAGAACGCTATCTAATACACTTTCACTGCTTATACAGTACAGTACATAGACACTGGCCATCACGAATACTAGTCTGAAAATGGTACATCATTACTGACATACTTCAGTACTGGTCAGCGCTGAAACTTAAAGCCCCTGAACACTTGGTTTCAAATCTTACATATTCCTGTATAGCATTACATATCTCTTAATGAATACACACAACAAAATACACACAAAAAACATATTTAGTTAGTACTTAGTAAGTCAAAAACTCACCTAATCTACTGGTTTGATCGGATTGACGTTGCTAGCAACATAAACAAAATCCCCCACAACAGTCATCAGAAGCCTCTTTCACACATACACTGCAAACCTGAAAAGATCTAGACATCACCCGGCGAAGCTGTATGTGAGAATCAGTTGGATCGAACATCAACCGGTCTTTACCATGCCAGCTTTCTAGTACAAAGTCTGTGTAATCTCCAATTGAACAAAACAGGAAGAAACATCTGAGGGTGAAGAAGAAGGGTGATTTACAGAAAGACGGTAACAAAAATGTTTAACTGGAGGGAAAACAACATCCGGGAACTTTTGTCAATAAGGGCCAACGCCGAAATAGTCAGACAAATTCAAGGAACGGCACAAGACTTAGTCATTTATGACCAAATTACGAACATGTCTGACACAGTGTAATCCACGTCATTGTCCTGCACGCTATACCCAGGCGCCACCCCTCGTCTAAACCAAGTATTACAGAGTATTTTTCAGAAAGACGCATCTGACATGGAAAATCTCCTGTTGTGTGCTACATGCGTGAATGGGAAACTGTAGACTATGTCGGAAAACGGCTAGAGTTACATTAAAATATTGCCAAATCTTGATCAGTGTATTGCCATTTTCTGCTGTCTTCAAATGAGACGGACCAACCAAACCAAAACAGTTTGGCAGAAAATGTGTGTTGGTACTGTAGGACTCCATTGCTTAGCTTATGGTCAGAAATTGATTAGGGAAGTTGATATTTTGAGGGCCTTTCAACCTACACTTTTAATATATTTCCCTGCATTGCTGATACTACAACAAAATACTTTATTAGCTACTGTATATCATCACTCTTATGTGATAAATGCATACGTTTAACTCTGGCATACCAGATGGCAGATTAATGGAGACTGAAGTTATGTCTTGTGCTCAGGGATAATACATCAGAATAATGGGATTTATTTTGCTGAACTATTTTTGTGTTCCCTCACAATACTTTTGCATGCCCTTGCAGTATTTTGTGTTACTTCCCAATACGTGTTGGATTTAGTTTCTGACCATAGCCAATGCCACTGGCTGTGATCATAGCGTGAGTAAGCACTTAAGTGGGATACGTCTGGCTGTGAGTTGGGCACATAGTTATGGTTAAAACTATTTGTGAGCATGCTATTGTGACTGTCTGGCTACTCTTTACAGCACACAACAGTGGCTCCAAAAAGCCTTTTTGAGCCACTCCTGCTGACAAGACAATAATGTGTTGGTTCAGAAAAACTTCCCACCGTGACCTTTCGGTGGCTCCAATGAAAAGTATAAACTATGAATCTTAGTCAATAATTTCGTGACATGGTACATTTTGGTAACTCTTTTCACTACCATACCACTTTTGGTTATAGTTCTTGCTCTTTACAGAATCACTGGACTGTATAAAATTATTAATAATTTCTCTTTATTGTGTGAGTGATAATAACAGAGACTCATTACTCATTCAGGAGGTGGCATCATGCACAATGAAAATGGGAACAATGCCATTATGGAAGGCATCGGTTTGTTTTTCATTTGCTTTTATATTAAACTGTTTTATATTACAAACGCGAGTGTATGGATAATTGTGAACATCCTTGCTATTGATGGTGCAGTGTGTCCTCTGTGAGGACAGCTGATTAGTCAAGCATTTGTCCAAGTTCTTTTCGGTCTTTGTGTGTGTGTGTGTGTGTGTGTGTGTGTGTGTGTGTGTGTGTGTGTGTGTGTGTGTGTGTGTGTGTGTGTGTGTGTGTGTGTGTGTGTGTGTGTGTGTGTGTGTTTGCGTCTGTTCTTGTAATCAACCTCTTTTATCAGAGAGCTGCAGTGCATTGTGCTTTTTTATTACTGTGGGAGCAGGTGGTTTGTCATTTTGACTGATTGATATTTGATCTTTTTGTCTGTTGCATGGTGGTGCAATAAAAGCAGAAGTAGGCAAAATAACGATCCTATGGGACACCAGGTAGCCCCCAAGGCAGACTGAAAAGATTTTAATACTTTTTACCAGGGGACACAATGACCGTGCAATGGTTGTTAGCAGACAGAGGGGCTGCAGAATGGATAAGGAGGAGAGGAGGATGGTAGCATGGACACCATTCGAATCTGCAAGCTCGTGTTTGATTTGCTCTGGCAGATACAGTACATCTGGCCCCTCTCACATTCAGACAGATCTCCAGCCGGCCAGGCCCTGGCCGGACCAATCACGGCCATTTAAGTTTAAGACAGGCGGGTTTGAGACAATGACTGACAGAGCAGCATCATGCTTACTGAACGTAGTTACCGAATGTAACTGGCATGCTGCGTCCAGCGCAACGCACCAGGGACACGAAACTCTGATCAACTATCAAACTGTGAACTATCAAACTGGGCAGTGCTGATCAATTATGAATCACATTCTCTCACTGTATTGCATATTTCTCGCCTCAAATGTTTTCTGAAACACATTTTAGTGAACGGTTTTGTTGTAATTTGAGAAAGTTGGTGACATTTTTGCCGTGCTTCTCTTGCATGTGTCGCTCAGCGCCACGGCGTTTTGTCGCTCTGATTAGTTGTAGGTATATTCAATTGCGTCCAGAGACATTTCGGTCTGTGCCCATCGATAACACCCCTTGGAAATCGAGTGAAGTGGAAGGTTCCAGACTAATTTGCATTTGTGAATTAGTCTGACGATGCCATGCTAGGAGAATTAGAGTAGGAGAGGAAATCACAGAGCAGGAAAGCATTTGGAAGTGATGAAAGTGATGCGAACATGTTTTGTGCAGCTTTAGTCAGAAAAATGGACAACGTGTTGCTCTGTTAAGCTGCAGTGTAAAAGCTTTGTGCTTGCTGATGAATGGACTTTTCTTCCGGTCTATCTTTAATGAGTATTTTTCATATATTTCACTGGGCCTCTCCTCTGTCTGATTCCTGTGTTTAGTGAATCCCTGGAGACAAGAGCCCTTTAGAAAACTGACTGCAGAACTGCCCTACATCAACCATGGGACTGCACTAATATGAAAAATTGACCACTTTCACACTGGCTAACTTAAAGCCAACTCTTTCATTAATTGCTTATTTTAAAATGTCAGGGGCAACACGTTGCTCAGTCTGCAAGCTCTCTCTACTATGTCTCTCTCTCATACAAGCAGGAGTGTGAAAAATGTGAGTCACAACAGACAAAAGGATGACACTGGCGAGCATATACAGAACAATTTTGCTGTCTGTATGATTGGAAAGGTAATTTTGAAATAAATAATGTCTTCTGCTCCTGGGACATTAAGTGGTGTTTATGCAGGGAGATTGTCGCTCGACGTAAATATGTATTTGTAGTCATGCTTCCCTTGATTGATTTTCTGGCAACTCCTTACTCTGGGAAAACAGCAGAGGGCTTGTGCAGCATTGTTAAACACAATCCTCCTGAATAGCTTGGAACTACAGCCATAGTCCCATATTATATTCCACGATGACACAGGAGTCTACCTATTTAATTTTTTACATGTGGCCTCCATTGTCCTCAAAATACAGCAAAGCCAGCATGAAATTGCAGATGCATTACTCTGGCTAAATTACAGCTCGCGGGCTCAACTGGCGCGTCCTAAAATAGATGAGAGACAAGGGGTCAGTTACAGTTTTGTCATCCACTGATAGGAGCTGCTCATTCCAAGTCTGTTCAACCTATTTATGTCACCAGGGACAATTCCTGCATGTGTGATGGGCACGAGAGCTGTCGCTTTGATTAATGGGACAATAACTTTTACAGCCACCATCCAGTTTATTCTCCCTCAAACGTGTCCCCTGAACTCTCCAGTTTCACCCGCAGATATTTTACTTTTGTGTCTTCACTTCACTGGTGCTGAAAGAGGGTGATGTGAGGAAAAAAATCGGTACAGGAAATTCCCTTCCCATTGCATCTCTTTCACCTGTGACTTGCCCTGCAAATAGTTAATATGGGGTCCTACGAGTCAGGAAATGGCACTATGAGCATGTGGGTGTTTGAAAGTCGTAACATGAAGACAGGAACGGGTACTTTTTGTTGCTTTTATATTAAATAATAAAGTGCTATCAGCCAGGAGCAAAGGTGCATTGAATAAATAACTAGGTGGGGCAAACAACTCGCAACTTTGTTTCAGAGCAGCATTTGCATGCTTCTTTTTTTTTTCTTCTGTCCGTTCAATAAAAAGCTAAAGCCAGCAATAGGTTAGCTTAGCTCAGCATAAAGACTACAAACAGAAGTAAATAGCTAGCCTGGCTCTTTATACTAGTTGCCTGGCAACCTCACTGTGAAAACAAGACTTACCATTGGACAGTGACAGGCTTGCTGTTTCTTCCTGTTTGTATTCTGTATGCTAAGCAAAGCTAACCAGCTGCTTGCTGTAGCTTTATAAGATATGAGAGAGGTATTGGTCTTTGAAATCAGTGGCAAAGGTCCACCTAAACACGCAGATGTTCCGGGCTCTACCTCAGCATGCGTTTACTACAAATCTACTGTAGTATTAAGGGATACTTCACCGATTTAGCATTCAGCTTTGTATCAGTAGAAACCCGGTAGTATTTCTAAATGACCGTGCGTCCCTCCCTCATATCCCCCTGAGACAGGAGATCTCTGCATTGGGGGGTCTGGAAAAAATCTTCCGATGACGTAAAATGACGATTTTTGCGTCATCGGAAGATTTTTTGGCCAGAGCAAAAGACTACAGCCAGTAGTAGGACCTACTTCTGCATGTTTTAAACCCGCCCATCACCCGAAGCGAGCCGATCTCAGCCAGAAAAAAACGAAATATCAGCCATCTTGAATCCTCGCTAAACAGGGCTCTCTCTCATGGATGTATTAAGAGAACTTCTCAGCAGCAAACTTTTACAACAATTATGTGCATTCAAACTACCGCACGTGTACCACCGGGATACATCGGTACAGATCGGAGAATATGCAGGGAGCGTTATTACAGACGGAATAATCGGCCCACTACGAGAGCTTCGCCTGCCACGGAGACCAGCGGTCTCGCTCGATGCACCGAGCCGGGTAGGGGACATCCTCGTCGGCTAGGTGGGAAGCTAACGCTAGCCGGCCACCTGTCCCATCAATCCTGCTTGCAAGTGTCCGTTCATTAAACAACAAACTGGACTACATCCAACTTCAACGATGCTCCCAACGTGAGTTCAGAGACTGTGTTTTTTGCTTTCGTGGAAACATGGCTGAACAACAGAGAACCGGACTGTCCAGCTACCAGGACTGCTAGCCCTCCGACGATCCGAGCTAGATATGCTCTGTATGAAGGTGGGCTGTGTTAACACGGACTGGTGCAGAAATGTGGTGATTTGTATCCAACTAACTGCTAACAGCTGGAGTTTGTGACTGTTACATGGCGACAATTCGACATACCACGGTAATTCACGGCTGTGTTTATACTCAGTGTTTACAGCCCACCAAGCCTAATGCTAGTATGCATAGCTGAACTTTACGGAGCCTATAATGTGTGTGTGCACTAAATGTAGCCTGTTTCGTATGTTGTTTTTATATAATGTAGTTTTTATATATTTTAAATGTGTAACACCACTTGAGCCACGATGAAACGTTGTTTCGTGTATATGGTTGAAATAACAATAAAACACATTGAGTTGAGTTGAATGCCTCGCTGTCTGTCTGTCAAGTGGTAGGCGTGGCTTGGGAGTGGACTCAAAGCAGCGAAGCGAAGTGCATTCTGGGATTTGGTGGCTTTCATCCATATGAGCCAAAAACACATTTTCTGGCTTTTCTCGGCCTAGAAGGCACCAATTAAATTTTTTTTTTCACATTTCTCCTACATAGACCCAATTTAAAGATATATTCAGCTTTCCAGCGGTGAAGTATCCCTTTAACGGTTGTATCTATTGATTGTATGTATGTATTGAATGATTATATATTGACCCCATTTATAAAGGGCTAAATAGATTATGGTTTTCATGAAGTTATTATGACTACCAGGAACCAGGAACGGGAACAAAGACCATACCTCACCCTGTAATGTCATTCCCTGTGTATATACGGGTGTGTCTAACCCCTTTCTCTCAAGATTGTCTCAGTTTTCACAACCATCCCTCCAAAAAAACACCTCCACAACCTTCTTTCCTCCTTTTCACTCATTACAGGATCCACAGAGGGAAACGATGACATCATAAGTCTCATCCAGATCTGCCCCCACCGTGAGTCTCACTGCCTGGCTTCCTCTCGATTCACTCCTACGCCTTACCTGCCATTCCAGTAAGCTAATGTTCTTTTTACTTTTTACTAATTTACTTAAATGGCGTGATCTTTGTTACTGAATCACAATAAACTCTTACTCCATACATGATGCTTTAGAAATGTGCAACTGAGTTAAGTTAGCCTGTTCATGTGGGTCAGTGTCTGTGTATATGGACAGGAGGGGAATGACGTGTGCTTTGGTGCACGTGTGTGTGTGTGTGTGTGTGTGTGTGTGTGTGTGTGTGTGTGTGTGTGTGTGTGTGTGTGTGTCTAACTTACATGTGTATGTGCATATGTGTGTACTGGGCTGTCAGGCTAAAAGCAGGGCAGTGACAGGTCCTGACTGTGAGATTGACAGGCCTACTGGGAGTTTGACAAGAGATGGATTTGGCTCTACTAATTGAACTGTGAGAGCACTGAAGCTTTCAAAGAAGCTGGACTGAGCACTATTTTCACTTAAGATATGTAAAGGTGCCTGTGTGTGCGTGTGTGCGTGTGTGCGCGCGTGTGTTTGCAACTTTTGTGTGTGTTTTCGCATTTGTATCTTTATTAATGACTCTGCATTCTGTCAGAGTTGATGACAAAGCATGGATGTGGTTCGTGTTCGCCATAAAAAAAAGAAAGCCTTGATTGAGATTTCCCTTTGTTGCTGTGAATTGTTTTTGACAGGCTGTGCCGAGGCCCCATGCCTCACCATTGACAGCTCTAGCTTTAGTCTGTGTTATGTTACATTTGCTATTTATCTGCAGACCTTATTAGGCCTATACTGTCAATCCGAGATCTCAGTGATGAACTTCTTTTTATAAAGCTAACACTGTAATATCTACACTGTAGTTTCTGTAATGTTTAACACCGAAGGACACACTATGCAGGGTTGCACTCACACATACACTCATGCACATACACACACCATTGCCTTCTTGTATGACAGGTTGATGAATCTTTTATATGTTTATCCATTTGGCTGGTGTGTTATTAAAGTGCTGGTGTGCAGCTTATATTAACCCTCTCAGACAGGGCAGAGACAGGCTAGGACAGGGCAGGCCCTCTCTCTCTCTTGTATTTCACTGTCTTTTATCTATCATCATCTGTTCTTCTGCCTCTGTCTGTTTACTAGTCCTGTCTCTATCCATCTCCTCTCATCCTCTGTCACATCTGCCTTCTTGCTCCTTGCTGCACCTCTGCGATGTCCTTCTCTCAGCCATTCCATCCTTCCATCTTCAATGTGTGTGTATATATCTATGCTGTCACAGAATCCCTCTGCTTTCTTTCTGTCTCTCAGGAGCTATCTATCAAGAGGAACTGTCTCTGTTTGCCGTACTTGTCTGTCCAAGAGCCAAGAGACCAAATCCTCCTCATGGGCGGACTTTTGTGTCTGACTGTGCTTTGGCCATGGAGCTCTGACAAAAACTTTAGAGGGCCTGTCTGGAACAAGACAGTTAGGGGAAATTGAGAGGGCATTGAAGAGGTTATGAATCCCTGTACCAAGTCCACTGCTGACAGGCAGCTCATCCCATCTGGCTCTTAGTCATTGGCTGAGATGGATGGTAGGGATAGTGGGAGTGGATGGGTCCCAGCTGGAGAGACGGCTATAAGTTGCGACGCCGGCGAAACAACACCAACAAGGGATAAACGGAATGATGAAAGGGTTAGGACGACAGTATGAGCATGAGCGTGCATATGTTTGTGTACAGCTGCATGTTTTCTGTTTATTTGTATCCATAAGAGTGCAGGGAATCCAGAAAAGATGTGACAAGTGCTGAAACACCGCAGAAGGCAAGGCAGATTAGGTCTGAAAATCCCTGCCTACATGTGTCAGCAGAATGGGTGTGTGGTCTGTGAGAGAGAGGGTAAATTTGAGACAGGCCATACCGGGCCATGCTGTTTCAGTAAGCTGTGACTCAGTATGGCTTCGGCTTCTGTTGTGCCTCCTTCCAAACCTGCCTATTGTAATTCTCCTTGCCTGGCACCGGGTTCTGGTTACGGCCCTGGGCTTCTCACCTGGACCCTGGGAGGAACACAGTATTCCCTCCACAGACAGGGCCTATTGATTGCTGTGTCAGAGGCCATATTATATCAACCCCCTCATTGGACAGGCAGAGGTTTTATTCAGTCTGTCGGGCTGTGTGTGAAGCCAAGAGATGACATTTAAACTATAGCTGGTTTAGGCCTGCTAGACTGGAGCTGACAACCTTACTAATGGCTATTTTACACATGGCATTTCACTCTTGGCTTATTAACACTTTTAAAACACAGCTTGGTCACACAAGGTGAAGGCCAGTCACATTGTTTTAGCCAGGTAAAAGGGTGTAAATATTGCTCATTAGCAAAATAACAAACAGCCTGTTCTTTTATTTTATTACTGACCTGTAGGCAATGCTAAAGAATCACTCAGGGATGTATAGGCAAGTATGTAATGTGATTTACAGCACTGGTTAGATGCCTCATACAATAAACATAAAGGTCACACTGGTGCTCAGTAATGCATGCAACGCCCCAGAGGACCACTGTTGCCGAAAAGTTGTACAGCCAGTCCCCAGACAACAGGAATTAGCCACCAACCTGCTCTTTTCTCCTCAGCAGATCAGCCAAGCGCACCAGCTCATTTAGATCCCATTAAGAGAAGAACCAATCATTACTGTCACGGTATCAACCACCTTGATGCCCGCCGCAGCTCAAAGAGGGATCCAAATGGATGTTAAACCAATTTTGACATGTCTATGTATAGCTCCAGGGGTAATTGGTGCTCTGCTCACGTCCACACGCAGATTATATGGTCACACGTGGGAAGAGAGGATTGCCTTTTGATTATAACGGAATCCTGATTATTAAATATAAATGGGGCCGAAATGACCATGGACAACTGCACTTGGTCACAGGAAACAGCCGTTTAAATTGATTTATTTTTTGCACTCATAATTCAATATGTTTTTTTGAATAGACTTGTCTCGTCGCATCAGATGGCATTATCTTTTTTGTAGAATCGTGATTTACCTGTCGTATGGTGCTACTTTTTAACGCTTTCCAGGTGAGATTTATGCAATCCCAAAATGACAAATGTCACAAAGAGGCAATTTGATCATTTGAAGGTATAATTGAATAAATAGCCGACATGACGGGTGATTTAAATAATGCAAATGGATTTTAATAAATGAAAGGCTTTCAACTCATAATTACTTGCTTTGCCTCAAATCAGTCCACATACAGTAAATTAATAATACAATTACTTTAATCTACAATTTTCCATTTAGTCGTTCTCTGTTTTTGTTAAACTCTTCTAAAAAAAACGTTCTTTCTCTCTCTTTTTTGGCTCTACTCTGCATTTAAATCAGTTATCTGTTTCCCCATTTCCCTCACGTAACTTTTTCATATTTTCTTTGTCTGTATGGTAATTAGAATAGTCTATCTAAAATGCATGGGCTTGTGAAATGTCAAAGTTGTCATTAGGGGACATTGTTTTATTACTTGTATCCAATACACAGGAACCCCTGTGTTTTCTAAGCCACTCCCATTTACTGTACATACTTTGTCAGAGGTGTAATTTTATCAGCTGATCTGTAGGAGAAAAATAGCACCAAAAAAACCCATCTAGATTTAGTTTAAGGGTTAGCATTAATTAGTACAAGTGGTGCAGCTAAAAGGCTTCCAGTGGTTCATGGGGCATAATCAGTTGCCAAAACAGTTTTTGGGTTGTTTCACTGCTGCATAAATTGAGGTTATTGCTAATGCTGCACAGGCATTTAAAACACACCTCTCTTATTAGATATGTGACAAGAAAAACGGGAAATGCTGCAGGGTTAATGAATAAGTAAATGAGAAAAAGAAAAGCAAAGAGTTATTGGAGATAATAAAGTGTCTGTAAATGAAGGCTAAACATACTTTTTGCTGTTTTCTATGTATCTATTTACATTATTTAACCTACTCTATTATTTCTTTGTGTAATTGGCCATTTGATTCATCTTAAAAGCCTATTATCGATGTTTGTCATCTTTGGGATTGCATGGGGACTTCTTTCACACCTTCTGTCTGCGCCTTTAGGAAGGTGTTGTTTTTTTCAGCAGCAGCGCCTATAAAAAAACAACAACGGATGTGTGACATTTTTATTCCAATAATTAGGGTGGTATAGACAGGGTCTCTGTAAACAAATGCAGTTTAATGTCAGCGCTAATTAGGTGATGAAAATTTGTGGTTGTTGTCCTGTCATAGCATGAGAGGAGAGGAGAGGAGAGGGATAGTAGAGGAGAGGGATGGGAGAGGAGAGGAAAGGAGAGGGAGAGGAGAGGAGAGGAGAGGGAGAAGAGAGGAGAGGGATAGGAGAGGAGAGGAGAGGAGAGGGAGAGGAGAGCTGTCGTGAGAGCTGAAAAACCTCAGTTGCACTACTCAAAGAAGAGTAGAAACATGGGGAATGACAGAGGACAGAGGTGTGGAGAATAGCGGAAGGAGACATCAAATGGGGAAGTGGGACACTGTCATTACCCCTGAGAGGACAGTTGTGGACCACGATTAAGACTGAGTTTCACTGGCAGCCATCTGGAAACAAACCCTCGCATCACCGGCAAGGGACGGGACATTTGCAAGCATCCACAGCCGCGCGCACACATGGGACCACACACTCGGATGCACGTATTCACAATCATATACAGTATGCACACAGCAACATATTTACAGTATGAGCGTGCTGCTGGGGTAAAACAAACAAACTATGCCAAAATGCTACAGTTGAATTTGAGGCTAGTGGAATGAATTATAAATACAATAATATTCCTCTACATTTTAGATCTTCCAGCTCAGCCTCAAAAACAGATGCAACCCCTTTGCTATAGGTCTCAGTCTGTCTGTCCTTACTACTCTGCTGGCTCAACCCAAATCATTTTCCCTTCTTTCTGAGCTGCAGGGTAATAAGGGAACAGGAAAAGAGAGGGAGAGAACGAGGTGGAGCCTAAATGAAAAACCAGCCTCGGTTTAACATCTCTTTCTGGGGCACGGCTAAGCTTTATTGGATTTTTTTTTCTTCTCCTAGTTTCGTCAAATCAGAAAGAATTTTCTCATAACCTTTGGCGCATGTGCAATGTCAAATTTAATCACTTTCCTTGTCGGAATACACTGTACATGAAATTAAAATGCAAAGACGGGGACAAATAATAATTGAGTGTCTGACAAGTATGGCATATTATCCGGGCCCTGCACCCTCTCCTTGTTAGACAAAGCGATGCTGTAGCCTCAGCATCTTAACATTACTTTTAATCAGAAGATATAAGAGATTCAGGCATCTCATGAACCCACTTAATACCAAACCTCATTGTTATTGCACAGTACAATAACAAAAAGGTAATCCTCAAACTTCTCTTTGTGATTGGAGACCCTGAAGCGCTGCAGTCTGAATAGGCAAGGCCTTAAAATGTAATTGCACGATGTAGGTCAGGTGGAGAGGATCTCTTACAGTATGTGTCGTAAAAAAACAAGATTGCGTTTTCTAGATGTGTGATGTGAGGAAAAACGAGTACAAGAAAATCTCCCATCTCCAAGGTCAGATTGGATTTTCTCAGTTCCTGTTTCTCAATGAAACAAAACATGGAAACCTAGTATACAGACACACAGCAATTCCATTTACCCAAACACCCACCCATTTGTCCATCCATCCACCCTTCAATAATTAGCTGATGAGATATAATACATGTTAAAGGCTGGTCATAATTAACTCTAATGGCCCGTAGATTATCACACATTTAAAACTGAAGTGTTGCACACTTTATTTTTTATTACAGTGTCTGTCTCATTAATTGTAGTCTAGTTCTTGAGAGGACTCCATATGTGAGTATAACAGTGATAGCTATGAAGAAGTGGTGTTAAAATGTAACAGGAATTCAACACAATTCATGGACTGTATTCATTTTTATAAATAAAATAGTTGCTTCTCTATTCAAACTATTATTTGTTTGAATCTGAATTAGAATAATCAACGACAACAACAAAAACATAGTACTGTAGTGACTTTGTGGGCCAAAAACACAAAATTCCCACACAAAGTTCATTTAAAAGTTTCCATTTCCATTATAATGTTACACAGTGTAGTCCAGATTGCATTTAAATGCTGCATCTAAAACCAAATTGTTCCTGTTTACCTCGATAAATAAATAATTGTTGATAATGACAGTGTCCATACAAGCCATTAAACAGTCTGACCAGTACATTAACTGCAAAGCTGCATTTGAATCAGGTTTATATTAAGGCTCATTTCCTGCTCGCTGACCTCCTATCAATGGATAGTTCATCATCATCAGCTCAGAATCTTGCTGCCCAAAAAGGTGTCTGTGCAAGTCAGCGGGATGGAAAAAACAATTCATTATACAGTAATATAGTGCATACCTGACGGGTCTGTTTTGTATAAGGTAAAAAGATGCTTCAGGGCTTGGTGGTGTAGTGAGTAGGAACCAACCAAAGCAAGTTTCATGCAAGAAACAACCATCAAATCGGAATATTTAGGCCAATGCAAACTGCACTGAGGTGCAGTAATTCATCTGATGACTACTAAATCATGGCTTCAACATTATATTAAAAAAAATAATAATTCTTTAGGACGATGTATTGCGCATCACCGTACATATTAAATACCTCATATTATGCTCATTTTCAGGTTCATGATTGTATTTAGAGGTTGTATTAGAATAGATTTACATGGTTTAATTAAAGGTGCCCTGCCACACAAAAACGTTTGTACTTGTATTTTTTGAAATATGTGAGGTCCATATGTGTTTGTGTTATGTCGTGAATGTGAAAATGAACTGCTACCTCCTCTGTCAGCTCTAGCCACTGAAAAGAAATAAGCGGAGAAATCAGGCCAATTACAAAAGCTGGTCAGTCTGACATCATGTTGCCTGAGCTCATTACTATTCATGAACTCGCCCAGTTGTGCTGGGTAAATGATGCTGATAGCCAGGCTCTCATTGGCTAGCTGTTAGCCAATCATAGTCAAGCAGCTCGTTGAATATTAATGAGAACTGGCACAAATTGAGCTGAGTCTTCTTGCAGGCTTTCTATACCACTTCAATAGCTTGAAACAAGGTAACCAAGGCATTTCTTCCACAAAAAAATGTTACAGAGTCCATGGTAGAACTTCAGACATTACCACAAAGTAATGGAATACATGTGGCAGGGCACTTTTAAAAAGTACTGCACATTGCTGCAGCTCCTCTTTTCACCCTGTGTGTTGAGCTCTCTGTTTTAGCTATCACACTTCTGTTCCATCTTTGTTGGGAGTCACACATGCACAATCCCTAGGTAAGGGCTGCTAGCCAGTCAGAAGCAGAGTAGGGCGGGGCCTGACAAGCAAGCTAGTGTGGCTTCAGCCAGTAACCATGGCTACGGCTCAGCTGTACGTGTTCGAACCCGAGTCTGATCCCGAAACACAGGCACAACAACCCGAAGACGTTTCAGAGTTGAAAGTTATTTAAAGTGACTCTATGTAACGTTTAAATGTTTCTGAAACTGTGTAATGTTCCATCTGATGACCATAAATGATCTGTAACAGCAAACAAGACTATTTTCATATAGTTTTTATTAATGCCGTGGAGATGGTAACTCCCTTTGGGTGGACTTTGGGCTTTTTCACTTTGAGAAAAAAGATATATAACATAATAAAGGAATGGGGAAAAGCCTAAATGCATAATATGAGCACTTTAAACAAAGAGGTTTTCAATTGAAATGTATTAGTGTATACCGTATAAAGTCCTCGCCAATTTAGACAAAATTACGCTTGGTGTTTTTGGATTATTTTTCTCCCAGTAATGAAAAAAGAAACCACAGCATCATGAAGTAAACTACTTTCAATCATGCATGAACTCAGCAGTGCAGGAGAGATGAAACCCTGAAAGCCTCTCTCACTAAAGGTTGCACCCATGGAGAGACCTCATTTGGATGCAGTTGATAGTATGGGATTTTTTGTCTCTGCACAGTTTGTAAACTAGGCTTTTCCCCCTCGTGATACATTTTATTCTCAATAAGTTCATAGATTTGCACACGCGTTGGTTAGTTTTCTGGTGTTAGGATAACTGATATTGACTATATGTTGTACACAAATTTGTGACAGGATTTATTAAGTGCCATAGGGCACTCAAAATATTCCTTGTACTAGCAATGCTCCTTCACTCTAGCAGCTCCTACTGGTACACCTGCAGCAAACAATACCTTTGTGCTCTCAGCAGTTAGGCACTCACCAGAAAATACACTCTCAAAGGAATCTGAAAGATGAGGAAGAGGTCTGTCTTCTTTTTCTTACTCATTACATTTCATGTTATGTTTCACAGGATGGATATCTGAGATAATCACACACTAAGTTCCCTGTTGTCTGTGCTTTCCCTGCACATGAGCCAGTGACCATTTTTGAGAGCAGGGAAGAGCTGAGTAAATGTGGCTGGCACACAGCTGATGGGACTGATTTTTGTGCTTTGAATGTAGCAAAATGGCAACCTAAAATGGAATGTTTACTAAAATGTTACTGTATGGGCAGTCGTTTTTAAAGATTTTTTTTGGGCATTTGATGCCTTTATTTTCATAGGACAAATGGAAACATGAAAGGGGGAATTACATGCAGCAAAGAGCCACAGGTCAGAGTTGAACCGGTGGCCGCTGCGTCGAGGAGTAAACCTCTATACATGCGCACCTGCTCTACCAACTGAGCTAACCCCGCCACATTGTATGGGCAATTTTAAAACCATCAATAGAAATGTTTAATCAGTGTGTTTTTTTCTTTCTGTGGGCTATATAGCATTGAGGCTGTGATTGGACTACACAATGTTAGTCTGTGACCGTCCGCTGAGTAGGCCTACATATTTCTTTAAATTGTCTGTCATATTCATATCATATTTAGTTATTAGTTTTTCAGACAAAACATTTAGCACATGCTATTACTTATAAGGCTTGACCTTAGCTTCCCCACCCACAATGATAGTCCGCCGCTGCTACAGCCTCTGGGTGAGTTCACAGGCATTGTGTACTCCACTTCCATGTTCTGCTACAGTCTATGAGTTCAAGCCTGCATGTCATCTGCCTTGCCAAAGTGGCCTTGATACAAGACACACTTCTCTTTCTACCAGCTCCAGGGGCACTGTACTATTTCTAACTTTCCCGATAAGGATCAATATAGTATCACATGTACATTGTAATGACAATTATTATGATCAAACTAAATATCACAAAAGTGCTGGAAAGGCAATAGCATATCTTCATCATATCTTTACCTCATGCCCAGTGTAAAATAACCAACATACATGTCTAATTACTGTGTTTCTAGAGCATACACTATCTTGCATAAGCCTGGAACCTCTCCGCCAGTTTTTTCTCGCCCAGCCAAAAGCCTGCGCCAGGCGGCCAGCTAATGGGCTGGTGTGGTGCACGGCAGGAGCAGGCGTTCCTAATGAACCGTAACTGAGCAGCTCTGGGCTGTACAGTAAGAGCACTCAGGAGCCTCGTGAAATCTAACCTCAACCTCATTTTGTAACAACGTGCTTTTTCTCTATTACAGGGCGTCACTGGTAGGTGTAAATAATAGAGGAGCAAGACGGGCTTCAAGCACGCAGTCAGACATCAGTCGACTCTCTCTCCTCCCAACAGTTTTAGTACATTTGTTACAGAATCCCCCCATGCCTGCTGATGACCCACTAGCTTTGGGGACCAGCTAATAAAATCGGCTTTGGCTTTGAGATTTTCAATCTAGCCCACATTTATTCATGTCTATTTCGGCAGCTTCTCTAAAGTCACTCCTACATGCACGCAGACAGGCTGAGCTGGTCTATTGTTGAGGGAGGGAGAGCAAGAGAGACTGTGCTGATGCTTCACAGCCCCTAATCCTATTGGAAGTTAGGCCTGCTGTTTGTTTCCCTGTGTTGGCCCTATCAGTCACACTTAGATGAAGCCTGAGGGGAAGTAATATAGGTAGATTGGCCTGAGTGGCACAGGGAAGTTGCCAGGGCAGATGGGGGTTTGCGGAGTAATACTGTGTGAAGTACCACAGCCAGGGGTTCAGTTCGCTGTGGATGGATGTGTAATGGTAATGAAGAGAGATGAGTTGAATCTGATACTCAGAGGATGGAAATGTCTCTCTCTCTCTCTCTCTCTCTCTCTCTCTCTCTCTCTCTATCTCTCTCTCACACTCTCACACACACACACACACACACACACTCTCAATCCTCTCAAGAATGGCCCAATGGATTATGCACTGAAACGCTTGCTCGCGATAAACATCATTCGATGCTATTTCTGCAGTGTCTCCACTTTTAAATGTTTCAAGAGAGATAGAGTGAAACTCAGAAGAATAGCATCACTGATATACAGTATGAAGGAAATGTGCTGACATAATACATCGTCAGTTCTCGAATCATGGATGCCTAGAAATAATTTTTGTGATAGGCTACACACCGTAGATCAGCGGGTAATGGACTTCCTTTAGTACGCACTGAATAAGGACTGTGGAAGATGGAAAGGGAGATAAGTCTGGCATTTTAAAATGTCTACACCCGACCCAGGCACCAATCTCGCTCGGTGGGAAAACAGTGTCAATGGGATGATTCAGTGTGCCTATTTTTAAGCATCTACCAGACACTTTTAATGCACGGCTAGCTTATTTTTTTACATAATATGCTTTGACTTTTAAAATATGCAGTGACGAATGTCACATGCAGTGAGAGAGTGCACTTCATTCTCGTTGCAAATGAATAAAATATACATGTGATCTATTTTTATGCCATTTTATCCTGAGTGCTTAAATAAAGCTGTAATAAAAATCAATAAGTGGACCTTTGACACTGCCTGTTATCTTACTAAGAGCTAAACAACAGCAACAAACAGCTGCTGTGAAGCCCAGTGATTTACATAATGAGAAATAAGAGAAACATTTGAAAGTATTTTTCCTACCCTAGCCTGGTAGATAATGAGCTCTGAGTGTCTAACAATGTCTAGGACAGAAATGAATGGAGGTTTGGGTTTGCACTTGTATTCAAATTAGGTTAAATACCATCAATAATACTCTTTAGTTGGTTGCAACGTGCAGATTAGTGCTTGCTCCATGACTTCAGTCCTATAAAACAGCTCTTACGAATCAGAAAATAGCTCCTTTCTCTTATTCTATCTACTAATGAAGATTTATGGCTGGCGGTGTCAAATCATAGATGATTTACATAACACAACGGGTAGCCTGCCTGCCACTAGTGGAAGGAGAGCGAGGGGGAGCGAAGGGGGGGGGGTTATTAAGAGCTTTGAGGTTCTTCAGCAGGCATGACGCTCCATGAATATGCACACACGTGCCTGTGTGAAATAATTTTGGGCAGATGATCATATCTGTCAAATTCATGAAGCACGACAACTGCAAACAGTGCACATGACATAATGGGGATTAATAAGTCCACACTCGGTGCCTGCAACTAAATAAGTAAAAGTCAGATGCAGTTGCAATTTTCAGATATCAAACAAGACAATTTGTTTCTCATATTTGAGTGCTTAGAGCTAAACCTAAACCTAGTCATTAACCCTGATGTTCTGCTTGGATTCCTGAAGACATTGTGTCCTCTCTAACATAGAAACATATAAAAGCCAGTGAAACGAGCATAGCCCTCGTCTTTTATGCTGGTCAAGACAAGAACGATAGTCATCAAATTTCATTTCACTTCACCTTTGAAAGACCCAAGAAGCAGGTGGACATTGCAAAGCCCGAAGCTTGGAAAATCAGTCAGGAACAGAAGCGTGAGTTCCACACAGTTCTCTTGTCTGGCTGTCTTGCTATGCCCAGGTTAGCTTTAATCATCGCTGATCCCTCGCTACTATTCAGAAGCTCACAGCTCCTTCTCTTGCCCTGAAAGCCTTTGGTATGGATAGGTGTGAAACCGGCTCTCATTGCTGATCCCTACCACCACCAGGCTCACCATCCTAGTAATTCAGTTTGCAGTCTCCGGTTTGTGAATTGATTACTTTGCTTTGCCTCTTTAAATTGGTGTCTGGAGAATTTCTCTCTCTCTCTCTCTCTCTCTCTCTCTCTCTCTGTCTGTCTCTCTCTCTCTCTCTCTCGGGAAATGGGAACAGATAGTCGGTGACCTATGGTCCAATATCATGTGTGCAGGTGATGATTTGACATCTGCCGAGATGAGTCCATCGCTGGCCGCATCCCAGTCGTTTCTCCAGTGGGCTTCTAAGGGTCTTAAACAAGTCTAGCACTCTCCAAGCCAGCAGGACTGCCTTCAGGGCAATCCACAGTGTAATGCAGGTCCCACGTCAGCAAGCAGACGTGTTCCAAATGGGAAAATAATGCAACAATACCTCCTTTGATTCTGAGACCTCTGCTCTCAAGCCTTTTCCCCATTCCTTACCTAGTATCCAGCAGATCAGACCACTCTGTGATTGTATGTTGCAATTACATGCTTCATGGCTTGCGAGCACTTAGGATTTTACCAGTACAGCAGGAGATTGCATGAGAAAAAGGGCCACAGTAGGAGGTGAGAAATTGAGGTGACTATGAATAATTATGTAGGCATGTGTCAGTTCGTCAGTCTACGTAATGCATGTAGACTTTAGAGTACATTTGCACTGTCTGGACTCTCCTCCAGACCTTAAGCATCACATATTTGCTTTGCTGCATCGCCCTTTTGGCACATTCACCACAACCTTCCTCAGTTTTATTTATCTAATATTTCCTATCTCTGTATTCCTCACCACCCTGCCATGTCTAGACAGTCACTGTTGAGGCAGACTCTGCCATATCGCTGATCGATGAATCACCCAGGGTAACACATGCAGCACAGCTGGGCAGTGTCGTTTTCCCTGGATCCACAAATACACAAACAAACACACATACATACATTACATAGCCCCTGACCGAGTCTACATATATGGTACTAGATGAATGGCATCCCTACATGCATCCCTGCTCACCAATCAATACACTACATGCAAAATGTCCTGCAGTGATGTTATGATTGTATGTGATGGAATTTCAAGAAAAAAGGGCTTCTGAAGGGCAACTTTATCCCAGAGGGTTAGAACACAACCTATGAATTACTTATGGTGTTGTTGCAGCTGACATGCCTACTCAACATTCTAATGCTTAACTCATATCTTTCCAGTCTGCTAGGTTTTTATAAAACATTACTGACCCCACACAGACTGAAGTTTCCTAACCCTACTGACCATTTGGAGTCTTTGTGGAGGGCGTGGTGACACGGGTGAGAACAAACAAAGTTGTTTAATCGGAAAAGGTGGAAGGGGCGCATGTCATAGAGCAACCAATAGTTCCATACACTTTGATCAATTTATTGCACTTTAATTTGTGTGTGGTTCTGGAAGGTAAACAATACAATGTAGCTATTAACAACTTGCAATAGCTTAAAGCATGGCTACAACAGACAAGTTAATAAACTAACATAATAATCTTAAAAATATCCTAGTCACAGCGGGCTAATATACCTATGAATTCGCTAGTATGCATCATTGGCAACAGCATAGGCCTAAGTTAAAACGGTAAGAAACTGCCTTACATAAAAGTATAAACAGAACTGGATTGTTCGGTGCCATTCATGCCAGTGAAAGACACATTTCCACCTTATTTATTCACACTGTAATGTACAGAATCCAAAAAATATATTATCTATAACAATTAGGGTTGGGTACCGAAACTCTGTGCCAATATGGCCCCGGTTCCGACGTAAACGGTAGTAACGAGACCGAATAAGAACGAAAATGTCGGTGCCTGACTTTACACTACACTCGACAGCAGGTAACGTTAGCCTACCTTTAGCTAGCAGTTGGATTAAACACGGTTAAAATGCTGACAGGTAATGTTAAACAGTGTAAAGTGTGACTGTATATCAACACCGGGACGTAACAGTCTGCTCTGCAGCGCAGCAGATGCCGACGTCGGAAAAACACAGACGGTGCATTCACTGCAACTGGTAACCTACAGCCTCGCGGTGCATTCAAAGTTATTGTAAAATACCCTTTTCCCATCTGGTGGTTGTTTTTGTCGTTCAACAGCAATTTACTGGTGAAATAAGATATTGTGTATTATAAGTTATAGTTATTACATTACTATTAAATCATTTAATTTTGACCATATGGCCTTAGTAATAAACAATGTGTTCTTAAATGTCACCGACTGTTGTTTAGTAGGCCTATCCTTCTTGTTTCTTCTTCTTTTTTTTAAAACTTTCTTAAAAAGTATCGGTTCAGGCACCGTTTAGGCACCGTTTTAAAAGTACCAATTTAGCACCGGTATCGGGAAGAAAAAAAAACGATACCCAACCCTAATAACAATAATGTATCCGTTTAATAACATCAAAACTTACATTTCTCTGGATGCACACAGGAACATAAACACCAGATGACAGTATGTATGTGATTTTCTGGTACATTTTATTAACCTAACCTATTAACCTAAAATAAGAGTATTGTCTACCGCAGTTCCCTAGGGAACTCTGTGCTGCCGACGCTGCCGACGCTGCCATGCAACTGCGGAACAGAGCTTCAGAGATCCGGTGACGATCTGGTGAAAAACACTGACCGAGTAATGATAATGCATCCCCTGTTATTTACATTGAATTCATGAAATTTCCATTGTCGGGCAAAATAGCCCATATTACGTGCTGGTAAAACCATCAAGATTCCATGCAAATATGTATGAAATCACAAATTGGCTTTGCCGTGTCCGGGAACAAAAGCCTTAGCTGCCGTGGCCGAGTCGCTCTCTTCTCGGTTAGCTTCATAGCTTGGCTAATGTTAGCGTTTAGCAGCAAATCAGAGGCAGATCAGGTACGCTGGGTAGGTGCGTCCAGTGAGTCAGTTCAGTTGACATGCATGTTGACACGCAATTAAATAGGAACAGAAATGTTGTTTAATATTTCATCACCCGAGAAACAGCAGGACAAGAGGCGCAGTGTCAGTCTTAGTGCATTGGCACATTTCTTTGAGAGCTAAGACATGTTTTTTTTTTTGTGCGTGAAGGATGAAGAGGGAGGGGAGAGATGGATAGATGGAGAGGCAAAATGTGACAAGACAATGGAACATGGGAAAACTGAGTGAGAGAAGAGAGTGTAAATAGAAAAGACAAGTCAATATGTTTTTTTTTGCTTTCTGACTCAGAAAAAAACAAAACATAGCCTATACTGTAGGTACAAGTATGTTTTAGCTTAGCCACACCTTGTAAAATTATTAGAGAAGGGGCCATGGATGGATATACTGAGTAGTGCATGAACTCAGTAAAGATGTGGCAACCATAATCTTGTCCCTATTGAAATATTTAAGAGGGATGTGCAATGGAGCAATTTCACCAAGGGTAAGAAAATACATCCCAGATCAAGGACTTTCTCAAGGTCATTTCTTTTTTTTTCTCTCCTCACGACAGCCTTTTCAGAGCAAAACCACAAAACCACAAAACCTTGACCACATCAGTCGTGATCAAGGTTATGTTCCTCAAATGTTTGCATGGGTTACAGAAGCAGCACATCTTTAATTATTTCTAAGTAGTCGGCTGGATGTTTGGCAAAGTAGGTTAGTTTGAAATGAGACATTCATTTAAACAGCACTGATGGGCTTTGTATGTCGAAAAATACGTTGTCCTATGGACTTTATTTTATAGTCATGTATTTGCTGCGTTGAGGCTTGACTGTTATATATTACAAAAAAAATTATCAAATAAAAAATGACATGGCAATGTTTATTGGCAATACAAGCTGAGATTCGCTGACACAGAAAATGACTCTTTACCTGAATACCTTTTGTCTTCTGGCTGTTATTCAATAATAAGACTGTGCCTTGAAACCGAGAACAAAATTGCCTCATTCAGATCAAGGTACCTTCAGACCTCTTTACTGTCACATATTATATGAACATATTTCCCCTTAGTTCTTCTTCCATGTGAAGAAAAGGCCATAATTAATAAGTGCCTCGACTCACAGCTTTGAAAAACCTCTTGAGGATGTCAAAGCAACTGTGGAGCAAGCAGAGCCTTGCAACTCTTGCTCTACAATACTGTAGAGCAAGAGTTGCAGCCTCGATTTCCTCCTCCTGGGATTGGTGTCATCCTGTCGACTGTCTGGTTCAATTCAACCCAGTGCTGATGGTCTGTAAAATCCCAGTTCCCAGTTCCTGGAGAGCTAGCTTCTACAACATTCATCATTTTCCACTTCCCTCCAGGCGCAAGCTCAGCCTATATCAGGGGATTTGACAAGGTCTTTTTCTTCAGTCCCCCCCCCCCCCTTGCTCAAAGAGCAGGGTTAGGTAATGCAGAGATTTCCAATCACTCTTCTATTCTTCTCACTGGTCAAAAGGGTAGCTGGGTCAAGAGCTATGTGCTTGCTACGTTTAAAGCTCAGCTTACATCAACTCACCTGGATTGTTTCCGAGTGTACATATCCATCCATTACCTTTGGGTAATATAGTTGTGTCACAGCATTGAGGCAGGCTAGTTCAATGGGAGCCTTGAACTAGTTTGAAAGAATATTACTCACAGCTGACATCATGGAAAAGTACAACATTGCTGTTTCCTACAGTTTGCTTCAACATCACTTAAACTTTACAAGCTGCAAGGATAGTAGCCAACACTATGCTCATGGTACTCAAATAAACACGTCCCAGCCTGGTAGTGTGCATGACTGGTTTTAGATGAGGTGATGGAGGGTCATTTTCTAGCTTTGATTCATCACTGTAAAAGAAGGAGCTCTCACACGTATTTGTTGCCATTCAATGTGTTGCTTTACCTACACAGAATGAAATTAAGCGTTGCTTTAAATCAGCCAACAGTGACGAATGTGCAGTTTTCCACAGTTCTAACCTCTTCCCAGCCAGAGGTCTATTTGCTGCTAAATAAAGATCAATACAGAACAAGAGATCCATGCAGATACAAGAACTCAGGGACGTTTTCTTATTAGTTCTGCGCATTTGTGTTAGGAACAGACGTGGCCTTTGTACACAAGAAAAGATTCACCTGCTGTAGTCAAAGAAGAGACAGAGAGGGCAAACATTCAAGTTACAAGTAAAGAAAAAAACTAATAAACTGTCATTCATGGCAAGACATACTGTAATTTAAAAAGCTCTTTACTTCAAGCAAACCAATTGTGAGGGGCAGTTACAAAGAAGTGGCCTCCAGTAGCTCTGTCTCAGCTAGATGAAGTATATGAAACTGTATACAGTAACCACTCTTTGTGCTGCTGTAGTCACTTTGATCAGAGCAAACAGAACACATGTCCTTCAGTGCTATCGCTCTCCACCTGCGTCACAGTCTGCAGGCTGTTCCCATCTTCTGTAGATGTAAACAATCTTCTAATTGTATTTTTTCTCTTTTTAAACACTTTCAGTTTCTATCTACAACGTGATGAAGTAAAGAGTCAATTCAAAGGCCTGGGCTTGTTTATAGTGCTTGTGTAGTCATCCCAAGCTGATTCCTACACAAATGTATCTCTTCCTAGTTTCTGTTGACGCTGCCTGTTGACACATCCCTAAGTGTTTGGCTTTATCACTACTCCTCTGGGGAATGTCCAGCTAATAAAAATAATTGCATTTCACGTTCTGCTTGTTTTTGTACTTCGATTTGTGTTCTTAGACACGCTGTTAATCCCTTCCTTCGGTTGTCTTTATCAAGGTAAATCCCCAATATTTAAATGGCCTGCTTGACGACATCACACAGTACAACAAACTCTACTCACTTCAGTCATTCACTTGCTCTTTGTTTCCCTGTGTGATCTTGACCTCTGCTGCAGCCACCCATGAAAACAAACACCCCACTGATAAAGGGGAATAACACACCAAAGGCTTTGCATCTAAAAATCCATCTGCTGGTTTTCTTTATGTCAGCTTTACTCAGCACAGCTAGCCAGCAAAAGTCGGTATGGGTGGGAAGTCTGGAACAGTTGCTGGTTTGTCCCTGGCACTGATAGTGCCCAACATTACCACAGCAAGGGCACCTCAAAACCATGTACAGGATGTGGTCTGTTGTCCTCCAAGGTCTGGTAGTGGATACTGTCAGAGTAAAAATAAATTACACATACAATGTCTCATAGGCAGTATAGCCACCATTTCCTCTGAATATAAAACACAATTGTGTCCTTGGTGGAAATTCAGGGGACTATCTCTTATCTGTTGTCTTGTGTTTTTCTATTAAACCCGGCCAGTGTGACATGCAGCTGGGGGCTACGCTACAAGTGTATACAGGAGCTGTGTGTGTTTGTGCACACACATTTGTGAGATAATAAAATAAAGAGTGGCTTGGTTAATTACCCTTTATCAAAAGCTCCAATCAGCTCCCTTGCAGTTCCCTTCACCGATCAGGCTGACACAGCCACAGAGACGTACTAATAACATTGCTCATCCAAACAGAATTAAACCTGAAAGGCCTCAGCTATTAATAGGATCTCCTAGGAACTGTAGCTAAAAAGCCTGGAACCCAGCATCGTACAGGGACAGTCCAAACTGATTTAATACATGCCTATGGAGCACTAGCTGAGAGTGCACACACAGACAAAGCTATATTCAGCATTAAAATGACTGTTTTAGAGGTTATCCGATTACATGAGTAATAATGCAGCCATATTGGAATCTGAATCCCAAAATGTCCATAGTGTCTAAGCTCTTTGGTCCTCATAGCCGCATTATAGTATGAACAAAATGACTGCTACATTCAGCTATTGTGTAAGTAAAAGCCTATTTGAAAAGGGATAAAGGGCTTTCTTATGAAGTTCATGGGGGAGTCAAGTTCATTAGTGGTTTGGATAGAGTAGGAGGTGTGAATCAAACCTGAGAGAGAGAGAGAGAGAGAGAGAGAGAGAGATGAACTGCTGAAGCTTTCACTTAGCTGAGCAAACCACTAACAGACGCCAAATGGACACACACAAACACGTGCACGCACGCACGCACACACACATACACACACACACACACACACACACACACACACACACACACACACACACACACACACACACACACACACACACACACACACACACATGCACACAAGCAGTTGGTGTGCAATGATAACTGATTTACTATTATTCCCCAAAAAACTTAGCTTTTTTCATCAAACAGTCACCTGCTTTATTTCTCTACCTCTAATCACTATGTGTGTCCATTAGAGTGACTGTGCTACTTAGCAGTTGTGGAGTATGTTGGGGGGGAGCTGACAGAATTGGGTCACATCAATACAACCAGAATACAGTTAGTTCTCACTGTAATCTAGACTAAAGTTTTCTGATAAGATTGTTAGGAGCTTTAAAAACTCAGATATAGGGCAGGACTAGTTTTCTACTATGATTACTTTCACATTGTGTCTACACCTTTTGATTCCCAAAGGGTGTGTTGACTGAGAATATGGGCAGTTGCCAAATACTTTTAATGGAGTGCCAAAAGTTGCCTCAGTTGTGGAGGTAATTTCACCATTCACTTGCAAAGTTTCATCATAGGGAGGACATGATGCATTCAATTGCCTCTGGAATCTAGCAGGTGGCACAAGTGGCTAAATGACTCTAAAATATTTGTTTTTTTTAGTCTGTTGAAGCTGTAAATCTAAAATGTTCACTACTGCATGCAGAGTGTGAACCTAGTCTGAGACAGGAGGGAGATCATCTGTATTCTGCATTCTGCATTGTTACAGTAACTGAATGCTAGCATTGATGGATTCAAGCCGTTGAGCTAGTACATCAGCAGACAGGAAGCTAACAGCTTATCAGCTTTGCTGTTTTCTTCTATTCAATAGTCTCTAAAAGATGATGAATGAAACGGTTTTAATGATAGATATAAATGAGCTGCCCTGGAAATGAAGGCTCATGGCAACTTGGCAATAAAATTACTTTTTAACATGTAGGCTTTCACTGACAAGCAGTGGGAAATAGAGCTTCCAAGCAGGCCTATTAAGTCCAATAAAACAAACAAGACTGGAAGCCACTTGATGAAAGCGAGACAGTTTTATTTGCTGACAGGCACCATAAATCAGTTAAGCACAAAACAGAACACAAATGGCAACTTTAACACTGAGCAGAAACAACATGGTTCAACCGTTCAGAGCATCTCAGGTAGCCTCGAACAACACGTGAAGGTGGACCTTTAGAAACAGAGGACCATTAGGTTGCCCGTCAAAATGCCAATTGCAAACTCACATGTGCAATTTGTTGTTTCATTAAGCAGCTTTTCTATCTCCTTTGTTGTATTTTACTCAGCCTGAAGGCTGCAGGCTTGCAGGGCTCTGCCGAAGTGTTTCCATACCCAGTAGTGCAGAATTAGTGTGCATGACACAGACAGGAAATTAAAAATAATAAAATACTTCCAAGATATGCTGCCCTGGTAAATCAAGTAGAACCGCAGCGCTGCACAACCTCAAGACTGACATTCAGTCAGCACTGAGGGGGCGTTTGGGTGAGAATAAGCTGCCTGACTGACAGTGCTAAAAGGGGTCAGGAAGTCCAAGGCTATTGATCAATAAATGAGTGAGCAAGAATACACATGATACATGCCCAACATCCACATAAACATTCTCTCTCTCTCTCTCTCTCTCTCTCTCTCTCTCTCTCTCTCTCTCTCTCTCTCTCTCTCTCTCTCTCTCTCTCTCTCTCTCTCTCTTCTCTCTCTCTTTCTCTGCAGAAAATATACTGTATCTCTATTAAGACTGTGTTTTTTCTCATTAGAAATCAGTAGACCCACCTGCTTCACTCCCACCTACACTGATTCCATGAAAGAGTGCAAAATAATAGTGGGGAGACACTCCACCCTTTGAACACAAACTGCTGTACACATCACCTTATTGTGTATTTACTGCATCATAACTATGATTGGGTTTATGTTATCTCCCTGAAGCTGCTGCAAAGCATTTAGCCATCCTCCTCTCTACCTTATTTAATGTTCCTGTCGTTATTTCTGATGCCTTCTCTCAGGCATTCCTCTGAAAATAGAACTCCCTCGCCAGGCGAGAAAAGAGGAGACAGACAGAGGAGAGGATGGTGGAACAGAGAAGGGTGAGAACATGTGCAGTGGAGAGAGAGGGGGGGGAATCTGATCAAATGAGCCAATCCCCATGGTTGGTGCTAATGATGAGCCTGGAGGAAAAGCCTCTCTCTGCTCACCAGATGTGCGTAAGATGGTAGCTCGGGTGATAAAGAGATGAAGAGAGCATGGCCCATTATGGGTAAGTGCTTCAACTAAAACTTTTAAGTGATGCACATAACAGGCTTTACATTACGGTGAACAATTTCTAAATAATACCATAAGTTTTTTAATAACTGTTTTTTTTTTTTTAACCTTTCAGGCAGCAATTCAGTTGATTTCAGTTGTTGCTGTTAAAATCGTACATGCAGACTCGATACTTGAGAGATATATCGTATCTTAAGCTTGAGAGCTGTCACCTTGACTTCTTTAGCTATTTATTTTTATTAAAGTTGTAAAGGGGACAATTTTCAACACCGGTGGTGCATTTAAAAAAATGTACATTTAGTCATCTGACGAAAAGAATTGATGAGTGCCGTTTTCAGGCAATCTAATCTAGAAGACAAACGGCAAGCAAACACTGACATTGTTAAAGGGATGCTGTGATTTTGGTCATTTCTCACACTGAAAAGGATTGCTGTTCAGCAGCAGACGCTGACATTGTAGGTGTCAGAGAATTGAGTTCCCCTTCCTGCTTTCACCTGCAGGAACATACAAATGGGACTTTGGAAATTGTCCTCCTAAGAAAACGACAGCATCAGTCATTTCAGTAAACACACAAAAAACGCAATATGTTTAAACCAGGCTGTTCTCATGAACCATTCGTACATATAGCAATGAAAAGTAATGCACTGTCATTTGTATGTATTCCATGTAATTACTACTGTAATTTGTTGTGCATAAATTTGCGTACGATATCATACGAACCCGTTGATGAGAATACGTTGGTAAAAATTCAAGTGACGACCATCTGTGTCAACCGTATAGATAATGACTCATGTCCTGCTGATAGGGGGGCAGATCAGAAAAAAAACTAAAAATTAAATTATGGGTCTTTCCGGATGGCAATTACTGTACAAACAACATGTTTTGTTATTTAGTTAGGAGGACTTGTAATGCCGTTTACTGTGATGCAATGCCTAACAAACTACATCTAGTGGCTTGCTTGGATGGCAGGAAATCTAAAATATAGGCTTCAGAAAAATGTAGGCAGTAATGCAAATGTTCAATTTCCTTTTGAATAGGTCAAAACATGAAAAAATCATTTCCAGTTGGGGGACCAACATGAACTTTTTTACTAAATGTAATGTCGGTCTGCAAATAACTAACTTTCTTTGGGCCCAATTACTGTGTATTTATTGAACAAGGGCTCCCAGATTGATGCGTCTCGCAGTGGGCAATCCATGATTCATAGCCATTCTTTCTTTGAATATCATCACGTACACTCCACATGCACGTTAATGAGTCATGGCTTTAATTAGGTCAATGAATAATTCATATTGTTAGTATTGAAAAATGTATGCCTGCATTAAATACATGCATTAAGTACACAAGGTAAAGTGCGTCCTGATGCATCATTTGCCTAACAATAGAAGGATAAAAGGATGCGATGAATGCTCATTGTCAGGGCTTTAGCTTGGCTTCTTTTTAAATGGGGCCAGACAGAGCTAGCCGGCAATTTATGGTTGACTTTGGGGGATAAGAAAGTAATCATTGTTTTATTTATTTATGTATTATTTTATTTATTTGAATAGTCTTCTGTCTTAGTTCACAAACATGAGTTAACTTTCACGCTTAAAGCTCCAACAATCTATGGCTCTCACTTTTAATCTCATTTTTGTAATCTAACTGCCTACTTATCTTAACCCTTGAGCATCTGATCTAATTCCATTCAAATCCTTAATCTCTTGCTGCGTGCTGTGCTGTAAGGGCACAAGATTCACACGTTAGCAACATAGTGGAGCTCCCTTGAGCCGACCGTCAGGGGAGTCAGAGCACTGAAGACTTCCTGGTCCCAGCATTACCTCCAGCTGTTTATATTACATTCTATTTTCCCCTTATTCCCGGGAGATACTCGGCTGACTGTCAATTCCTGAAGGGGGCCCCATGGAGTGATTCAATAGGATAGGACCTCTAACAACAATCTACCATACTTTCTCTCGAGACTTGCTCATAAACAAGAATGCACACGCCAGCAAGCATACAACCACACACATGCACAAGAACTTTATATCTCTACCCTGCTCAAGCGCAGGGATCGGCACCATTTCTGCCTCATCTCTTCCCCACTCTGCCCTTTGCTCCTCTCATTTCATTCCACCTGTCTCTGATCCTCTGCCTCTTTTACATTTCAATCCACCGTATGTACCTCCTCGTCCTGACTGGGGAGTGGGCAGAGAGAAAGAGAGAGACAGCAGGAAAAAGGGAGTTGTCCCCTTTGGGTAGCTAAGCGATTACCGTTTGAAAGCTCCAATCCCTTGCATCACCTCTCACAACCTCTTCCACTCTGACATTACTCTGTGGGAACCCATTTCTGCCTCCTCTGCACGTCTGGCACCTCCACTCCTCTTTTCTTCATTTCGCCCCCCCCCCCTCATCAGTTTATACCTACTTCATTCATGACTGCCCTTGTTTTCTCTAATCCCACCCACAGGCCAGCCATTTAATTCACGCTCATGAGTTTCTATGTTTGTGTTGTCATTATTCCTTGTGTATTTACACACCACACTGCAAACTGTTATCACTATCAGTATTTAAAACTGAGGAGTGGTAGAAAACAAGATAGATAGTGCTGAGAAAGAATCAACTTAGTTGAAATTTAGTTTTCCTTTTTGAATCTGTATGTGCACATGCACACATGCATTTTCAGCCCATGTATGAGTGTTTGTAGTAGTTTGAGTATATCCAAGTGTGTGTTAGCATATGCTGTGAGCTGCTTCAGGAGCCATTTATGCCTGCTTTATCTGGCTGAGTGGAGAGCTGGCTTTTCCAGCAGCACAGCCAGAGCCCAATGCCCACTGCTTAAGTGGAAAAGGACTAATCCCTCTTCTCAAAGCCCACTCTAGTAAACACCACTTCTCCAAAGCCACCCATGCACACCCAGCCTGTCGTCTAGCCACCGTCCCCAATACTCTGTGTAGGTTATGTGCAGCCTGGGGTTCCTTCATGAAGGGGGAAATTATTAAGGGGAGCCTGATCTCATATCAAATAATAACCAGCACCACGTTGGAGTGGGGGAAAAGTAAGGGGAAAGAGCTTTTTGCACATGCACTCAACAGTTATTTGCATACTACATGTGCACTTTCCTGAATCAATATACCAATCTGCCACATCCATTACCCTTTATCTGCATGGGAAAGGGAGGAGATATTGTTATGGAAAATGTAGCATCTGGAGTTAGAACCTCTGAAATCTGAACCCATCTAACAGCTGGTAAGGTAATAAAACTGCCAGTCAAATGTCCTTAAATGGGTTTTCATTTCAACCGAGGGGGGTTCATTTCCCAGAATTTTTTTTTTCATTGGGAAAATGATGTCCTAGCTGGGTGCCTTCAGAGTCAACTTATCCTAATGGAAAAATATTACATCTTGAATTAAAAAGTGCTCAGCACTGACCAATACAGTCAGGAGTCAGCTGTGAGATGAGTTCTCTTTTGGTTTATGGTTTTGTTTTGACACTTTTCTTTGTGCTTTGTTGTGCACTGCAGAGATAGTTTGAAAATAACTGCAGTTTATAAGAGCTTTCTTGCCCCAGCAGTGCAAGAGAAAGCCATTATCTGCTTCCCTTGCTGCTATGAAACAAGGTATTTAACAGGAGAAGGTCAGATGCAAAATAGAGATCTGGCATATAGCGTGACGAGTCTTTGATGAGGAAATTCATCAAAATCACTGCCATATCTGGCAGCCTTGAGATTTTTCACCGTAACACTTCCTTTAGCCATTTAAGGTACATTTTAAGGGTGGGTGGAGGGACAGGGTGGCAGATTGAAATTCATTAAAGTGAGCTTTGCATACACACTGCACTCTGCTCTGCATGGATGGTTGGCTCACTACTCAATCAAGTTTGGTAAAAATTGACACACATCATCCATTCCTCTGCGAGTCAGGAACAGTGTGTAATGTAGCTTGCTTTCTGCATTATTTCGGGGTGGCCTTGCTTTTATAGATTTTTTTGTTGTAGAGCAATTATATTGTCGTCAGAAAGTATGAAAAGGTGCCCTCTCTGTGGTACTTTTGGACTTTTTATGGACCTGTGTAGTTTCATATCCTGGAGGCCTGCCCTACAAAACAGGTGTCAAATGAGGACATTAAATCATTTCTCCCTATTACCAAATTATGGAATGTGTGCATGCCAATTCACTTTTCACCCATTACAGCAAGAGTGATACTCGAAACCTATCACATACTTGTCAATTTGATTGGATATTAAGCTTGAAAACATGCACTTGTAATCAAATGCATTTTTAATCAAAAGTCAATAAAAGCCCATATGTGGCTAACAAATGGCCCATTCAGCCTTACTCATCACCCGTGTCAACAATTAAGCTGAGAGCTCACAAACAACTTTTATTAAATGTATTTGTTCAAGCTGACTGACACCTCACTCAGCCTCTGCAGTGACCTTCTGTGGTTGAATTAAGGTTAATCAGAGTTCAAGTCTGTTCAAATCCCTAAAGAGGACGCTAGGGAAACTGTGGATCGAAGTTACAGTAATCGTTTCGACACATGCTGACAAGGTAGGGCGTCAGATTCCACAGCCCGAGTGGACTGGGAGGAAAAATTTGAAGAATGAACGATATCAGAGCTGGATCTGTTGAGTCAGGACCAGGCGGGTCTAGTGTGGATGTGTCTACATGTTCCATTAGCAGTTCCCTGTACCTGCGAGACCGTGCCACACTTTAGCTGCTCATCAATCTTTCAGGACTTTGCCTGTGAAGGCAAGGTGGCTCTGGAACTGGATCACTGCCAGACGTAGCACAGCCACATGGCAAAAACAAGCACAGACAAGCTGCTGTAGCGGCCGGCTGGGCTTGACTGACCCGCTCTGGTCTGGTAGATGGACACACCAGAGGAGCGCAGCCTGTTTGTCTGGCTGCATAGCAACAAAACAGCCCAGCTCAGCCCAGCTCAGCACAGTCAGCGCCGATATTTTGGCAACAGCCAATGCATGCATGTGTCTGACGCTTCAGTAACAATGGGGAACGTGGAGAGCTGAGAAGAATCTGAGAACACCAAGCATGCTGGGAAAGTGTGCTTCTCTTTGCCAGTGAAACCACACAGCACTTTGATCCTTTTTTACTCATCTAACCCAATACACACAAACACTGAGGCTATCTCAGACTGTCTGTCAGCTGTCACAGAATACACTTTGACTGAGCGCTGTCTTTTTTTCTTTTTCTTTTTAAAATACGGTCACCCCACAAAAGCAGGAATGTTGTTTTCTGCCGGGAATCTGTTTTAGGTGTAACCCTCCGATGTTACTGTCTGGAAAACCTAATGAGCATCAATTCTCATTTGTCCCTTTTGACTTCACACAGGCGCATACTTGCACACGCACACATAACATTAAATCTTAGGCTCCGCCAGCTGAGGACATACTACACAGCAGGAGCAGACACTCTGTTTGCAGCTGATTCTGTTTGTTTCTCCAGATTGATGGAGTTGAGTGTCCCCAGGGTGCAGTCAGAATATTGTGGGCAGCCACAGAGCATAAACGACCTGAGGCGTACTTTTTAGGTTGTGTTCGCCATGAAAAAAAGGTTTGCGTTTCAGAAAGAGGTTTTTAGCCTATACAAACCACAGTTCTGCTTGTATGTAGATTTTTAGCAATAACACGGCAGCATTCAAGTGGAAATGTTTTCTTCTGGAAACCATTATGAGGCATTGTGCATCCTGGTGATAATGTTCTCTGCATTATTATGTTGATTTTTGCAAAGTTAAATGGGGATAGCATCCTAGAGTGCTATTAAGCCCTTGCATTTGAAAGTGGCTTCAATTAACCTTTTTAGTGATTGCACTGGAGGACACATTGGAATCCATTGTTAATCCAGTAATTATTGTCAGGCAGATGTACGCGTACTTGACTTAGCCCGGTCAGCCAGCTAATTCACTCCTTTTTTTTTTTTTTTTGGTGGAGTCAATAATTCTTCTGATTAGAATTGGATTTGCTATTTAAAAAGGGGAGACATTTATCAGGTTGTTCTCAACCCTCCAGTTAACATGCCAACAGCGCATGTTAAATTGGAGGGTGGTGTAATTAATTTACATGTGAGATAACAATGTTAAATACCTTAAAGTATATGTCAATTTAAACCGTATGGTCCTTTCTACTGCAATACAATCAAATTAAATAATTCATCATAAATATGTATGTGACTGAAAAGTATATTTGCTTCCTCATTGTTTTAGGTCTCACAGACCCCTGTGCTGTATGTGTAAAATAATAATGGCAAAATCAGCCAATTCTTTTTTTTTCCCCGACCTCATAAAACCAAAAATGCAAGTATTGCGACCCATTCCCTTTGTCACAAACAATTCATAATTTGTATTACACCAAACAAGCATATATTTCATCATATAAATATACAGTAGGCCTATGTCATTCTATTCAGTTACCGCTGTTGTGTTTGGGGTTAGTTAGATCCCAGAGGTCTAACTTCCTGTTACACCTCTCTGGGGTGTTAACAAACTGTTATAAATTCAAATAGACAGCTAGTAATTTGGGGTTTTGGAGGCATTGTGCTGTGTAAGAACTACTGTCAACACCAATCACAGATACTGAAGATATGAAAATCTGTTGTATTTAACCATGTTTTACAGCAGAACAGAAGGAATGCTTCATTTTTTGTGGCGGATTTTTGATACATGTCAGTTTAAAATCATGTTTCAGAAGCATTTCTGATACATTTAGTGCAGAAGCATCAAGGTGATGAAATATAACTTAAACATTAGGACTAGAACATTAGGTTTAAAACAAATAATGAGTCAGTGTAACAATTTCTAGCACCCAGCATTAGGTGAGCTGTGATTGCCTTACATATGGAACATAAACATCCATAACCACTTTTCTTGAATCAGCTTGACATGTCTCACTGCATTGCTCTCACAGGCAAGTGATGAGCTCCAAAATACTATCATATGTCTGCAATACTTGACAGCATCATAAGAGCACTTACCATTATAAGAGCACTGTTTTCAGTCAGAGCAGTCAGACCACAGCTTGAGCTTTACTTGCTGTCTCAGAGCCTTTTAACCACTCTACTAAATGATACCTTGTTGGTCCTACAGCGTTTTGCAGCCTACATGTTTATGGTAAACTGACATTTCTCAGAAAAGGCTGTTCTCATGAACCATTCATACATATAGCTACGAAAAGGAATGTGCTGTAATTTGCATGTATTCCACATTTATTGCTGTATGCACCACAGTGATTGCTGCTATATAAGACCGCTCTGGTCCACTTAGGGAGGAGGTCGGGTGGATGGGTGGGTCATAAAACACAGTGCTTTAAAGGAAAGGTGTGTTCGTGACCCAGGAGTGCTACTTAAGGGGACCAGTGTTTTTTCACTAACTCTTCTAGTCTGGTTTGTTTAATATGTAAACAGTAATCGTTTTTTTCAATAAATAGTTCATAAACCTTTTTTTTTTTTACTAGTTTATTACTGAACCCATCCATCACCACACGATCCCGCGCCGCCGCCCTCACATCCTGCGCCACCCACCACAAGTATATTCTCATTTTGTAGGATATCGTAAGAATTGGTGTGCATAAGTTTTCATACATGAAAATGCGTTGATCAGGAAGGAAATGCATTCCTTTCAGTACAGGCAGCCAGGCATCCCTGTCCACTCACCATGCTATTTCTCCTCCTCTCCAAGAGACCCATCGGTTGTTAGAAACCTTTTTATTGATGACTGTTTACTTCTCCTGGTTTAGGTTTGTGCCTCGATTTAGCCCAAGAGTCATTCCAGCATTTCAGTGACTCAGGCACTCCAAATGTGTTTGGCTTCCAATTCAGATGGCCTAGTATAAACCATCATGGTGTACCCACAGTATGTCTGGCAATGTGGAAACTTGGTTAATATTCTAACCAGCAACAGCAGAATGAAAAGGGGAGTCTTTTTGAAAGTGGTTCATTTATCTTGTGCGAGGAGAGCCAGCCCACATTCCCGACACAGAGAAAAGACTTAGAGGAAAAATCCCAATCAAGCATCAACAAAGCATTCTAAGGCTTTTCTACGGTCATTGGCGGAAAATAAATGTGTCTAGGTTCCTGCCAACTTCGTCCTGTGGAAACAACTAAAAATGTTTTAAGAACTGTTGTACAACAGTACAGTGCCTGCCTCATCTCATCATCAACAGATCAATGATAACAATGGTTAAAGCTTCTTTCTTTTTTATTTCAGCTCATCTCCAAAAAAACTAAAAGAAAGGTTAGAGTCAGAATTTGGATGCATAAAAGACGAGAGAACGCAGATCACGAGATGGAACTGAAGTAGGTTTTTATGGGTGACAGTAAAGGTTGAAATTAACAATGATGAAGCACACTGAGAAAATGAATGTGAAATTCTCTTATCAGTGCAAAATGGCTCTAATGAAGTGAAACAATATCAATTAATGAGAAAGGGAGGAGGGTACGTGAGGGGTGGAGAAGGACCAGGAGCAGGAGATAAGAAATGATAATAGTAAAGGAGAGAGGTTTGAGAATTTAATGTAGGATGTAAACGATCTAAAGAGATGGTTCACACTCCATTGCATGGCTAAGGAGGTCAATTTGAGCATGGCAACAAACAACTGTGTTTAATGATTTATCCATCTAATCTGACGCAGATCATTAGGCGAAAGCCACTGTACAACCAAAAACAGGCAAACATAAAAACATCGGTAAATCTGTTTTCTTTAAGAAAACAACCGCATTCTCCCAGCAGATGCTAAATATATCTGGCAGCTTGCATGGATGCGTATAATCAAAGAAATTGATCCAAGATATATATTTTTCATTGAAGATTGCCAAAACCTGACTGCACACTGCTGAATATGTAAAAAAAAAATCCTATTTATTGCCAACTTTTCCTCTTTTCTTTAGTTCACCCCTGTTTGTAGATAGTGGAAAGTGAGGAGCCATGTGTGATGGGCTGCTGGTGATTGAATTTTCTTATTAACAGTGAGTGATCAGGACGGGTGTGTGGCAGCAGGCGGCAGGCTTTGAAGGAGAACCAGCCCAGCTGAGACACCGCTTCACTGCTGGGAAGCCACCAGCAGAACAGACACACATATGGAGGAATGCACGCTGTCCTGTAGAGTGGAATTTGTGTGTGCGTGGACAGTGGGGTGTGCTAATGCTGGATCCTGTCACATAAGGCTCTATTATAAATGAGCATGGCTCACTGGGGCAGCTGGACCAAGCATGGGGCAGCTGGGAAATTTGGAGAGTTGTGGAGAGCGGTTTGTTGGCCCAGCTGTGTTAGTTGAGGTTGTAAAATGGGTCTGGGTTGCATGATAGAGCGTGTGTGTCCATACATATACTGTATGTCTACTGCTGTGCATGTATGCACATGATTCTGCAAGGACGGAAGCACCAGGGGCAGCTGATCTCAAATCCTTGATGTAGACATGGGGAATGAACAGGCCTGGAACTAAAATGACACTTCACTGAAATATTGATCATCACTCACAGCATAGGGAGAATGTGCAGACAGTACAGACACACACAAAGATAGATAGATGAAATGGAGTAATGTAGAAATGAGGGAATGGGTTTCTCAACAAAACCTTCTGGCGGCGCGCAGCATTACATAAACATGTTTTCTTTCGTATACTTTGAACGCTACACTGGTAATTTGCTGGAAAGTCAATAGATGCTGCATCATTTATTCTGATTGATTCAGTTTATTCAGTTTTCGTGTGTGGAGGGTCCATATATGTAGTATACATTTTAATAAATAAACAGACCAGTGTTACAGATTACAATCAACTCACAATCTATGCACACACGCACTGCAAGTGTAATGAGGAACAAAGTGGGAGGAGTTGCTGCACCGTTTGCACTTGTCACAGAAAGTCCTTAAAATATCATGAGAAACCGAACGGCTTTTAATAAATCAATTAGCACCATCTCCCTGTGATCCAGCTGACTGAGGAGTGAGAGGGAGTGAGGGGAGAGGACATGTTGAGGGAAGCAAAAAAGGAGAGGCCTTTGTTTTTCTTTCTTGCTGCCTCACTCTAATTAGGCAGGCCAGTGTGAGCAGAATCCCAATGGCAGGATGCAGGGAGTAACAGATGTAGAGAGAAGGAATGAAAAGCAGAGAGGGGGGTATGCCACGATACTAACCTGAGCCTACACAATGAAGAAGGCTGCATGATGGGATGATAAAAAGAAGGCATACTGTATGTAAAAGAGACAGGTTGTGAGGTTGAGATTTGCTGGGTAAAAAGAAGAAAAAGAAGATGGAAACTAGCAGACAAAAAGTAATTTATGAGGGATGATGTAGAGTGCATCCCACCCTGTCGAACAATCAAAGACCTTGATCCTCTTTGCTATTTATGCTTCTTTCTGAGTGACAGGCTCACTCAAAGGACTATTTCTCCTAAGATTTACAGTCTATTTCACATGAGCTCAACATGGAGGTTTTGTGGAAAATGTAATGTCAGATTACGTTTTTCAAATGAACTAGGGATGCACCAAATCCAGATTTTTGGGGTTCAGCCGAATACCGAATCCTACTCCCATCCTCAGTCCATTAACACAGTAAACACATTAATGAAGTAAACAACGTCCACAGCAGTGTATTTTTCATTTTATTTTATTTAAAAAAAAAAACATTATGCCAGGAAGACAAGTGGGAAAAACTATTTTGACAATTACCATAGGCCTATGTTTACCCTATCTCAAGATCCAATCAATATCCGAAATATTAGCCTTTTAGATTTATAATCCCATAAAGTAGGCTACCCCCAGGTGTAGGGCTAGCAAGATGGCAATGGTCGTCTGGTTAACACAAGTTTTTAGCTGTGACTGTCCTTCCTTTGCAGTACCTGAAGTTGCTGCATTTTGGCTGCTGTCTGTAGATTCCTTCATGCACAACTCGTATTCTTTCGGATGTGTCATACGCAAATGTTTTAACAGCGGTGATGTTGTGAATTGTTTAGGGTCCTTGCCACCACGAGACAAATCGGCATTTCAAATTGAACATGTAGCTTGACTTGAATGGCCTTCTTTTGACTGAAAGTACTGCCAAACAACACTTTTTCTGCCCACAAGTTCCATTTTCACTTTCTCACAGCCTACTGCATTGAACGGTCTACCTGCGTAAACACCTTCCCGTAATCAACGGCAGCATCATTATGTGGACCAGCGTACGGTTCGGTGGAAAAAAATTCTAAGGTTCAGCAGAAACTCAACCCCGTCAAAAAGCCCAACATTCAGCCGAATCCGCTGACCAGTCAAGTTGCAGTTTACATCCATGTCTGTCCAGACTCATATGCATTCTGTAGGAAAGACTTTGAAAGCATGAAATAAAAGTAGATGTTTTTGCTCAATTTGAAGAAATTCCCTCAAGGAGTTCCTGAGATATCACATTCACGAGAATAGGATCAAACATCTGAAAACATAATTCCTTAGGCCACAGCCATCGCCGACAGTGGAGGCATAATGAGCATCATTATGTTTATGCAACTTTAAGTCCTTGGAACATTGGTGTCTTATAAAGTATGGTTAAGCATAGGCAACTATACGACTTGATTGGGGAAAAGACTATTGTCGTGGTGAAATGCAGTGGTGGAATGTGACCAAGTATATTTACTCAAGTACTGCATGTGTCATTGTCGTACTTACTTCCATTTTAGTAATCAGTTGAAATTAGCCCCAACTTTACCAGCTGCAACACTAAAGTGATGCTAACACATTAATGCATCACTATTCATAATCCAGTAATGTATTGTACATTATTCTGAAATGTGGCATTCTGCATAATGAGTAATTTTGCTTTTGGTATAAGTACATTTTGATGCTCATGCTTTTGTACTTTTACTGAAGTAACATTTTAAATGCTGGTCTTTTACACGGTGGCCTTGCTATACTTTTACTTCTCTCTTTTACTCTTTGTTTTTACTTGTTTTTGGCAGTAAAAGTTAAATATCCCCATTGACCAAAAAGTAAACATCCATATTGACCGACCACCCCCCTGTATCTGCATGAAATGGTTTGGTCCTGCCTTAGCGCACTCAGTGACGATGTGTAGTTGCAGTCAGTAGATGCGCCAGAACTACAGTGACCACAATGTTGCCAAGTAACGTTAAATCAAAATATGGTTTTCAAAAAAGGAAAGAGAAAAAAGAGAGAGAGCAAAGACAAAGGAAAGGGTGTCAACTGTAACCCAGTTTTTCACCAAGAAAGGTGGGTAGCTTATAGTCTGTGAGTGGTATTAACCTGTTGGCTTAATGTAGTGAAATAAGCTACAGACTAGTGTTAGCTTACATTTAATCACCATTTAATCAAACCTTGCTACTTGAGCAGTAGCAAGATGGCGCCCGTATTGGCAAGCCGTCCGCCTCGCTCCTTTGCTGCTGAGTCTGTTTTGCTTTTATTATTGTTTTGTACCTTCCGATATATATCCGCTCTGTTGGTATATGATCGCCAAACCCTCGTTGACCTCAGGGCTTGGTCAGAGACCCTGCTGCCAGCTGATCACCCATTGTTCAACGAACAAACACCGGTGCTGGCGGACATCCCCGTTCACCTGCGCCGTATGCCTACAGTCTATCCTCGGCGGGACCGCGACCAAGAGTCTCGCTCAAACGGATCTAATGGATCCTACGGATCTGAACACCGACGTTGGCTATCGTGCCCACCACCCTTGAGAAAGCGTTCTAGAAGACGTGGGAAACGTGCCGGCATGATTGCCCGACTCAAAGCTCACCTGAGAGCCTCTTCGTTGGCCGAATCGCGCTCCGGACTTTCTCCCGCGGCCTGGTCCGTATGCAGCCGATGGATCCGTCCTGTCTTTCCGGAGCCATCGCAAATGCTTGCTCCAGTGAATGGACACGCTACCATAACGCAACTTAAAGCTGGAAAATCGCTGGGAAAGATTACTCGCATCCAGCCTCTCCACCTCAGCTCCGTCTTGCCCGTCCGGTCTGCCGCCTTTCCTGTCGCATCGCGGCTACGTCATCAGAGTGCTGCCACCATGGAAAGATGTATCACCGGGAACATCGCGAGACTACGGCACGCGGCACTTGATGGAAGGCGTGGAGTGGATCTTACCCTGCTCCGCCCCATCCAGAGGTCTTCTGACCATAAATCTCACATTAAAACTGAACTTTTTAACGTCCAGTCCCTGTCAAACAAATCTAGTCTGATACATGATCATATTCTTGAGAAAGATATTGACATGATGTGCCTTACTGAGACCTGGCACAAACCTGAGGTTTTTTCATCATTAAATGAAGCCTGTCCCCCTGGATATAGTTACCTGCACAGGGCACGCTGCACTGGTCGAGGTGGTGGCCTGGCGGTAATTTACCGCAACGCTCTCAAGCTTTCTCCTCTGTCTCTACCTGATGTGTCCTCTTTTGAATATCTGGCTTTTAAATCAAACCCCCCCTCCAAGATAAATGCTGTACTGATCTACCGGCCGCCCAAAACTCATCCTTCCTTTATCACAGAGTTTCATGATCTCCTCACCTGCTTTTGCTCCACATCCTCCAATAATATTATACTTGGCGACATGAACATTCACATTGAAAATTCCTCCTCCCCCTTGGCAGCTGAATTTTTAAATGTATTGGACTGTCTCAATCTCATACAGCATGTTGATGCTCCTACTCACACCAGGGGGCGCACTTTAGATCTGGTTATCTCTGACTCTCCTTCCATCAAAAATCTGTTGGTATATGACCTGGGCGTTTCCGATCACAGCATCATCTCCATGGACGTCTCCTGCCCGTCCCCCCTCCCTAAGCCAGAACGTGATATCCATTTTCGTAATATAAAAAACATCAACCCTGCCATTTTGTACTCTGATATCAAACTGCTGGCCTCAGTCAACCATCCATCAGTAAATACATCAGTTGAACACTACAATATTTCTCTTCAGTGCCTCCTGGATACACATGCCCCCCTTAAAACAAGAACTGTGTCTTTCTCTCGTTCTGCCCCCTGGTTCACGGCCGAACTAAGAAAGATGAAGGCTGGTGGCCGTGCCATTGAGAGGCGTGTCAAATCATCAGGCCTGGTGGTACACAAGCTGGCCTACAAACAACACCAGAAGTTCTATGCAGCGGCTCTAAAACAAGCTCGGTCCATCTACTACTCCAACATTATCAATAACAGTCCTGGAAATTCCAAACAGCTTTTTTCCACCATAAATCAACTCCTAAATCCCAAAAATCCAACCCATTCTGAACCCACAGCAGAACAATGCAACAGTTTTCTTCAATTTTTCAGAGATAAGATAAACTCCATACGGTCTCAGCTTTCAGGTTCGCCAGATCCATCTCCACCATCTGTCTGCTCACAACCTCCTCTTTTCAGCACTTTCAATGCAGTCACACAAATCGAAGTACAGGATCTCATCAAAAAGATGAAGCCTTCCACCTCTCCCCTGGACCCTTTCCCTACAGCACTCATCAAATCTAACCTGTCGGCCATTAGTCCTCTCATCACACAAATCATAAACCAGTCGTTAAACTCCGGTCTTGTTCCACCCCCACTCAAAACTGCCGTTATCAAACCTCTTCTGAAGAAACACAACCTTGACCCAGAATGCCTCTCCAACTACCGGCCCATCTCACATCTTCCATTTCTCTCCAAGGTGCTTGAAAAAGCTGTTGCTGCACAGCTACAGGAACATCTACAACGTAATTTACTGTTTGAAACATTCCAATCTGGTTTTCGTCCTGCCCATAGTTCAGAGACAGCACTGTTGAGGGTTATCAATGACCTCCTTATTTCTGCAGATTCTGGATCCCTCTCTATACTCATCCTACTCGACCTTTCAGCAGCCTTTGACACCGTCAACCACCATATCCTCCTAAACCGCCTCCACACTGACATCGGTCTACGTCACTCTGCACTGGACTGGTTCACCTCCTACCTCACTGACAGGACAGAATATGTCAACCTGGGATCTGCCAGGTCCCAAACAGCTCCGGTCACTTGTGGTGTCCCCCAAGGATCTATCCTGGGACCCCTGCTTTTTATTCTGTACATGCTGCCACTGGGTCGTGTCATCAGCCGACACGGCATCTCTTTTCACTGTTATGCTGATGACACTCAGTTATACCTGCGAACCGATTCATGCTCCACCCCGGCCCTTTCACCATCACTGGCCACCTCATCATCAGCTGCTCCCTCTTCACCATCATCTTTTGTCCTCTCAAACTGCCTGGAGGAGATTAGGGCTTGGATGAGTCAAAATTTCCTCCAGCTGAACACTTCCAAAACTGAAGCCATAAAAATTGGCACCCCTCATCAGGTCCAGTCATCCCTCATAACCACTATCTCTTTCTCCGGTCAAGACATCCCCCTCTCAACTACTGTCACCAACCTCGGTGTGAAGCTGGACCCACAACTGACCTTTGCAAACCACATCAATTATCTGTACAAAACCTGCTTTTTTCATATCAGAAACATTTCTAAACTCCGCCCCTTCCTGAGTTTTTCTGACGCAGAAAAACTCATCCACGCACTAATCTCCTCCAGGCTGGACTACTGTAACAGCCTGCTCATCGGTATCCCAAATAAACACCTTCAGAAACTTCAACTCATTCAGAACTGTGCTGCCCGAACTCTGATGAAAATTCGCAAATACGAACACATCACTCCCATTCTTCAGAACCTTCATTGGCTCCCCATAACCTCAAGAATTCAATACAAGATTGCCCTCATCACCCACCATTGCATCTACAACAACGCCCCGCAATACCTCAAAGACCTCATTAGCCCACACTCATCTACCCATAACCTCCGGTCACAAAGCACAAACCTCCTCCATCAGCCCCGCTCAAGACTCCGCACCATGGGAGATCGAGCTTTCTCCGTCACTGCCCCTCGCATTTGGAACTCCCTCCCTGAACATCTCAGAAAACCACAGTCTGTGGACAGTTTTAAAAAACAGCTTAAAACTGTTCTGTTCAGGCAGGCCTTCTTAAGTTGTTCGTAGCCTTTGCGGATTTTAAATTTGCTCTCCACTGCTCGTTTAGCTGTTTTTCTTTCGAATGCATTTTTTTCTGTATGTATTTTATTGATTGCATATGTTTTCTGTTTTCTATTTATCCATGTGTTTTGATGTGGTTTCTGTAGCACTTTGAGATTTTCTTATGAAAAGTGCTCTACAAATAAAATTTATTATTATTATTATTATTATAATCAGTGCAGGGAAACGTTTAGCAAGATAGTAATATTAAATCATTGTCCCTGCCCCTTTTTTGTGATTGTTGTGGGCAAAAATCCTTGATTATGCGGCACGTTTTCTTAAAAAATGCGATGCGGGATATTTATGCATTTTATGCGATGAAATTGCGGGAACTTGCAAAAATTGAGGGAACTTGCAAAAATTGCGGGAACTTGCAAAAATTGCGGGAACTTGCAAAAATTACGGGAACTTGCAAAAACTGCGGTTTGATGAAAAAGAGAAAACAAAGTGATTCCCCCAACACGTGTTCTCACTAGGTGAAATTACGTCATAACGTTCCCATGGCAACAGGGAGAAATGGCTGCTCTTGTGTGAAGTAAACGCAACATTTTTCAACTTTCTGCTGAGATATATGTGACTTTTTTGCAACGAAAATGTGGGGATTATGAAATCATGCAAGCCCTGCATATTTTGCGTGGAAATCGGCAATTTATAGGGCGAAAGTGCGACGTATTTTTAAAAATGCGGCCCCCACATAAATATGCGGACTTTGACTGATTATGCATTGAATTCGGCGATCGCATAATCGCGTTTTCCTGGAGGAACTGTTTAATAAGAGTTACGTAAAGCTTTTGATGGGACAGTTAGGTCCTAGAGATGTGGTGACAGCTGCGCAGAGGGGGCCCAATTAGATGTTTTGTCAAGGGGCCCAAAATTCCATCTCACACACCTTCACTATATAACTTTATCTTCCGTACGGCCAATTTTGATCATCATTTTTAATTGCAAATTACAACCCCAAATCAGAAAAAGTTGGGACAGTATGGAAAACACAAATAAAAAAAGAAAGTAGTGATTTCTAAATGTACTTTGACTTGTATTTCATTGCAGACAATGTGAACACAAAATATTTCATGTTTTGTCTGGTCAACTTAATTTCATTTGTAAATATACATCCTTTCCTGTCATTCAGACCTGCAATACATTCCAAAAAAGGTTGGGACAGGAGCAATTTAGGGCTAGTAATAAGTTAATTTGGTTAAATAATGATGTGATTTGAAACAGGTGATGTCAACAGGTGATTGTAATTATGATTTGGTACAAAAGCAGCATCCAAGAAAGGTCTAGTCCTTTAGGAGCAAAGATGGGCCGAGGATCGCCAGTTTGCCAACAAATACGTGAGAAAATTATTGAAATGTTTAAAAACAATGTTCCTCAAAGAAAGATAGGAAGACATTTGCTTATTTCACCTTCAACAGTGCATAACATAATTAAAAGATTCAAGGAATGTGGAGGAATTTCAATGCGTAAAGCACAAGGGCGCAAGCCTAAGCTGAACAACCGTGATCTCTGAGCCCTCAGGCGGCACTGCATCAAGAATCATCATTCATCTATAAGCGATATCACCACATGGGCTCAGGACTACTTTGGCAAACCTTTGTCAAGTACCACAATACGTAGTTACAGCCACAAATGCCAGTTAAAACTGTACTGTGCCAAAAGGAAGCCCTATGTTAACAGGGTCCAGAAGCGCAGTCGACTTCTCTGTGTTCAGAGGCATCTGGGATGGACCATCACACAGTGGAAACGTGTACTGTGGTCAGATGAGTCAGTATTTCAGGTATTTTTTGGGAGAAATGGACGTCGTGTGCTCCGGACCAAAGAAGAAAAGGATCATCCAGACTGTTACCAGCAACAAGTCCAAAAGCCAGGGTCTGTCATGGTATGGGGTTGTGTCAGTGCCCTTGGCAAAGGTAACTTGCACTTCTGTGATGGCACCATTAATGCTGAAAAGTACATAGAGATTTTGGAGCACAATATGCTCCCTTCAAGAAGACGTCTTTTCCAGGGACGTCCATGCGTATTTCAACAAGATAATGCAAAACCACATTCTGCACACATTACAAAGTCCTGGCTGCGGAGGAAGAGGACACGGGTACTTGACTGGCCTGCCTGCAGTCCCGACCTGTCTCCAATAGAGAATGTGTGGCGCATTTTGAAGCGCAAAATGCGACAACGAAAGGCCCCGTACTGTTGCCCACCTTAAGACTTGTTTGCAGCAAGAATGAGACAAAATTACACCTGAAACACTTCATCACTTGGTGTCTTCAGTCCCTAAACGTCTTTTAAGTGTTGTGAAAAGGAATGGCAACATTAGAAAGTGGTAAATGCTTTACTGTTCCAACGTTTTTTGAAATGTGTTGCAAGAACCAAAATAGGAATTTTGTTTTTTTGAAACAAAAACAATAAAAATCAGGATCAACACATTAAATTATGTGCTGTTGTATTGTCTGCAATGAAATACAAGTCAAAGTACATTTAGAAATCACTACTTTCTTCTTTTATTTGTGTTTTCCATACTGTCCCAACTTTTTCTGATTTGGGGTTGTAGTTATATGAATGTAATTTGTGGGAGACTCTCCTTTTCAGATCAGACAGGACAATATCACAGACTGAATATCAGCATACTTCCTTTTAAAACCCCTCTGAAAGTCCTATGTTTAGAATAGCTGGAGGGTAAGTAGACTGCTGGAGCCATAATTAAATAACCCTGTATCAAATGAAGCCAATAACACGGTATACTGACTAGAGGCAATATTAACACTGAATGGTCTTATCTTATAGCAATTACTGTATAATCAATTCCAAGCAATTCTGCTTTATTGTCAAATGTTTGCAAACGGACTAGTAAAGAACATAGTCATAAACTCTGTCAACACACTATTGAAAATGACAATGACATCAGATAAGATGTCACTAGAATCTTGTGTATGTGACAAATAACTCTTTGAATCCTTAGACACATGTTTAATAAGTGACAACCCGCCCAGTCCAGTAAATGTCAATGTCAGCTGTGTCAAGTTTCAACATAACTATGGAGTAGTTATAAAAAGCATCTCTACAGAATATTTGGGGAACAAGTGGATTATATGCTTGGAGCTCAGCCTCATCGTCATAGGCCAGATTTGTCATTCGGCAGGATTTGAAACGTCTTTCTCCAAGCTCTTTAAATGGCTTTCCTTGATTTGTGCCACTATTTGGATAGTCAAGCCTGCCAATGAGTCAACACAGGGCTAATTTTGTATAGGGTGCTGAGAAGAGGATTTCCAAAGTGATAAATCTAAGTAAACCTGACTTCAGTCGAGCATTATCAAAGCAAATTTCAAATCGAAGTATCGGGTATCGTCTTTGACTCTTTTCCTGCTTCCAACGTTAGCTACATGATTGCTAGGTATACCAAACCAACTTTTCTCCACTTTCCTGGAAAAAAAGGCCCTACGCTTTTCAGCGTCAGCATCTATTATTTTGCTAAGAGGAAACTCAACAAAAAGCCATTTGCCAACACTAAATAGAATTAAGTCACTCCGCCCAAGTAGCGCTCAGCAGAGCTGCAACCACATTACTCCGCCCAAGTAGTACTGCTGCCCTTTCTGAGAATATAGTTCCCAGTTTATATACGGTTAGAAGATTGCTGTGTCTCAAGTGACGTTATTTGTACATGCTGTGACTATACAAATCACAACATGTAAATAGGAACATGTTGCCGTTATTTTGTCACTTACTCTGAGCAGTAGGCTAGTTGGAGCCGGTTACCTCCAGGATCTGTGCTAGGCTAAGCTAATGGTGGAGCCGTCAGACAGAGTTAGATGCACGGAGATGAGAAGGGTATGTATTGACTTATCTAACTGTCGGGGTTACGGTGAATAAGCTAATGTTCCAATAAGTCGCCGTGTTCCTTTAAGTCTACTGCTAACTTACAACACTAATAACATTACCGTCTCCAAAATACCCCTGCGAATCGAAACGATCATACGACACTAGACAACAGCCTCTCTCTCTCTTGCTCTCTCTCTCTCTCTCTCTCTCTCTCTCTCTCTCTCCGCACACACATAAACGGTTCTGGTGGTTGATTAACGCTGATATGTGCTGTTTAGCTGCCATGAGTCTATGCTATGCTAGACTACGCTAATGTCTGATTACTCCACATTTTCATTGTGATATTTTGTGATTACATTCTGAATCTGCAACGTTCTCTGTCAGGTAAATAAGTAAGTCAGTAGTAGGCTACACAGGGGAGTTGCATATTAAGTGGTTTGGGGTCCTTCTGTAAGTAATTTTGGGGTACAATTTGGTTTTGAAGAATTCTACAAGCAGCAATACCACAGGCCAAGCAATCGGGCCGTTCCAAACAGGCCCATTTTCAACGGGCACTGTACTAGTATTTTCAATGACAGAAGGGAGTCTCACACAGATTGTGCAGCTCAGTACAATAGGTGCTTACCAAGATCTAAGGTGCATGGCTTCATCAAATATTGAGCAGCATTTCAAACAGAACTGTCAGATTGTGATTGAGAAAAGCACACTTGAAAGTGAGATAATCCATCAACACATTTCCTCCCACAAACACTGATGACCCGTTTCTTCTTGACACCTGTTTCAACACTTCAGTCGAAAGATGCATTATTAACGACATTTGTCTTTCACTTCCTGAGTGTGTGGGTGCATGTGTCTACATGTGTTTGTGCGGTGCTTGTATAACACAGAGAAATACCTCATAAAAATGACCTGTAACTTTGAGATAATAATGCTCTCTTTTGACACTTTGTATCATACAAGCTCAGGGGTAAGAGAAGTTTACCTTTTCGCCTTCAGACAGCAAGAAATTCATGTCCAGCCAAGAACCAGCATAGCTCACACCAAATAGACATTTATTTAAGCTTTCTATTTATAACATATAAACTATAAAAAACAAAACATGTTGATGCATTTGTGGGCTCATATGTTAGCCCTTTCAACTACTGACACAATGCTTATATTCTAGAAAAGATATCTCTTTCATATGAGGGCTTGGTTGGCATGCTTACATGTGGTACTTTAATTCAATAGAAAAATTGAATTTGAAGGCCAGACTGCAGCAGCAATGGACTTGTTTAATGGTGCATTTTTGTCTAAATCCTGTCCCTAAATGGAGGCTAGCAAGCCTTAACATTGTTCTGGAAATTTCCTGAAAGCCCTCCACTCTGAAACAAAGCTTTATAGCCACTGTGGATAATCCATCTGATTCAAGTTTTTTCAGGAGCTGTAATTAAATTTCCTAACGATTGAGGCAGTATAACGGAGGGGGATTGGACACTGAGTGGAATTGAAGTTCAGAGGAGCGAGACCTTTATAATGAAGCTTATTCATTTAAAGCATATAGCATGTCACCAAGCAGTGCTATCTGACTTTCACCATGTAGTCGCCAAATGACCTGACAAAAGAATGATATACTGTGCTGTCTGTGGCAGCAGCAATAATCCAGTTTAATATGAAACCTGGTGCAGATCACAAAGACGCAGCACATGTTTTTTAATGAGGGAGGCAATTAGCTGTGATTCTGAGGGTCCATGTGTATGAGATTGTTAATTTCAATTACAGGATACATCAGTATCCACATCAGCTCTTTCCTCTATGAAGAAATCTTAGAAACTCCACTATGTTAGGAAGAGAATAGTTAGGTGAGCTGGAAATCAAGATCAGCAGCACACACTATTACCAATTAAGGAGAAAAATAGATAGAAATGCTCATGTTTTGAAGATGGGAAATTAACCTCTGCGAATGACTTAGATTTAGACCTTGGCCTGGTGATGGACTCCATTTTTATATAAAGGGGACCAAGAGGATATCTTGGTGTCTTGTCATGTAAAATGGAGCATTTGATCAAAAAGGGTCGGTGCTGCAGTCATGAAGACATTGTACGAGACAAGGTTTGCAGTAAAAAAGGCCTGAAGGCAAAGCTCTCAATTTAGCAGGTGATCTATATTCTACACCGTACCTACTGCCACAATCTCTGGTTAGTGACTGAAAGGATGAGATTGATCCTCAGGGAGAGGCTGAGGAGCTCAGTGTAGAGACGCTGCTCCTTAGCATAAAAAAGCGGGAATTGAGGTAGTACGGGCATCTGATTAGAAAAGCTCACAGATGCCTCTGTTTGGAGGGCATGTCTGACTAGAGAAAGACTGACTGGGAGGAGACCCAGGACAGACCCAGACCAACCTGAAGGGGATAATATATATTGCCACACCTCGAAACACCTTTGGATCATCCCAGATAAGATAAAAGAAAGCCTAGACTATTGTACTAGAGCTGCCTCCACTACAATATCCATACACAGTGTTCCAGCTTTTACTGTAAGCCTATTTAAGATGATAAGGGAGTATTTTCTTGCTATCTGACAACATGTGATTTGTAGATTTGTAAAAAGCTTAAGACTGTCTACATGTGTTTTGGGAGGTTCTCGCATTGTCATTCGGTCACTGTAGACTTCTGATTAGAGCTGAGTTTACTCAAGATCTCAAAGTGCAGCCTACAGAGTGTCCTGTTTAGTGACATTTGAATTGAGCTGGGATGGCTGTTTGCAGATGATACCTTCCTTCTGGCTTAACTGGACTTTTATCTTCAGTGTGTACTGGCCCATTTTGCAGCTGAGTGTGATGGTGAGCATTGGCACTCAAGTGTGAGGTTTTCTGGTTTCATCCACGTGAGAGGGGATAGCATGTCTTCAAAGCGTTACTCATGTGTGACAGTAAGAAGGATCATAGGATTAATGGTGGGTGTCAGCTGCACTTATTGCAGGTGTTATGTTCAGATTTAGAGTGGTAAAAGACAGTTTGGGCCACAGATCAGGGCTCTTAATTTGTTGCTATTGGTTGGCATTGGTCACCTATGGTTATGAGATTTGGTTAGGCCCAAAAGAATGAAATAGCACCCTGAAGAAGGCTGTTTGTGCAGCTATGTGTGGGTTGTTACCCAGCTCTATGTTTAATGTACTAACAATTTCAATATGAAATAGCCATCTAAATGAGGGCTTTTTAACTTTTTGCAAGAAAGGTGCCTTGGACCTGTCTTTTATGAATGACATAGCAGTGATGAGGTTTCTGTGTTAAAAAATAAAAACACAATAAAAAGTATAGAAGTTGTTGGAGAAAGGAACATTTGGGCTCCGTGCTGGTAACACATCCCTTAAAAAAGATTACTGGGCAAGAAGATGGATGGATTAATAAATACAAGAATAGAAAAAGGACCTAGAAACATCCACACAACCACTTCCACAATTGCTGCAGCAAGAAAAACATCAACATGAGGGCTTCGCAATGGCAACAAATGTCTCAACTCCCTAATCTATAGTGTAATGCCATTGTTATTGGTGACATGGTGTCAGCTCAAAAGCCATGATATGGTGCATCACAGAGTCATTTTGTGTTCATATTTGACAATTGGATAGGGAGAAGTGGCGTGCTCGAAAAAAGGAAAACAAAATTAATCTAACGAGCTTTTGCTTGTTAAGTATGTGCTCTGTCTCCAGCTGAATGACAATGACGAGGCATCCGCTTACCACAACGCACATTCCATTGTGAATAAATGAATATGTGAGCACACTGCAAACAAAAGGCAAATGGAGGAATTAATTCAATGAAATGAAATGAAAAGCCTGCATTGCCAGATAAGCCATAAGGCTTTGCTGCTGAGGTATGAAATATGACAGCGTTTGTTGAGCCGCATGGATACAGTGGCTGGATCTACATGTGACAATCTGTCCATGCCGTGCCCTGGCTTGTGGCTCCGGCCAGAGTTTCTTGCATCATTAATTCAGCATCTCCCTGGCACAGTGTTTTGGCTGCTTTCTCTGCATTTGAGCAAAGCAAATGCCAGGACAAACAGAAGTCAGAGAGCAACAGAAAGAAAAACTTTAACAAGAAATACAACTTGCTCTGACAAAATGTTCACACATCCATACTTTGCCTGAGAGAGAAAAATAGTGTTTGCCATAAAGTGAACCCATGTGTATTTGATGGACAAGCTGTGTTCTGTTTTGAAAAGTTTGTCTGAGGCTAGTAGCTTAAGAATAAATACGTACTTATGTGTGTCTACTCCGGACTACAGTGTTAAAGATCTGAGGTGGAGCCCATACCAAAATCCACATTCATCCAGACCTACAGCAGTGCATTAGAGCCAGAAGCTGCCCAGGGGGGTGGGAGGCTGCACGTCCAGCTCGGCCACTCGGCTATCAGGACAGCTAAAACAGGCATGTCGCTTGGCACCCTAGCTACAAAGAGCCTGGACCTGTGGGGGTTTGATCAGGAGGTGATAAAGATGGACAGTCGCCCTGCCAACTACCTCTGAGTCATGAAGTTGGGGCTGAGTGTTGGGCAAGCTGCAAAAAAGCAATACAGAAAGAACTGGATAGTTAGAGTATAAGCTGCGCTGAGTAGCTCTGAATGCTGGGTAATTGGAATGGGAGAGCCCTTGATGAGAGTGAGAGGATTTTGCTCACAGCTAAGGGAGACATTTTCTACTGCCACATACTTTATTTCATACTGTCACTATCCTGGACTGCTGATGGAGCCCTTGAATCTGCTCTGGCTTTGTCGCAAACAGGAATGAAAGTGTTACATAGCACTGTGGTGAGGGAGGCAGGGCAGCATTCAGTGGTTTGTAGTATTCTCACTCCATAAAGACGGCAAGAGTTTACGCTTATCCACTGGACGAGCAATGGCAGCATCCTCACTGCATGCTGTTTTGCCTGAATGAGCTCATATGGTGACCAAGATGAAAAGAGTCCTTATCACTCGCCGTAAACAAAGCCAGCTTGAGGTGTGTAGAGTTTCCATGGAAGAAAGACTTCTCTTGAACAAATTAAACTGATGTGAGATGAGGCTAACAGTATGGCCTTGACATTTTTCATCCACAAACATGCATGCACAGGAGTTTTATACGACCAAAGTGGAGTAAAACGGATGGGCCTACAGTATGTGCTGAAATATGTGCTACCAGAAACTGAATTTGAATCATTTATATTTGAATTTGAATTGCTAACCTTGAATAATTTCATTGAAAAACTGAATTTGAATCACATAATTTGAAATTGTATTGTTTAATTTGAATCATTGCATTGAAAAACTGAATATGAATTGTATAATTTGAAATTGAATTTATTCGTTTGGAATTGAAGTCCAATAAAATGTGATCCTCACTGAAAATTTGACTCTATATATCTTCACATTCAGTTCTCAAAATTCAGATTCAGTTCTCAAAATTCAATTTCAAGTTACTGAGACTGACATCCGGGTAGTTGGAGGATGAAGGAAGAGCAATCGAGCGCAGATCGATAGAAAGAGTTCAATGTATCACTGACTAGATGTCGCCTTGGCTACTGCTGTTCATTGGAACGAATGCGTCAATAGAGTCCCCATCATCTAACTCTAATATCTGATCATTTGTCTCCTTCCTAAGAGCGTTTATATAAATATTAAAGTTAGTATTGTTTGTGATTTAAAAGTGTAGCTACATCATCATGTGCAGTAACAAACAAAACAAGGAGACTAATCAATGTGTTAATACAAAGAATAGTTATTATAATCAGTTCACAGCTCTGAGTCCAAACGGAAACTTCACCCTTCTGAACCACCCGCAGCGCTACCATTGGGCCCGGGTGGGCCTGGGCCCACCCATTTTAGGTCCAGGCCCGCCCATTTTGACCCATGCCTATAGTGAGTAGGCTCGTTTGAGATGAGCCAGATCTGCGCAGAATCGATCACCGACGATCGCCGCCCGTTGCATGCTGGTTAGATTTGTGTCCGACTTGATCCCGACTTGCTCTGACGTCATGCATACGTAGCAACGATAATCTCACGAGAGCAAGGCGGCCGCAGGTTTGAGACGCAGGTAGCGCAGTTGCTTTTCACCGACTGCAAGACCCAGGCGGACACAAGGCATGCTGGGAAACGCCGGCCTCTCAGCTGATCTAACAGCTGATTGGTTCAGAATCGACAACATGATGACGTTTTATATAAACTTTTTATTGATTTTGAATCAGAGGGATTTTAACTGCTGTGTGTCTGATTTAAAGGCTTATTCTGTACAAATCACATGCTGTGTGGCTGATAGTTATGTTTGGAAGTCAGAGAGACTAAATCTGTTCAGATTAGAATCATCTATAGTCTGTTGTTATTAAAATCAGCAACATATCACATGTAGAGCATGTTGACAGCTACTCTGTCATAATAAGAACAACTGGAGACTGTGTACAGGCTGATATATGGGTCTGATAACATTATATTAAATCAGAATCGGACCACAGTGTTTCTGTGACTTCCTGTTCAGCCTGCAGGCTGCTGGATGCGGCTGGAAACTGTCCGACTTCACAGCGGACTTTTGTCACCGCCCCCCGCTGCTGCCGCCTGCTCTCGTCTACTTTACAGGCGAGGCTCGCCTGTAAAGTAGACGAGAGTAGACGATTCTGATTTAATAAAATGTTATCAGACCAATATATCAGCTTGTACACAGTCTCCAGTTGTTTTTATTATGACAGAGTAGCTGTCAACATGCTCTACATGTGATATGTTGCTGATTTTAATAACGAGACTGTAGATGATCTGTAATCTGAACAGATTTAGTCTCTCTGACTTCTAAACATAACTGTCAGCCACACAGCATGTGGTTTGTACAGAATAAGCCTTTAAATCAGACACATAGCAGTTAAAATCCCTCCGATTCAAAATCAATAAAAAAGTTTACATAAAACGTCATCATGTTGCCGAATCTGAACCAATCAGCTGATCAGCTGATTAGATCAGCTGAGAGGCCGGCGTTTCCCAGCATGCCTTGTGTCTGCCTGGGTCTTGCAGTCGGTGAAAAGCAACTGCGCTACCTGCGTCTCCGAACTACGGCCGCCTTGCTCTCGTGAGATTATCGTTGCCTATGTATGCATGACGTCAGCGCAAGTCGGGATCAAGTCGGACACAAATCTAACCGGCATGCAACGGGCGGCGATCGCCGGTGATCGATTCTGCGCAGATCTGGCTCATCTCGAACGAGCCTATTTTCATTCTAGCAGTTCGAGGAAAGCTTTGAGTGAAAGCTTCTCAGCCAATCAGCGGCTTCTACTACCCCACGTGTGGACTCTTAAGCCCGCCCACATGCTGCATCGTCACCAGCAAGTGATCCAATGAAATGAATGACGTTGGCGCGCAAGCTTTTCTGTTTTCATTCAGCCAAAAGCGCTCCGAGGAGCAGGAGGAGGAAACTCTGCCATTTTATGTAACACGGTTACAAGTGACCAGTTACCATCCTGCTCGGCCGGGGGCCGCCCTCTCCCCATCAAGTCCTCCCGTAGCCCCCCCTCACACCAGCAAGGCAAGTAGGCTAACGTTACCGTTAGTGTCTGGCTGCATAGGCGCCGATTTATGTTTTCCTCTGTGGGTGCTCACGGGCGCACACCCTTTGAAAAAAAAAGTAGTCAACAAATGTTTGCATTTCAGAACCTTATGAAATGGACAGCGGCCGACACGAACACACACACGCCATATTAACTCGATAATAAAGCCGCAAAGTAGGCCATCTTTCAACTCAGGACAGCGCCACTTCTCACAAATACAGATAGGATTGGAGATGAAAAGTTTAACTGACACGTAACCGCGATCAGCTGGGGACTGACAGCGACATAACCGATCACACTATGACTTAGCACCAACTGCATTGTTTACTGTTAAATGAATGTAGCCTGCTGGCAGTCTGGCACACGTGGATGCTCAGTATTTTCCATAGGCGCTAAAGCTCTGGAGCGGCCACGGTATCGGCGCCTATGTCTGGCTGTCTGTATGCACATTTTCTGTAGGGAAAAATAATATTGACTGCTGTAGGCAGAGGTAACTTATGAGAGCGCATGTGTTATAGGAGGAGACAGTGTTCAGCAGCCTAGCACAAATGCAGTTTTGGCTTATTTTAACTGGCCCATCCAGTTTTCTGGAGGCCCACCTACAATCAAAATCCTGGCGGCGCTAGTGTTCTGAACTAAGAGTTTCTGCTTCAAAGTGAAGTTTAAACAGACTGAAATGTCCAGGCTCACTCCTCCGCTATTTATTAATTTAAAAACTTAAAATAAAATTTAAAACGCAGTGGAACTTCCTGCCAAAATCTACGTACAGGTCATCCTGGACTACTTGGAAGATCCTCCCGATCACCACTCTGTCTTTGGCCGGTCCCATCTGGATCAGCAGGGACCGGCGCAGCAGCAAGGCGAAGCTGTGTTCCTGCCCGGGGGAAGAGACGCCAGCCACGGAACTCTCCGTCTCCCGCCGCCGTCAGAGCTCAGATTGCAGGTCGAAGGCGGAATATAAATCATAAAACACATTCTCACCTGTGAAATGTTATCCCTTGCTGTTTTTTTATTTTTTTTATTTATTTCGTTTGAACATCTATAAGCAGCACAACAGTCTGGCATCATCCTGCACCACTGAACTATATTGATCTGCGCTCGATTGCTCTTCCTTCATCCTCCAACTACCCGGATGTCAGTCTCAGTAACTTGAATCTGAATTTTGAGAACTGAATGTGAAGATATATAGAGAGTTGAATTTTCAGTGAGGATCAAATTTTATTGGACTTCAGTTCCAAACAAATAAATTCAATTTCAAATTATACAATTCAGATTCAGTTTTTCAATGCAATGATTCAAATTAAACAATACAATTTCAAATGATGTAATTCAAATTCAGTTTTTCAATGCAATTATTCAAGTTTAGCAATTCAAATTCAAATATAAATGATTCAAATTCAGTTTCTGGTGGCACATATTTCAGCCCATACTACAGGGCATCGGCAGTGGAAATATGTTGACGGTAAGCAGCAGCTCAAGTGGACAAACTTCCAGCCACAATTTGAAGAAAATACACATTATAAATGAAGAAGGTTAAAATAGATTTATTTTATGACTGATATTCTTGACTTGTTCACTGATGACTTAAAAATAGATTAGTAGTAGAAGTATCGAAAGGAGAAAACTCAAACGGTAAGGAGACACAGGAGTCCATTTTAAAATACAGCTCAGCTAATACTCATTATTTTTACACTTGTACAGTCAAAGAGGAGGGAAAATGATATGAGGGTAACTCTTCAGATTAGTGGACTGAAAAGAAAAAAGGAGCAAATTTGAATGAATTCCATCTTTGGCTCTCTGTTTTTCCCTCTGAAGTGTTTCAAAAATGAAGGGAAGTTACATGGAAAAGGTATTTAAGCATGACAGTGGAGCTGGAATTAGTTAAAGCTACAAAATACTGCTGTCAGAATTCCTTCTGCTCAGTCACACAGCTTTAGCCGGGCCTGCAAGTGACCTTGAATACATCCATAAATGTATGAACACATGGAGACAATATAGAAATATTTACATTTAGATACACTGGTGGTCCACTTGGGATTATTGTCATATCCCATGTCTCAGGTTGACACAACTTCAACATTTCATTTCTCAAGTGTCAATTGTACACTGGGAACACCGTGAGCAGATATCAGTTGTGATTATCTGAGCCATAAACAAAAGACTTTTTTATCAAAGGTTTAAGGATTGCACAATGTTCAGACAAACATGTTCAGATCATAATTCCACAGAGACTGATAACAAATTGCCAGAGTCTCAAGTTCTGAAATGGAACAGTTTAACCCTTCGATGCATAAAATAAAATAGGTTGTTATAACTTATCATGTTCCAGGAATCAGTCACAATTCCCTTTGTGGCTTATTATTTAACTATAGAAAGGTGAGTTGAGCGGTGTACGTTGCTGTCTACCATAGTGCAGCCAAAATTGCTAATTTTCTAATTCTACACTGAAGGTTCGGAAGTGAGTCAGGAGACCGCAACAGATGAAGGAATCAGGTGATCTGGAATTCAAGTGGAGCTTTATTAACAAAGAACAAATCTGTCATGACATGAGACCATCTAAGATGTCCACAGCGTGGGCACCAAAGATGTCCTAATTCTGTCTGTGGCGAGAGGTCTTATATACACGATTTTGTCCTTCACCCTAAATAACTTGAGCTGACTTGTCCTCCTATAGCCCTCAGACAATACCTTTTAGGGCACTCTGTGAATAGAATTGCTATAGAAAGATATTTTTCTGTTACCTGATGCTCAAGGCATTTCTCAAAATAGCTGGAAGTGCTAGAGCTTGAATGCACACACTTGAACCTACTACATGCTAAATTACAATAAAATATATCCTATCATACACGAAGTGAACTTAAAAGGGAACTTCACCAATTTTACACATCAAAGTCTGTTTACAGGTCTAGCAAGGTACTACTGCATATTTGAAAAAGTTTCATAAAGCCTTTTGTATCATTCTTCCGAGGGCCAACATATGGTCAAAAGCATTTTTTTGTGTGCAAAATGATGAATACAGCCTTTATTATCTAAGAAATGAAGCTCAGCGCAATTTCTTTCAGTAAGACATCATTAACCCAATCATTAGGCTACTCTTTCTCCGTAAATCAAATCAGCTGTTTAGAAGCGATACTTTCACTTAAACCAATCCGACATGACCACGAAATTCAAGGACCAATCACAGCATTACAGCTCTGCTTAAATATGTTCTCCCTGTGCTGTTCAGTTTTCGTTACAGGCAAAGCGCTCAACCCTCCACCTCCCCTGCCGCCTCCAGTCTTCATGATTCTCCCGGCTGGCCATTCCGTTGCCTCGTTGGTCTGGTCCCCGGTCTCTTCTCCGCCGCCACCAGTGTCTAGAATCCATCGGGGGATATGTGTCCTATTCTCTACCCCTTTAAAAATATTAATTCGATGGAGTCTAATTTCCAAAAGACTCATACATTTTCCCATGCAGTTGTATAATACATATTTTTCTTTTGCATATCTGCAAACAAAGTCTCTCCTGATTGAAATGTAGACTAGAGATACATACATTCAATGCCTGGGTACATTTGGGGTTATCTTTGGAGACTTCAGTTATGTGTAACTCAAGGGTTAAATTCTCAACACTGCCTGCTTACAAGGTAACGTATTATTTAGAGCTGTAGGCATTGATGCACTCCATTTTTCTGTTGCTCTCACTACCTCCTTCCATTTTTAAATATTTATTTAACCAGAAAGTTGACTGAGCATGCTTGCCCTCTCTCTACAGTGGCCTGCCCAACAAGTCATAGAGAGCTACACATATTTCCACCTGGGACCTGTCCTGCATGGTGCGACTGCAAAGCTCTGCTATAAGTCACTGCGCCACTTGGCAATTGTGGGTTCAACGCTTTTCTCAAAGGATCATTAACAGTGATTGTTAGAGCAGGGAAGAATGCAACTCGATTCACTTCTCCCCCCTTTGGTCTTGTATCTGCTCATCAGGGTACATTAACCTTACTTTGGTGACACGTCCAGCTCTCCAGCTGCTTGGGCACCTCATAGCACATGCGCTGATAGTGTGAAAACACATTGTTTTATCTCTCAACCACACATTTCCTTCAAATTGTTCTCTCCACGTCTGAAAAATCTGTTTTTGTTATCTGCCTAATGCATTAAGACTCGCATTAACACTATCATGCAGCTGAAACAATGGAAAGCATTAAAGACTATAGATACGACCTTTCACCATCAATTTCTTTGTCACTCTGCCCTCTCTCACTTGCTTGTGGCACTGCTTTCTTTCCCTTATCCCCATTCCATAACTATGTATCATGTCATCACGTACTATCAATCCACTCTCAGTCCACCACCCGCCACATTAACCTTTGCACGTTGCGCAAGCAATCCCTGGGAGGTCTCAAGGGGGTGAAAGTCCATTAAGTGATCTACTAGGAGTCTTAAACTCGGCCACCCTTTGCCTCCTACTCCTGCCTGACGCTACTCACCCACAAGTCCATTACTAAAGGAGAGGTGCATTGCAGATACCACAGGCTTTTTCTTCTAGGTCCCAGAGGAGAGCTTTACACTTTCAAGATGTTCACAACCCACTGACCACAGCGTCCACCAATGCTTGTGTAAAGTCATGAAAAGACAGGACAATTTAAACTATCAACTGTATGACTGCAGGCCAGCTTTAGCAGTATAAGAACTGTTGGCTACACAGCTGTGCTGTACCAACCAAGAGGAAAAGCTCTCTTTTGATTTGGGGATGACACTTAATGTCGTTTTGTCCTAACTTTATTGTTGCTCATGGAAGACTTAGCTCACCAAAGTGCTGTTCTGTCCATTAATTTCTCTTTGACTGCAGCCCTGCCAGTCACAGGCTACCGTTGTTGTCTAAAATTAATTAGAAACAGCTCGCAGACACACACTGCAGCTTAGACTGATATATTGTATGAAAGGCACAATAATACCAGTTTCCATACAGTGGCAGTGATTTTGAACACATTCAGTATAGTCAAATGTACCTTGCATGTGCTTTCAGCATGACAGATTGCATTAGTTCAGGGAGATGTATGTCTCTGTGAGCAGCTTCTAATGGATTTTTCACCACAACAGGAATCTGTGACGTCGGTAGGTAAAAGAAAAATATATAGGTGGGCAGACGGTGGTGTCTGATTGTGGCACTGTAAATACATTGGTTGGCTTACATATGTTGGTACTGAGAAAAAATGTATTATCCGTATTATCCTTGAAGCTATACAACAATAGATGGCACTGATACTGTAGAAGTACCAACATGGAGAGAGTGGCAAAAAAATGTTTGTTAAAGAAACCAGGATTTATGCATGGTTTCACTCTTTTACTACTTACTGTATAACATGTTTTTTATGGTTTGTGTTACTTTTTTCTATATATTCTTTAGGTTATTTCCTTTACCCTCCAGGCAGTGTTTAGTTTCCCTTTTTTGCTTTCTATTGTATGCTTTAAAACATACTTGGCAGTAATGGAACATATAGGATAATATATTGTTTTATATACAGGCTGAAACAGGCAAAAACACTTCTTTCTTTTTTAATTTCATTTTTGTAACTCTTGCAGCAAAATATCTTCCACAAGAAATTGTGCAATGTAACTCAACAACACAAATATTTCAAAGACAGCTGTTGTAGAATATTGACGACACCACAGCAAATAGCATAATTGAAAATTTGCATTTCTCTGTGTTACATACAGTATATATATATGTGCTTGAAGCAATAATTTATAAATAGAACATTATAAATAAATAAAAAATAAGCGTCAGTCAGCAGATGCTAGTTTCTCAAAGCTCATAATTAAGATCACAATCAAAAAGAATTACTGTAGTAACATTAAAACAGGACATTTTGATTAAAGGCTTTTTCTTGTTTTAGAGCAAAAAGCTGTGTTTTTATTCCAAACACCTCCACCCACACTGATGCAGCAGAAGTAACCTCTAAAGTCAGTGAGAGGGTGAATAGCCTCCAGTAGGAGGAGGAAAAACCAAACTTGATCCAGCAGCCCTAAGGCACTGGGCGGGTGTGTGTTCTGGTCTCACCCACTAAAGAACACTAGTTCCCTCTCTGGATCATTCACTCTGGCACAGCAGCTCACTGTTTACTGTTTCTAGTATTTAGCCAATATAGTGGTGTAGAGCTATATGCCTTCTCCTCATGCTGTTTTAGGGCATTGAAGGTTTATTCGAGTATTTATCTCAATAATTTAAGCTGGCCATGGTCCATGGTCTACCATGGTTGGTAGAAAAAAGTGGAGATAATTTATTCATGACAAAGTGCTGCTGTGTTTTAATCAGTGGAGGCTGGTAGAAACAAAGTAAGAGGAGGGTGTTTTTGTTTGATTTTATTTGTGACAATGAGATTGGCAAGGACATGCTTGTCTATCTCTCTTCATGTCGCTTTACCCTGTCTTATCCTTTACAATCTCACAGTTAAAGGCAAAACCCATCCTCAGATGCACTTACACAGTTAGACATCATCAATTTGTGATGTTCAATTTGTGATGAAATGTGGCAATTTTCGATTTTTGCTGTGCCCACTTTGTTTAAACTTGCCTCATCAACTTCAACAGTCAGTGATTTCCCAGAATGACTTTAACCAGCTGCACTGAACACGTCTCATTACAGAGACAACCAATGTTTCCCTTCTCTCCAGGTGGGGCAAGGCTCATTAATCGTAAAACTATTAGATACATTATCACAATCAGCAATGCTATCTTAAGATTATTATGTGGTCTTGACTCAGTTGCAGATGTAGCACATCTGCAAATGAGTCAAGCTCACCCATCTCTCTGTTTAGCATCATTCAGCACCGTTGTACAACAATGAAATCAGAAATTACTAGAACTCAGATCTGCAGCCATATGTCAGTGCAGAGCTGCAGTTAGTGTCTGCAGTTTCTCGACCAGCTGTTGGTGGCCGCAAAGTGGCATGTGTGGCACACAATGCAAGGTATTGCACCATTCACAAAGAAAAGCCGTACAATGCTGAATGAAAAACACCTACACCACTATAAACTAAGGGTTAAAGTAAATGTACTTCTAAATGTACTTGTATTTCAATGAACATAAATTCTACTGTCAATTGTGTTGAGTTATACTAATTATATATTGTTAATACATGACTACAGTAACGTACTTACTTACAATACTACACTTGCGCACGCTTAATTGTGCTAGGTTGGGACAACAGTAGGCATGCAAAAAAAAAGAAAAAAACAGAATTTGAAGCGGAGTACGACCTCTTGCTGCAGCTCTCCCCTCTCTGTCCATTCCCTACCCATTAGACAAAGATGGGCATATGCACCGAACGAGCACATGTACTGTATGAGTACTAGTCATTCAATTCATCCCGGTGCCGTTATATAGTGGCAATTAGGAAAATGGCCATCTTGTTTTCTCTGCAAAGCCCTTTGAGATGATATACTGTGATTCAAGGCTCTAGTTAGCTAGAGAAACATGAACTCCGCTCCGCAACGCCCGGCTACGTCCTGCTACGCCCTACTATGCCCTGCAACGCCCCGCAACGCCTTGCTACGCCCCACCCTGAACTGCTACAACTATTATTTCTAGTCATAGTTCCACTAGCTTTATTGTTACTATAACTGCCACTGTTCATCATTCCAACCGTTATAATTATGAATCACATTTCTCTATATCTGTATCTCTGTATCAGTGTCTGTGTCCGAGCCTGGGTCTGTCTCAGGTTTCTGCCTCACCACTGTTAAACTAAATGCTTGCTCATGGGAAAATTGTTGGGTCTTTGTAAATTATAGAGTGTGGTCTAAACCTACTCTATATGTAAATTGTCTTGAGATAACTTGTTATGATTTGATGCTATGAATAAAATTGAATTGAACTTGAATTAGCCGCAGCCGTGACCTAGAGTAATATGCTAGAAATACTTGTTCTATGTGATTTTAATGCGTACGTTACATAACTGAGATAGTAATTTAAGTAAACTGAAGATATATTTTAATTATGTCTATTAAGAACAAAAAAAGTCAAGTCATAGTGGCAGTCCTGCAATCATGCAGTGGAAAAGAAATTCAACTTGGCCAAGACTCAGACACAGCCATTAATACAAGTTGAATGAATACTGCCAAGTAGTAAATTGAAACAATCCCAGTCTAAATAGATTTTGATATTGCCACTCGGGGATGCTAAAGTCAGAAATGCTCAAATTCTCTGTATGGTTTCTGAAAACAAACAAACTGAGGCATAACACATCTCACTCATATTCAAGGGTGGTGGAATGACGCATTTTTGCACTGCGTTTTGGCATTTAAGAAAAGAAATAAACTGATTGGCTTGATGGGTACAAGAAAAGGTCAACATCTCACATTTTATAATTCACAGTATGAGGCATCCTCTTACTTACTGATTGATCCAAGGGGGGGGGGGGGGGGGGGGGGGGGCTTTAGTTTCCTACTGTCTGGAGTAAACAATAAACCTGTCCAAGTCACTTCTCTTTCTGCATTCCGTCTCCCAGTGCTGCACTTTTTACACCCCAGAGGACCTCACGCACTGCCAGCAGTTGCTGCATGCAAACTGCTCATTAAACACCTTTTTATGATGGCTATGAAGGAAACAAAATGCCATTTAAAGAAAACATCAGGACATAAATCAAAAGACAGCTCTCCAAAAACTACAGTGCATTACACAGGTGGCATGGCATCATCTATCACTCTCTGGATCCATGGCCTTCTGATGACTGTAGGTTGCCTGATATCACTTTCTCTCAGTGTTTCACCTCCAGCACAGTCAGCCATGTCATCTGTATCCACTTTATCTCCAGCCCTGAACCAGCTCATCAGAACAGCATGTCACAATGCATATACAGCCACAAAACTACCTGTATCTCCCTCAATGAATAGTAAGAGTGGAGGGAAACTATGAAGATATCATGTCTACAGTATATATAACTACTTAGATTGAGTGTAAAGATACCGATCAAAAGTGATGTGGACTGGCTTATGTTTAGCTGGCTATCCATCACAGAGATGTAGACACAGCAGATGATTTATGGTGTCTCCACTCAACACTGCTGAGAGGTGTAAGATATGCCAGTCTCTTTTTTTATCCCACTGCGAACCCTAAAAAAACCAATTTGTTTTCATTTACACTTTGTCGATCGCCAAAGAGTACAGCTGAGAGCATGTTGCACGATGCTGGAATGGCTGTTTGTCTTTCTCTCACACACACAAAAGAAGTGAAGATCTGAAGATATTTACGGTATTTAATGTGATTAGATATTATCACTGCAACGATGGCAGCTGACTACTCCTAACCTAAGAAGCAAAGACTCTATGTGAGCAGACGTACAGCAAAAATGTAACAAATTAACACACAGTATTCATTTAACACTGCATTTATGTGACCTTTTCAGTCCAATTACACATCATGGAGTGAATTGGCTTTTGATGATGCCCCTGTGTGTGGGTCAGTGACAGAAGTAGTGGATATAGAGCATATAGACCAACTCTATTGTAAGACCAACCAAGCTTGTGCCTTCATCAGGGTCAGGGGATTATTAAAGGCCCACACCCACCTAGCTTTGTTATGCTTACTATTTCACAGAAGCCTCACTTCAATCCCCCCCCCCTCCCCCCAAACTTCTTCTCTATGTTCACTTCTCCTGTTTTCTAATCTAACAATAGACAGTTTCTAATAACATAGAGATTGTGTTCATCAGCACTTCTGTTCAGCATTACAATGTCTCAAATGGTCTGCTGTATTTCCATGCATTGTGTTATTGTAATCACAAAGGTTAGTAATTGCCTCATAGAGTAAATGGATTGGAGTGTGCTGGCAGGAAATCCTGTTAGTCATTTAGATTGAGCTCATTGTGTGAACATTGTCCCTGCGAGGGGTTTATATGGGTGGGCATTAAAACAGCTCGTTTCTTTGTGACATGCATGTATGTTAATCATTTATTTGAAGAAAAACTTTTGATTTCATGTGCCTGTAAATCCAATTGGAGCAGTTTACAAAATCCGGTTCTCAAGTGCCCGAGTATATGATCATTCAGAAAACGAGCAATGATAATTACAGCTGCTGCGCTGCAATGGTCGGGGGTGAGCATTTCAAACTTGCAGGGAAGGTGTCCAAAGAACAATGGCTGATTTTGTACGAGCTGTGACATTGTGACCGCTTTGAACTCGCAATCTTCGGGTCCAAAGGCAAGCGTTGATCTCAGTGAGCTTATTATTCAGGTGATGACTCCCCTGGCTATTTGGGCTATATTTATTGAGTCAGCCTGGGTTGACTCAATAACATGACTTTCCTAAACTGGAACTGGACTGATTGATAATCAGAATCAGGTGTGTTAATGCAGACACACATTTAAAATATAGAGGGCGGTTGTCCATTAGCTCACAAATCCCACTGATGAAGTTTGGCCTAGAACTGGACTTATGTGCAAAGTTTGGTGAGTTTTGCATGGGAACATGGATGTCTTAAGAAGAAGAAGAATACAGGCAAAAACAATAGGGTCCACGCTGCGTCGCTGCTCAGCCCCTAACTATTGTTTTACTTTAGAGAATGAAGAATAATCTAACACATTCATGCCACTCTCTTTTTTTTTATCCCAATGGGAACCCATTCACTCAACTCAACCACACTTACAGTTGGGACTTTTCTCTTCTATAACATCATGCTGTACAGAATTAACAGGTAATTTTGTTGATTGTACATCAGATAATGTGTCATAAAAATGAGCATAAGTCTTTTGTGCTATGAAAGCCCTGTAGTGTAGTTGTTCTCATGTTGGCAGAATCACCTCTGTGTGCTCTAGAAAAAGGGCAGCTTTCTTTTGTTGTTGGAGAGAGAGAGAGAGAGAGAGAGAGAAAGAGGAGAAAGAGAGAGAGAGAGAGAGGACCAGGTCTCTATGACCCCTTCACACAACACTGCTTATTGATTGATGCCAGTACCAGGGCTAAACCCCCTTCCAAGGACAAGTGGCTTCACACGCCCATCCAACACACACACACACACACACACACACACACACACACACACACACACACACACACACACACACACACACACACACACACACACACACACACACACACTTCTCTCCAGCTTTTGCTTTGAACAGGTCTCTAAAGTACACTATGCTTGCCTTTGTGTTTGATGACAAATTCAGTCCAGGAGCAGCTGCAAACACAAAGCCTCCTATATACAGTAAGATGGCTTGACAAAGTCAGAGCCCATTGCTGCTGGAGGACACACATCTTAAAATATGTTTTTATGTAAACTTTAAATGCAGCTATCAGACACGTTAAGTACATATGCTATGCAGACAGCCCGGTCCACATACTTTCTCTATACTTGTTGGGGCTGTTTTTCATGGTTTCGGCTTAATTCCAATTAATTCTTAATGCTACAGCATAGAGTGATATTGTTTGACAGTAGTGTGCTTTCAATTTTGTTGCAATAGTTTAGTGAAGCCCCTTCATGTTTCAACATGATAATACCCCTGTGCACAAAGCCAAGTCTGAACAGAAATGGTTTTCCCAGTTTGGCCCGGAAGACTTGAGCCCTGACCTCAACCCCATCCAGCAGCACTGGAATGAATGCTGACTGCGAACCTTATTGGCCTTAGCGGCCAACATCAGTGGCCGACATCACTAACTGCTCGTGTGGCTGAATGGGAGTAAACTGCGGCAGACAGGTGAAGGAAAGCCTTAAGAGACGTGTGAAGGTTGTTATAGCAGCACATTATTGCCCACTGTTTTGGAATGAGATGTCCAAAAATCACATTTTGGTGTCAACTTACTTCATGTATCCTCATACATTCGCAGTATAGTTGCAATTAAAAATACAAGCAAAAAGCTTGCCTCAGTCTTGTGTTCTCCTGTCATATGCGCTGATGAATGTGCCTTTGTGTGCACGAGGGACATGACTCTGGTGCATGAAAAGAGTGCAGATGAATGGTTCCCGCGAGCAACAACGTTCAACCAAGAATTAAGTTGGCATACAGACTTTAAAACATCTGCAAATATGCTGAGCTACAGCCAACTTTCTTTTGACAAGCAAAACAACACAGCTTTTTTTTTTGACACTATACCACATTAATACATTGCATTAATCTTTGTATCGTCAAGCAGCATTTATTTATGACAAATACTGTGTACATATAAGCAATGGACATAATTACTTTAACAGTAAGACTGTGTGTGTGTGTGTGTGTGTGTGTGTGTGTGTGTGTGTGTGTGTGTGTGTGTGTGTGTGTGTGTGTGTGTGTGTGTGTGTGTGTGTGTGTGTGTGACTTTGCTCTTTCATCATTTATTCCTCCATCTCTAACCCCTCTCTTTTCTCTACTCTCTCTTTTGCTTATTTCCTTTTCTCTTCTATCTTTCTTTTGTTATCTATTCCAAACAGAAGGATTTGTCGCACTGCACCTGTGCCTCCATGTAAACGTCTACATCAATCTGCGTGACCAAGCCTGCACATATCACAGAACAATCCCAGAAAATCCCACTGTCTGCTTAACCCACACCCACACTCATGCCCGAAGGCTTGTTTTGATTGTACACATGCGAATACACAAACAACACCCAGTGCTCTAGGGTGTATGAATACATGAGTAGTGGAAGTGATGGGTAGAAATTATGAGGTTATGGGTGGAGGCTGCAGGCCAGGCGGTGGCAGGGGATGAGGGGGCCAGTGGAGGCACAGAGTGCCACCAAGCAGCTGTTAGGCTCTGCTGGCCTGCCGTGTGTTATTTATTGCCAGCCGTGGTTAGGATCTCAGCATGATGTCTGCAAAGTGGGTCAGAATATTATCTACCTCCCTCCTTTACTCCCTCCCTCCTTTGCTCCTTCTCTCGGTCACTATCTCACACTCCTTATCATGCAGCCCTTTTACTAACACTGACTCTGTCTGACATCTGTTTCATCACATATCTCACATCTTGGCTCATCCCTGCCCATTTAGCCTCTTTTGTTTTCTCAAACTTGGCTCGCTTTTTTCACGCCAACCTAATTCCTTTTATTAACACTCCAATCCCTCTTCTCCTGGCTGTCCCCCCGATCGTCCCCTCATCATTGGTGCATCTCTGTAGTTTTCCCCACGTAGCCTGGGCGAGAAAGCGAAGGAGAGAGAGTGTAAAATGGGGGGAGGTTGCCAGTAAACAGCAGGAGAAGAAGTACTGCGGCCCAGACACCCAATGAGCTTCATTAGCAGCCTTCCAGTGTGATTCAGGAATCACATTAAAAATAATAAATGCGCAGTGCTCACAGGAGAGTTCACACTCACGTGCATAGCCTCACACTCACACACGGAAATACACACAAATACAAACAAAGTCCCATGCTCAAAGGCTTTTCAACAAACACAAGTTCATGGACTCACAATTAAATTCCCCTGCTGTGTAAGAATATGCTTAAACATGCTCTGAATTCTCCCTTCTGACTTTGTGAATCCTCCTTACATCACATGATCACCAGGCCACGCCGCTATAAGGATGTAGCCTGCTGAGTCATCAAGGTTTCTCTTGAATGGCCGCTTGGTTGGCTTTGGTTTTTGGACCCTAAAGGCTCAAGAGCTGCCAGGTTCCCACAACTCTGAAGAGCAGTGCTGATGATTTGCAGTTTGCTCTCCGACTGGCCTAAAGCCTTAATCAGAATCTCAATCCCAGCGGCCCCTGGGGCATGGGTGGGACCAGCCTATTCCCACAGCCGGGTTGCTAGGATACAACTCTTGGATCTAATAAAAGTGAGCACCTGTGTATGACTTGCACCTGCTACTCTAAGGGAGGAAGGAATTATTAAAATCTATGCCAGCACCTCTCCTCTATTCTTCCTCTCCTATTCATCCTCATTTATTGTTGAGCAGGTTCAATCTTTGCGGTAATTTAAATAGTTTGCAAGCACAGTCCTTCCACAATCCTTCCTCCTTCTCCAACAACAACAAAAATAGTCTTATCAATCCCGGTGCTACTAAAGAAGCTGCATTTAAACAGTTTTTCTCCACCTTTCATGTTTCTGGCCTGACTTCATAAAGAAAAAAACATTGAATCTAGGCCATGCAAAGTCTGAATGTTTCATGTCCTGCTTTTGGAAAACACACATGCACGCACATACCCAGCAGTGAGGTTATGGTAAAGAAAATTTGGTTACACTTTACTTGAAGGTATCTACATAAGAGTGACATAACACTGTCATAGACGTTTTTTGTCATGACGGGTTAGGGTTAGGGTTAGGGTCCATGTGTCATGACTGTGTCATGTGTTCATGACAGTGTCATGTCACTCATATGTAGATACCTTCAAGTAAAGTGTTACCGAAAATTCAGACACACCCGCAACTCTTGCAGCTGTTAGTTTTTTCCACCTCTCTCCCTTTCTTTTCCTACCTCCCCCCCCCGCCCCCCCCCCCCCCCCTCCTTCTTTCAACCCTTCCCCTCTGAACAATACAGAACATGGGCTGGCCGCGCAGAGAGAATAGCTTTGGAGGGATTGCAACCAATTAAAGGGAGCAGTGCTACCATTGAAGAACTGCTGCACACAAGACAAAGCGATGTGTTTGTAATCTAGCCCAGTGTCTACTCGCTGGCCCGTGCTCATCAATCCTGGCTACAGCGGGTGGCAAAGGGGCAGGGAGGAGACGAAGCTGGGCTGTGCACCAGGGTCACTTCATCATCACCCTGCACCAACCTATACCACTGCATCTCTCGCCCCTATTGCCTCATCCACACTGCGCTATAAATGTCAGCGGTGCCCAACCCGCTCTACGGTCCATCCCCATATACTGAGAATCAACCCCCTGGGACTTGATACATGTTTTTGTCCTTCTCTGTCCACTCTTCCGCTACTCTGGAGAGCGCAAGGCTGCATAATAGGCATCAATCATGGAGGCTCACTCATTCTGCTGAGAGACTGTGATGGTGTTTATGGTGACAGGCATTACAGGTGGGAATCAGACAACCAATCAAAACTGCCTATTCAATGCAGCCTAAAGGTTTTAAAAGAGAACAGACATTTTCACCAAAACAACAGTTAGGTTATTCTCTTTGCATTATTGATAATCAATATTTGTCAGCATTGTTATATCTTCAAATAAACATAAGCCTGCTTGCCCCTGGTGTAGATAACAGCTATTGAAATAGCAGGCCTGCAGGGCTGTGAAACAGCAAATGAAGCCCACTGCAACAGTGATAGAAGACTGTAGCCAATAAAGATGCACTAGCCACTAGCCAAGTACATGTCCCATTGGACCACTGCTCATCTCCTCCACTCCTCTCCTCTCCTCTCCATTCTGACATTTACTTGCTGCATCCCTGTCCCTTTCCTAATATGTTTTAAAGAAATTTCTTGTCCATCTGTCATTTTTTCATTTATTCTATTCTCCTCAAGGGCAATGGGTATTTTTATCCCTTTGTGTCTTGCTTGTGTCCTTTTTCTTTATTTCTGCTGAAAACTGTTTTTCCTATAGAAAGGAGCCTGCTGGTGTTTTTTGGCCTTCACGCATTGTCCAGATTTCTGTATTTTTAGTTCAGTTTGTGGGTATTCTTACTCATGCTGAAACACTGCTGTTTATTCTTTATTAGATCGAGAAGAAGTTGACGTTTAAATCTGTTTAAGTCTTTTGTCAAGATTGGCTGTTTTTTTAAATGTGCTGTTTTCTTACTTGATATTGTAAATTGAATCTCTTTGGCTTTGGACTGTTGATCTGCCGAAACAAGCATTGGACATTTTGTTTGTATTTTCTTCACAATTTCACTTGATTTTGTTTGGATTCTTATTAATTCTGACATTTTCTAGACTGAATAATTGATCAAAACATAATTAGACAGATACATCAATTGTGAAGAGAACTGTTGGTTGCAGCCCTAATTAAAACCCACATGCGTACTGCACATGCAATCGGCCACAAACACACATGCTTTCTTTCTCTGAGAGCTTTGCCAAAATCCATTGCTGATGCGGGTCTGTAAAGCCCACTGACACACGACGTGAATAAATAAACTTGATTTAACTGTCCAGGTGCAGTTCTTCTCGCCTGTTCTCCAGAGCAGCTGAATAATTAACAATGATTTTTTTTCTCTCATTTTCATTCATATGGATGCCTGTGTGTATAATCACATTTGTCTTGCTTGTCCTCTCTAAGAGCCATTCCAAAATGTGTGCTTGCTTAGGCAAAAGTAACCTGGTTGGCCAATTGACTTAATGTCATTATGCTACATGTGTGTGTTATGCAAAACTCTGCTGTCAGGCTTGGACAGTCTTTGCTAACAGTGGCTACGTTTACATGCACATAATATTCCGGTCTTTGCCCTTATTCTGAAAAAGACGATATTCCAGCAGTGGCGGACTTGTTGGACCGTGCGAACACAGCCGCCCTCTTTCATTCCTTCAACCAGCTTCTTGAAAAGGTCGGTGTAGCGATGTTTGCGCATATCCAAAAACCTGTTGATATCCAAGTCTTTGATAATGTGTAAAAGTAGCTGTGTTTCTCCTCCTTATCGGGTCTGCAGCCCTGCAAACTGTTGGCTGGTTGGTTTGTTTACAGCAACCATAGCAACGCACAGAGCTGACCATAAGCCTGTAAAAAACGCGATTAAAACGCATATTCTGAATGCACTGTATACATGTCCAAAGAATGCCTCTAAAACCCGAATAATACCGGAATATCCCATGTCTTAATTAGAAAATACTATATTTGGAAAAATGCCATAGTTGGAATATCCAACTGGAATATGCTGTTTACTAGCCTAGAAATCTAGACGCGCCGTAGCGGCCCCAAATGTAATTTGCAGCCAGGTCCATCTAGCAACTCTCCGTTGGCAGCTGGAAAAACCAAACTCTAGTCAGGCCAATCACATCGTGTATAGAGTCGGTGGGCGGGCTTAACATAATGACGGCAGGATTGCAACAGTTCCGCGTGAATTCCCTGCTACTTGAAAACAAAGAAGATGGCTGCTGCTGCTGGCGAACAGCAGCCTTTCGAAACGGCTTTGGCCGCAACTCTGGAAGACTTTGAGTTAAGCTTTTCTTTGAGAAAAGAACAAAGAACGGCACTGAAGTAATTCTTAAAAAAGGAAAATGTGTTCGGAGTTTTGCCGACCGGATACGGCAAAAGTTTAATCTATCAACTAGAGATAATCAACTTTCTTTTTTGATACAGACGAGTCATCCTCACTTTTACGTTTCTCCGACATGTTTCATTCATGAAATAGAGATGCCGTGGAAGCATCGGAATAATAGTGGAATATTGGTGTGCATGTAAATGTAGTCAGTGACAGGTACTGAGAGAGACAGGGGGAAGAACGTGAGAGACCAGGTGCTCCACCATTTCTCTTATTACCACATCCAGCCACTGCAGCACAAGCAGCCATCATGGACCAGACAGACCATGGACACATGGCATGCTGATGGCTGGAGGGGCTAAGAAAAGCTTTCGAGTCATGCAAGAGCTGCATTGTTTTGTCGGTACCATGGACAGCTCCAGAGAGGATTTGAGGCCCTGTCCTTTCATAGTGCTGAATAAGAATTGCAATGCTTCGGCCTTTATTTCAGTGAGTCAGTGTTATGCATACGACAGAAATATGAGTGTATGAAAGCCTAAACCAGCTGTGGCCTGAATGTGTCAGGTTCAAACGTCACTTTGTGAATTGAATAAGGAATAGAGCATAAACAGTAAAAGCACAGAGAAGCTTTATGGGGGCGCCATCAGCCTTAATGGAGTCTGAGAGGCAGCAATGTACACCACGTCCTCTCGCTTTTCTCTCCCTATCTCCCTCATTTTCTCCTCCATCCCTCAGTTGCCTAAACACACATTTCAGAGCTATTAGAAAATGTCAGCTAGAGCAAGCACACAGACTAACGCATGGGCGCATAAATATTGACTTGACACCCATATTGCAGTACACTTTACTACTATTATCCACGCTGTCACATTTAGAGTAATTTCATACTTATATTCACAGTAGAATCATTTTTTCTCCTTGGAGGAGATAACGTCTCGTTCCCCATTTCATATATGTCCACATCTCCCCAAATGTGAACAAATAAGGCCATTGACCAGCTTCATGTCACTGCATGTTTTGACATTCTTTTTCATTATTCAACAGAGGCCAACAGCGTGTGCCACAATCCACCACTAACTCTCTCACCCTCTATAGCTATATCTGCCTCTCAAACACACTTAAACACTTACATACATACCTTAACAGATACCACCACGTCACCATGACTACCACACACACACACACACACACACACACACACACACACACACACACACACACACACACACACACACACACACACACACACACACACACACACACACACACACACACACAGTTGTCCCCCTAATGATGTTAAGAAAATGCACATTTTTAATAGGCCAAACTACACCCGGTGTCTTCATGTAGCATTTTTCTCATCTCATTAGTATCTCCTTTCCTCTGCCTACATAAAAGAAGGAAAAGAAAAGTGCAGACCCTGTATTGTTTGGTGCCCTTGATGAGGCTTGCCGCCATACATGAAAAATAAAGTGTCTGTCTGGCTTTCTCCATGCAGTTCTGACATCAACTACAAAGCCCCGTGGAAAAAGGGAGAAAAGGAAAATTAGCTTCTCTTGACGTGATTGTGGCAATTGAACCGTGGGTGCTGTTTGCCTTCTGTCGTACCAAAAGCAGTTGTCTAAAAATGATGTATGGTTCTACAATGCTCTGTCCTGTGCACCCAAACACAGTGAGGGATGTATGACAAATGCAACTGAGCTCACCACAAATACAGACAGACAGACAGGCTCTGTGTGCACACCAGGTGGAAAACACAAGCAGTTGGAAAACATGTCGCTATTGCCTGGGTGATGAGTGCAAACTGTGAAATTAACAATAGAAAATCAAAACAAATACAGAATGAGAGAAATGAACTGACAGCGCTGATGATGCACCAATGTCGGTCTGATTACGGTTGGTGTGGATGAACAAGAGCGCCGTCAAAGGAACATAAGGACCAGGATCAATGCTAAAAACCTAAAACATTTCTTTAATTTTCGAGGACATGGCAGGACTCTCTTTGATGCATGCAAAGCAGAACTTAATGTGAATAGCTTATTGGGCTACTGCTGTGCCATTCTTTGAAAAACATATTGGACATGCATTTAATTTAAGCTCTGAAGCTTGGCATGGCTTTCTGCCTGGAGTTGAAGGGCTGAGTTCAGACAAACACAAAGATGAGTGGCTGGGAGCAGACAGGACCACAACAAAGAGCTTCCAACCTATAATGGCTGATTGAATATTATTCTCAGTCCCCAATTCTTACTTTAATACATAAGAACATAGAAAAAACCATTGCGCTCCGTATAGTGCTGTTTTATTCAACAGTGTACCCTATTATGCCTTGCAGAGATATGTGGAACAGACATGGGATAGGTTGAAGTAGGGCTGCACAATCACTGCTAAAATGATAACAGCCTCAAAGAGATTGTGATTATTTATCTAAAATACTTGACAAAATACTGTCTTAAAAAAAAAAAGAATAAGTACAACGTACTCCAATAATCTCCATACATCTTTGCATTTCTTCACAGGAAATCAGGGCATCTTCTATAAGCTTAATATACATGAAACTCTTAGAAGTCTCAGTAATTATTTCTTCACAGCATGTCACCAAATAAAGAGGATTCATCCCTAAATAGATAATGCGGTTACAACTTGCAGGTTGCTCGTGAAGTGAGAACACCCTCGCCTGCAGCTGTGTCTGGGAAGCACAGACCAGTTAATCACAGCATGCTCCAAATAAATGGCTGTGATAGGTTGGACAGTTTACCTGCATGGGTTTACACACTAGATCAGACACAAAGCCACAATATTATAGCAGCCCAGGTAAAATTATAGTAGTTGTGGAATCCAAAAACATGATGAATTTTATCATAGCCATTAACTGTGAAACCCAAAATTCAAGTAAATGTCCCTCTCTTTAGCAACACTTGTTACATTGCTGTGTAGACATTGCAGAATGTTGCTTCATATTGTGAATGTGTATGATGCCACTATATACACATCACAGTGTATATTGTAGAAAATGAAAAAAGAGAATATGAAACAAAATCTAATAGACTCTTGAGACTGGGTGTGATAAGGAGGCATGCACATTCGATTTATCTATTTGATGTATTATTATTTATCAACTATTATTATCTGTTTGTCTGATCCAGTGTCTAACATTTTGCAGTATGACTGAATGCTCTGCACAATGTTTTATATCATATAATCAGGACTATACACAGTGAACAGATGTTGATGAGGAGCTGGTGCACCTAAGGTGTGATAGAGAGGATTAAAAGTGAGATATATGTGTGTCTGTATTCATGAATTACGGTGCATCACCCCAAGAGAGTAACCTGACGTGCCAGATGGTTTGTGATATGTGATATGGTGGGATATGTGTTCTGGCATAATTTCGTCATATCGCGAGAGTCCAGCTGCCGTGCAAGGTAACCAAGAGAGGGCAGCGGAGGGAAAAATAAAGGAGGAGCGGGGGTTTGGCTGGCAGATGTGCCGTGCAGCGGGAACACAGGTGCAGACTGGTTTAATGAGCAAAAGGAGGCCATGTGGACTAAACTCCCTCATCTGTTGCCATCACACCTATGATGAGTCCATTTCGGGGTCAGTTCCGCTCCGTTTACCCACCTCCAGGACAAACTAGATTTCAAACCCAGCCATATGGAGTCCAAGGTGGGAGAGTGGAGCCCCTTGGCTCCGACCTGTTGGAAATGGACCACTTTTGGGCAGAGTTTACCAGTGCTTGTTAGGGGTGCGAACACCTGACATATCATTAGGAGAGGAATAAAGAGGGTGGAGGATGTTTCTCTCAAGCGGAGTACTGAATATGCCTTCTCAAAATAAACAGCAGCAACTTGTTTATCATGAGAGGAGGGTGAAAGACTGCACATGCAAGAACATATCATCCAGAGGGTCAAATCAAAATGAATGGATTTGGATGTAGCAGGAGGGACAATTGTGGGTTAGTATCATGTAATCTTGCATAGACAGGCCCCTGTCCTATAAGTTTGCACAAGTCGGTTAAAGGCGGTGTAGACGTAGTGGGATGTACCACTGATGTTACCCCTGCAGGGAACTTGTTTGTGCCTAGCTAGAGGCTAACATTTCAAACCCACAGTCAATCGAATCGAGCTGTCTAAGGCTTACCTCAGGTCTCACTATCACATTTTGTTATGGGATTTTCTCCAGACCTCTGTGAGCTTTACAAGACAGGATTCTGGCTCCTTGAAATTAACAATCGCGTAGGTACTTCTCTTTGGAATATGAACAATGCTGCATGCCGAAGAGGGCAGACTAGAGTGAAAGTGTACTTGAGTGGGGCGGCTGGGGCTGTCTGGTGTGTGCACACACTTCTGTGCCAGCCTCTCAGAAGGCCCAGAAAGTAATTACAGGATTCAAAGTGGTAATAGGAAATATATGTCACACACTCAGCTACGGAGACTAAGGTTTGAAATTTGCAATCAAACTGAATTTCCTTTTAGATCCTTGCCCGACTAGGCTTTTGTTGTGCCAGCGGCTGATGCAAAGCTAAAAGTGTGTGGGCACAAGAGCTGACCCGGAGCTATCATTACATCTATTGTTATGCTGTATTTTATGCGATTTGTTTAGCTTTGATCTGATTTACTGAACAAACATATCAGCTGTAGAATGCTGGTGTACTTACATTGTTCCGCTTGGGGTCACAGGGACAAATGTAGGACCGGTGGTGGGTTTTTGGAAGCAGATAAAACTGCATTTGCGTTTCTACCTTTTGAAGTCCCTCTTGTCTGACATGGCTGGTACGGATGGCTTGCACAGCAAATAGACTTAGCCAGGGCAGGGCACATGTGAGAGTTCCCAGATTGGCATGGACGGATGAAAGGTTTTGGTGCCCTGCTTGTGACAACAGTAGTCACAGATCCTTGCTTTGATGGCAGCACCCTATCTTCAGCACCTGCCCCATACTGCTAACCTTCTGGCATTCCTGTAGAGGAGAGAATCACAATATCTCTCTCTCTCTCTCTCTCTCACTCTCTCTCTCTTTCCCTGAAACGTCAGCGGTAGCCCTGTTATTAACCACTGCTTCAGCTACAGATCTAATTCCCTGTACTTTATACAGTGAACCCTCTGATCCCAAGAATCACTGTTTATTACCATCAGCAATTACAGATATCAGACATTATTACACTGGAATATAGCTGGAGAAAACCTGCTCAGCATTGATTACAATGACAGTGAAATTGGTAAATGAATGGCTCTTGGTTTTCACAGTCATCTATCAACATCATGTCCTTTGTCTGTGTATGTGTCTGTGTATCGGCATCATGAGCTGTGGACAAAATATTGTTTCTTATAAATGAGTTTGTTTTTAAGTCCATTTCAAGTGTTTTTTTTTGTTTTTCAATCAAATCTACAAGTCTCAACTAAAAGACAATACTACAGGTTATTTTCTATCTGGGAAAGGTGGACTGGGTTACACTGAGCTTTGGGAAACACTACCTGGTCTAAATAAGCAGTGGGCCCTTTTATGTAAGCCGAGACGCTCTCTGAGTCTGTTTTGAGAGGTTGAATTCAGTTAGTCTCTGTGGATCCATAGATGCCGATAAGATAAAGGATCACATGGACAAATGGTCCAGCCCTCGGTGGGATATATGGGTTATATGAGAGGAGATAGTGCAGGTCATTTAGACCAAAGGAATAAAAGCAGCCCTGTGGTTTGCATCCCTCTCTGCGTTTGACCTCTGAGCGCTAACACAGTATTCACTACAGATGGCCTGCATGCGCCTCGCTGCTCATTGCTCACCCAGGTACCATCGCTGTCACCTTGTTACCCCCAACTCGCACACACAACCAGTTACATAGGCAACTGAAGGGGCTGAGAGCTGGCGTGTGCCCAACAGCCCTAGGCACACCATAGTGCAGCTGGGGAAGCTCTTACACAACTCATTAGAAAAAGCTCCTGGTCAATACACAAATGCCTCAAATGCGAATATAAGCTTTAACTGTGTGCCACAAATAATGCTCCATTTTGTATGACTTCTGATAACTCACTTTTAGGTGCCATGTGGAACACCTGACTAGAAAATTGAAGGTCAAAAGTGGAATTTTGTAGAAACAAATCATATGCATCTTCTGCTCGTCACAAGACCGTTGTCCAATCTACAATAATGTCTGAGCTTGATTATGGTGATGATATGTGGCATGTCAGATGGTTCATCCAGTCAAGTGCCCGCTCTTTCCCAAAAAGTTTCCGATGACTTCTCAGATGGTTCTGTCTGGCGCATCAAGCACATCAGGTTATTAGTAAAATGCAAAGTGTGTATCAAAGTGGGAACACAATTTTTTGTTTGTTTTTGTTGTAATACTTGGCTCATGATTAGGAGCACAAATACAAACAACCGTCATCTGTCTGCAGTGTAATTATCTGCCTCATCATTACTGCAGACACAAAAACCTTGCCAGCAAATTGTGTTTTATGTCACCCACTCACCTCCTCCCTGTCCCTCACACCACCACTTCCTCTCTGTCTGACGCCCCCCTCAAAAGATACACACAAACTGTCAAACACATGGACACCCTGCGCCCTGCAGCATTTGAATCTGCAGATTCACAGCAGTGGAGAGAGTGACAAAGAAAAAGAGACGGAGATAGAGAGATACAGAGCTAGAAGGTGTTTTGCTCACAATAACAAGCATAGAGCACTGTTAACTGCAAAGAGCCTCCAGCACAGATCAACACAAAATAACATGCTGTATACACATATGCAGCCACTAGTGAGCTCTAACAAGCACTCCGCACTGATACGTATGCATTATTTAATGCAGATGTAGTACAGTGATTGACTAAATAGCACTCAGATTTGTGACATTTGATTATGATATGATGTATTTGCCTTTCATATGTTGGGGGTTCTTCAGGCTCTAATTGGTCTGTTTGCAGCAGAGTTGTCTCACAGAGCCAGATGTGATTCTGCCACTTCGTGATGAGAATACATGACAATTAGCTTAAACTGTGGCTGTGGATTGCAGGGAAATCTGGCACTGTCAAAATCATTTTTGATTCATGTTTTGAATCTCTACCATTTACACAAGCTGTTGAATTGGTGAATGAAGCTTAAATCTGCATTCATAAACAAATCAGTTATTGCTGCTTTAAACTTACTTATGTCATTGTTTTCATCCATATCTACTAAGCCCACCACAGTTTGGCTTGCTCTGGCAGACTAGGAGTGACTTTGAGATGTAAGGCTAATTAGTGTGGCGCATGACTACATCCGCTTGAACAACTGTCAATGTCAAAGCCATGGACCTAATTTGGTGTTGTTTTAGAGCAAATGAAAACAATGACAGTGACAACTTAACAATGATAAAATTCATTTTCTCTCCGTCAAATCATCCTCAAGCAGGATTGTGGTTGCCTCCCGCCTACATCCTGTGTTTGCTTCAAAACATTACCTCTTTTGATGTAGTCTGCCATCAGTGGAGTTGGCAATGGAGTGACGGAGACGGGAAGAAACTCTGGCATGTACGTTTGCAATCTGGTGCCCCTTTGTGGCGTGTAAATACACTCAACTACTCACATGCAAGTGCGCGTGGTACGAATACTTTTTCCGGTTATCAATAGTGTTCTCGTTGACATTCATCCACACATAATTATGTGGTAAGATTGCTCACATCTGAGTGCACACACGTGTGTCTGCACTGTGTGTGTGCTTTAAGATGTTTGGATTAGTGTGTGCGTGTGCAGTGTGTTAATGTCAACACAAAGCGCAGTGGGTAATGCTCATTGTCTTTGAAGATAAGTCAGAAAGAGATGAATGGACTTTCTCTCACTGATGCCCGCCCCTCCCTGTTACCCCTCTCTACCTCTCTCTCGCTTCATAATCCAATGATTTGCTTAGCTCTCTCCCCTTTCCCTCCTCTGTTCACACACACTGCTGTATTGACATGCATTAGGCCACACCACTCTCTTCTTTAAAGGAAAATGGATTTGGGGAAGTGAGTCCTGAAGCACTTTTGCTATGTTGAATGTCCCACAGGGTTTGAGAATGGATAGATCTTTCCTAAGAGCAGGTATAATGACAAGAGAACCCCCTCTCACACACACACACACACACAGTGACAGCAATACCAACATGAGTTTTTTCTGATGCCAAGGATGAATAAAAAAGACTCAGATGGTGCAAATAAGACACGAGTTTACACAGAAAAAACTGACTTGAGTGTGACATCTCTTTGGAAAGTGGCGGTTTGTGTTCATTCACCCCTAACAGCCAATGTACTGACTGTACAGACGTTAGCTGTAGCTAGCTTGCAACGGACACACCAACCATGTGTGTGTGTGTGTGTGTGTGTGTGTGTGTGTGACACACAGAGTCAAGTTTTACCTCTCAATCCAGCTCCTGATACTCTACAACTGCTGAACGTCACTTTCCAAAGAGATGTCACACTCAAGTCAGTTTTTTCTGCGAAAATAACTCTTGTCTTATTTTACTCTTCTCTACCTGCTTTCGCACTACAGATGAGACAGTCTTAGCCATTCTATTACTCTGTCAGTAAAGAGGCGATGGCACAGGGGTGAAGGAGTAAACGGCTGAGGATGGGCCCAACTCCAAGCCGGGTGTCCTACATTCAGCAGCAGCGGCCGTGTGAATGTCAGAGAGGAGAAGAGATTAGCACAGTGTCAACCCTGACGGAAGTTAACGCAGAAGCAGGCCAACCATTTGTGACCAAAAGGAGCTTAATTACTGTCGGACTGTGCGTGTGTTAGCTTAAGCAGCGGCTATTTCGTTCCTTTGCTCGCTTTTTTGTTGTTGTGTTCGTTCTTAAATTCCAGCTTCAATAGGGATCATCTCTTGCTCTCCTTGCTCCATCTTGCCTCTGTGCTCCCTCACTTCTTCAATCAGCATCCACTGCATCTTTCTTTTGAAATTAGAAAGGTTTAGTATTTCATTAGTTTTTTAGATTCACAGAGAAGACAGATTGGAAACTGGAGCCCAAACACACCCACTGCTACATACTCTGAATTGTAAACACATTCTATAATGTAAGCTCTGCCTGACTGGGCAACATTTCCTGTCACAATCTGTCTTGCTTTAAATCAGTATTTACCTGCGCAGAAGCACAAAGTAACCATAATGTATCAACGGTCGAGGTCAGTGATCAATTTCACAGGTCAGTGATTAATTTTTCAGGATTAATGTGTCAGGTGCAGACAGTCTAAAAACTGACTTTCCAGCAAATATTGTCTTTTTTGGAAGTTTTTGCAACAACTGAGCAACCAGCAATGTGAGACAGTATAGCAAGCAAGGCTAAAAGTATTAAGTTATTTGCACATGAACATCTCGCATCGCCTCCATTCTTCAACGTTTCCTTTTCCTCTCTCAACTAACTAGCGAGTTCTCTCATTCCTAAGCTGTTAAAGTGATTCACAAGCCACCATAACTCAACGAGAAAGAGGGGTGAGAGCATGGTAAAGTTAAAGGCCACGCCAGAGAGTTTTGTTAGAGGAGTCCTACCAATTTAGAAAATCTCTGCTGCTCTCAAATAAAGGGGCAGTCAAGAGTTCAAACACTGCTTTGTGATCATTTTAATTTAATTATATATATATATATATATATATATATATATATATATATATATATATATATATATATATATATATATATATAATAAAAATATATAAATATATATATATATATATATATATATATATATATATATATATATTTTTTTTTTTTTTTTTTTCAATGCCCCATTTCCACTGCATAGTACAGCATGGCTCAGCTCAACTCGACTCAACTTGCTTGGAACCTTGGTTTTCCATTGGCTAACCCTAACCCAGGTTGATAGTACCTGGTATCTGGTACTTCTTTTGGTATCACCTTGATCAAGGTTCCAAGCGAGCTGATACTAAAAGGTGGAGTGAAAAAACAGCAGACCACTGATTGGTCAGAGGGAATTGTCACTAGAATTGTCACTTGCGCAACACGGGAAATCCTGCACAAACCCATCACTTTGAAACAGCCAAGCTACGATCGATAGCGATAGCAGAAGCGAAACCACAGCGTGGTCCATTAACAAAGTACAGACGTTCCTCTATTTGGTTTGTGTCGCGTTGGTGATAATGTCACGGCAGTTTCACATGGAGTCACTAAGCAAGATATGAGAACTTCATGAATCAAAAACTGAAAACAATGTAGCATTATATTTTCAGTCTGACGGTCATCCAAGCTTAAGACACAAAGACTGAGAAAACACTGACTGACTGAGAGTCTGACCCCATTCTGAAGCTCAAATTTCTAATCTGATGAGTTGTGTAGGCAGCCATGCCAGCAGGGCATTGCCGGGTTGCTTCACATAAGGCTGAATTATGTGATGGCTTAAATTAGGCTTAAATATACTACGTAACTATCTCCCCATGTGCTGCAGTGGCCTGGGGTTTGTGAGAGTGCCTGCATTTCTTCACTGTGAGGAATGGTCAACAGTGTCTATATTCAAAATGTTGCATATTTAATGTTTGGCATTGAATATGAAATAAGCCCATGTTTCACTGCAGAAAGGCTTCCGTGTGGATCCAAAGGGCCAAAGACTAGGAGCTAAAGCATGACAGCAGATGAGAGAAACATTTTACAGCAGGAATATATTAGTAATATTAGGAATATATCTGCTGTTGCAATTTATTAGCAAATAACATTTCAACCATCCGACATCAGCTGCAGCTATTATCAAGGGAAATCAAGTGCTGCGGTGAGTTACAGCTCACAATAATCCCAAGGTGCAATGCATGTTTCTAACACTGCACATGTAGCAGAGCAAAGATCTCGGCAGTAAAGCAATTTGTACCCCGTCACATGCTGATGTTCTTTGTCTTGTTTTATTCAGTGCAGAATCTCTTCAACTGATCCGACTGTGACACAGCTGAGTCACGTCTCACTGTTGACGGATAAAGGGTAGAAAATGGAGGGAGCCATCCATCGAAAGGTGTGCATGGGGGACAACTTTGAAAGAAAAGGCTCAAAATGTAGAAAAGGCCCAGGGAGGTGCAATAGTTTGAGCACTGTACCTGTGGTGACCCAGTCTAATGAGAACAACAACAGTGCTAACTGGCCACAGATGCACCCACACGTAGCCGGTGTTTTCTAACAGGAAATGGGACAACAACCTCTTCTACCTCCCTCCCTCTCGTGTATACCCACAGGCTCTATCTGTGGCTCTGCAGGTTACCCTGCTATGATCCAGCCTGCATTTAGCAGATAATTGGTTAAGCTACTGCGGCAGCTAGAGTAAGCATCCTATCAGGTCTACAATCATCACTTCAATCCACATCCATTGTGATGTTCTGGCGTGGACATTGGACGAGTCACCAGGCTCATTTTCACAGAAAATTCTCATTTCAATTAAGCATTTCAAAGTGGTTTAATCTAGAATCAGATATGGGTGCGTTTGAGGGCCACATGTGGTTATAATTAAGGCTCAGTGGGAGCTGTAGCCGTGGAGGGAAGCGAGTCACTCTACAATCACTGCCTTCACATGTGGCCTGCCTGCCTTCCTCTGTCCCACAGTGGAATCTGAGCTTCCAGCCAGGTGACTTTATTATCAGCAGCCTAATTGGGAAAACATGCTTTTCATTGGCTGGGTAATGACTGTGAATGTGTTTATAGCTTGTCAGACAACAGGCTATTTTCAATTACCTGCAGACCCAAGTGTTCGAATGCCATGAAATTGAGCAATGAAGGAGTTTAGAAATAAGCCTGCTGACGTACTTGAATCTGTTCATTTGGAAAATGGACCTACGGCACTGATGGTGGCATAATCACAACTGAAAATGTAAAAGCCTGACACGATCATATACATAGGCCATAGCACCAGGTATGTTTCCATTTGCCTGGATTTGTGCACATTTTCAAACCAAGCATGAAATAATGCCAGAAAAATGTTACAAAAATTGTGCAAAACTGTCTGTGGTGAAAAAAAATTGCATATTGATAAAAGAAAGAATATAATAATAATAATAATAATAATAACTGTATTTGATGTAGCACCTTTTTACAGACAGTCGCAAAGTGCTTCACATGACAAACATTTGTTAAAATACAGCACAGAAAATAAGCAAACAAAAATAAATGAAATACCAATGAAAAATAAAAAATGTAAAACTTAAAACCTAAAGTTCCAAACATGAGACAAAAGCGAACGTAAGACAATAGGAAGGGCGTTCCACAGAGTCGGAGCTAGCACTTCAAAGGAACGCTCACCTTTAGTTTTTAAGCGACTGCGTTGGACCACCAGTAATCCCTCGTTAAAAGACCTGAGTGACCTGTTGGTAATGTATGGATGTAGCAGATCAGAGATATAAACGAGTGCCTGACCACGCAAAGCTTTATATGTCAGAAAAATAACTTTAAATTGGATCCTGAACTTGATGGAGGAAGCCAATGTAACACGGATACAATTGGAGTGATGTGCGACATCCTGCTGGACCTGGTTAACAGCCTTGCAGCAGCGTTCTGGACCAGCTCTAGATGGAAGTGAGGTGGATAGACTTTTTTTGTTTCAAATACATCTTCATTTTTCTATACCTCTATCTATTCCATGCCTCTGCTTTGTCTATTGCAAACGAAGCAATTATGTCATGTTACCTGTTTAAAAACTATAAAATAGAGGAGTTGTCTGGATCAATTATGTAATCTTGTCATATGGGGTAGTTGATGGGAACGCGCTAATTCACTTATTGTGCCACAAATTTTGAGGTACATTTGAATGAAATCACAACTTGTCTTTCAGTGACTACCACTGGATGACATGGAGACACTAGCTGGTCTGTCATGACCTGCCTCAGCTCCCACATGAATTCGGTGGTGTTGCCTTCTTGCCTGGCAGCCCACCTCCGAAAATAGATTTAGAGCTGAGGTCTAAAGTCTTCTCTCTCACTCTCACACTTGTATATGCCACTGTTTAACTTCACTTTATTTACGTCCTCTTTACAACATTTTCTTTTTCAGCTTCATGCCTTCTGCGCAGCTCAGCTATTCCTACTTGCCTCCTCGTTCCAGCTCTCTGCCCTTTTTCTCCATCCTCACTTCATCAAACCCCTCCCTCATGTATCTCTTTGCTTTGGTCTCTCCATCTCCATCACTTCCACCCTTCTATGCCGTCGCTCTTTCTATTCCCCCGCTTCCCAGTTTGCATCCTCCAGAGGCTGAACTCTCTGTTAATAGCATAGCAGTGTAAGGAGAGGGAAGGCGAAAGAAAAAGAGAGAGAGACAAAGAAAGAAAGAAAAAAGAAAAGCGTGCACCGCATGACTCCATTTGTAAGGAACAACATGACATGGATGCCTGTTGCAGGGCAGACAGCCATCCACAATCTACTCACCACAGATCCCACTGTTACAGAGAGCTGAGGATCATCCCACTCCCTCAACCCCTAAAGCAGTCTGTACCACAGCTAACTATTTTCACGAACCTGTGTGGGTTTAACAATGTGCACAATGGGGTTTAAAATCCAGGCATTCCCTCTGGACATTGTGATTCACTCAGCTCACATTGCTTTTGCTTAAAATTCAAGCTACAAGCTTAGATTGGACTTTTTTCAGTTATATAATGTTCATAAAGAACATCAAAAGACAATAAATGGGAAGCATCCCTACATTATAACCATTCAAGAGGAAAACAGGCATAATATTCTAAGCTAAGAACTAATTTGCACCAAAGTGTGTATATATATATATATATATATATATATATATATATATATATATATATATATATATATATATATATATATATATACACACACTTTTGTGCATTTGTTTGTGTGTGGGGAATGTTTATTTTATTAGGCCTTTATCTCACAAAGACAGACACAGTATTCTTATCCCTAGCTAGCGTTTGCTTACAATGAAGAAGTCATTAAGAGAGTAAAAAGCGTGGGAGTGAGGACAGTTATGAAGGAGCAGACGGGGGAGACTGTGTCTCCAGGTCAGCTCAGCTGTGGGGCAGACTCAGTCAATCACTGGGACACAAATCAAGAATGGTGAGAGCGTGTATTTCTTGCCCTGAAATTAATTGGTTTCCTTTTCCATTTCCCCCCCAAAACCCTCCAAATAAGTGGCTGCCAAGGAGCGTGAGTATGAGGGGCAAGGAAGGGGGCAAAGGGTTCATTTTTCTTCCACTTAGCGTCACAGGGGATATGTGGCTAGAAGACAACAATGACAAATCCGGCAGAAAGGGTGTATCACTGAAGAAAATAGGAACAACTAGGGAATAAAGGGGCCATCTATCTGAGATTGTAATCACAGTTTTGCAGAGCTTGAGGCTTTACTGAATACCATATCTATCATGATAAGATAGCAGGAAAATGATCCTGTAAGCTCATTCAAAGTCTGTGTGATACACGGAATGTTTGTGTGTGTGTGTGTGTGTGTGTGTGTGTGTGTGTGTGTGTGTGTGTGTGTGTGTGTGTGTGTGTGTGTGTGTGTGTGTGTGTGTGTGTGTGTGTGTGTGTGTGTGTGTGTGTGTGTCAACCAAACCACTGGCTACACAAGCAATTTAAACTCTCATGCCATTAATCAGAGTCACACAAGTTTGTTAAAATGTGATCAATGACTCGCACGCCTGCTGCAGTATTGACCTTCATCTGTTGCCTTTTGTTCTGTTTGGTTCCTGACTGTCACATCTGTCTGTAACTCTTTATTGTGTATTAATTGTTGCCTTTATCCAGATAAACAACACTTTGACCAGATCACCACTAAAAAAGGGGGATTGAAGGACAATACGAGTGCTTGGAACATTACTGCCAACCATTTCCAAACATTTTTTTTTTAGTAGTAGTTTTTTTACTAATGTGCAGACAAGCAGACAATGTGGGCTGTGTGCAAACTTAAGGTTTAACGTGAACAACTCATTTACACAATTTTTTTCTAAATTTCCCAAGCTTAATTTTCCTTGGAAACTTTCCAGAAGTCTTTTGAGCCTTTTGCAACCCATCCAGCACAGAGAGTGTTTCCGGCTGTAACATTTCTTAAGGATGGAGACAAAGGAGAGGATATGTAAAGAGGTCATGCTGGGCTCTGGGTCAAGTAGAGCAATGACAGTAAGCCTTTTTGTGTACTCCACCTGGGTGATTACCTGTGATTGCAGGGGAAATAACTGTGCCAAGGTCATAAACCCTTTTAGCAGTCTGAGCCCATGTGTCATATAGTCTGATTCTGAAATGGCTTGTGAATTATATGTTGGAATCTAGAATATGTGTCGACGGAGCGTGTGACGAGGTCAGAAAAGGGGTGAGATGAAGCGAGAGAAATGAAAAAGAGGGTGCTATATGAGAAGCGCTAATAGACGTGAATTACATCCTGCTAGTGGGAATTAAAAAATGTACAGCATGGGTTTTAACTGCTCGTTCTTCAATGCCTTTTGTTACATCTGCAAACTCACCATTTAGTTCAGGAGTCATGTGTTCACTTGCTAGTTTGGTTTGGCCAAAAAAAAATATATATATATATATTTTTTGTGTTTATTTTTTCACCTACTCCTGCTGATATCATACGTTTACATGTTTGCTGCAGGTCTAGGTTTATTTTGTTGTCGCTGCACAGCTGCCGTTTCTTATTAATGTCAGTCATGATTGCTTTTCTTTCCTTTCGACAATCTGTGCCCTGACATCCCACCGCTCATAACGGCTCACAACCTTACCCTGTTTATACTTCAAAACCTATTAGTCAGCCCAGAGTCACAAGAGGCCGTGCCACAGTAGACTGAATCTGCTATCACAGGTTTATTTCACTTCTGTGCAACATTGTCCAGTATTCTGCCTCTACAACTCACATAGTAACACCACTTAGATGCACAGACTAACACATAATTGCGGAAACACATACTGCATATACACACTCCAGTGGGGGAAAGGATATGGAGCTGTAATATATCACCCCTGCTGGCATGGCCTTTTCACACAAGCTGTTGTGGGTCTCTTATCGCCCACACTTCTTTCATATGCAGAGGCAATATTTCTACCCTGAATGGCTCGGATGTAACCATACATCAGCATAAACTTTATGGCCTCTGTCGGAGTGTCCAAGAGGAGAGGGAGGTAAACAAGTTCAGGGCTTGCTTGGTCGCCTCTCTCTTTGTTTTTGTGCTGTCATGTTGCAAAGGAGAAGGGTGAGTCAAGATGGGAGGAGAGGATGCAGGGAATGAAAGGTAAGGGTGAGAGGCAGTGTTTGATGTGTATTCGTGCACAAGCATGCCTGATTAGACAAGAGAACAACAGCACTTTGGGGCTTCGTGTTTCAGCTCCTCCTCATTACTTTCTCATTTAGTATCAATAACAAATTGTGCTGCCACACAGTCCGCAGTGCAGGGGCAGCACGTACCTAATTATAAATAGTTATTGAATCCCAAAATAAAATTACCTTTAGAAAGGCAAGAGTGGCTACAGGTATCCTGTTACAGTACAATTAAGGTGTGGTCAGACTTACAGTAAATTAGTTCCCCATTGTATTTAAATGAGGACAGGGGCAAGATGTTTTCATGAATTGTTGAACTTTGACCTGGGGAATTGTGCATCTCTTCAGTGTCCTGCCTATTTTAGATAGCGGATAGACTAACCTCTAATTCCAGAAATATTGATTGTCTGTATCCTGTATAACTTCACTGCAAATGAATACACGCAGCAGAGGGGGAGGGTTGCTGCTTGGCTGCAGTAAGTGCAAGGTCAATGATAGAAGATAATGACAATAACGTGTTTTATAAGAAACTAAAAATCTACAACTTGTAGAAAACTGTTATCATGCTAGCTCCTGAACTCTTTGCAAACAAACTGTGTCCGCCCTATTTCCCATCCCACCTGCTTTCCACTGTTGCCTAAAATCCTTTTTCCCAAGTAAGGCAGACTTTAAGAATACTTAATTATTGTATGTAGTTATTGTTATTCAGAGACTACTTCAAAACGTTTGTTCTCCTACATGAGTTATTTTGAAGTCAATGTATTTCTTCTTGAGTAATATTTGAAGTAACAATAACAGTATTTAGTAGTAGGCTGTTAGATTAGAGAAAAAGAAGTAAAAATCTATATGCACCTCCCATTGTGTTTTCTAGCTGTGCTGTAGCCATGGCCTGTTTGTGTAACTTTATATTGCAGCTATTTTTATCCTCTTGTTACGATGACCCTGAGATTGTGAGAGAAATTACAAAGACAAAGTATAAACTTTTTCTTGTTTGTTCTGTCTCAGCTGACTGTCACTCTTCCTTTTTTAAAACCCCTATCTATCTGTTAAGACATCTGCCATGTTTCATATCCACCCTTCTCAGGGGCATAGCACAAAATTCTGGGCCCTGTAGAAAGGCATTCTCTATGGGCCTCTCCCCACGTCCACAGCTATTTATTGTAGCATATTTTGGGGCCCTCCTTAAATGAGGGCCCTGGTTACTCAGTCCCTTTTCCACCCCCAGTCCGCCTGACCCTTCTCCTTGAGGATCATCTGAACATGCCTAAATTGTGGACTCTACCCTTTTCCCCTTCCTGGTATTCTCTTTGGTTCTCTGTGGCTGCTAGACAGAGTTGGCCACCACATATGCCATCTGGTCCCTTACGTCCTGCAGAGTGAGTGCCTCGTCAGGGTCAACCAGGTAGTCAAGTGGAGCCTAACACTGTCAGATGATGGGAAAGTATTTTTATGTTCCTAGTTATTTCATATATAATCACAGTGGGATGAGGGCCCCTGCACAATCCCTAGAATGGGTCAAAATGTCCCTTAGCACCCTTGATCACAAGTAAAATGTATACAAAAATGTAAATATTTATTCATGCCATACAATGGTCAATATATAAGAATTATATGTGTAATATTTGACATATGAATTGACATCTTAAAAGCATACTTAAGCCTTCTTGTTGTTTGGCGAGAGAGTCAGCTGTTGAGAGAGAGACAATGTCCCTGTGCTTCAGAACAAGCTATGAATGTAGAGTGGCTCTTAAAGTATTTATTAACAGACAATGTAGTGTGCTTGCACAGGCTATGACCTGGTGGGATTACAAGCACCACAACACTGTTAGGTTGTTGATCTGTGAAACTTCTCAATGAGTTCTTTCCTTCATAACTAAAGCATGTGGAGGAAGGGTTGTTGACAATTATATTGCCGGACTTTGTGGATTTACTGAAAAAATACAATCAGGGGACAGACGGGAGGTTTGATGTTGTTGACACACTTGGCCTTTTACAAGAATCTCTTAAAGTACTGGCCTTCACAAGAGGGAACTGCCTGCCAAAGATGTAGAGAACACCAAAGACCTGACAAAGCTTTTGATTTGTGTGGAAAGATTGGCTTTTGAGGGGAGAGTATTCAGTCTTGCAGGGTACTTTTCAAGTGACAGTGTAGAGAAGAAATAGCCACAGCAAGCACCCTCTCTGAGTCTGTTGTTCCATTTGCAATGGTACAAATGAATAATATGGTAAACATAAGTATAACTTTTAAGAGTACTCTTTGAAGAGTGCTGTGAAAACTGTACTTGTGAATCTTAACCCTGTAAATAAAGGCAAAAGAAAACTATACATTTTGTAATTGCAAACACAAAGGTAATCCAAAAAGAAATTGACATTAGTATGATTTTGTGTAGCCTATTTAGAGAAAGCTGTATTCAGTAGAAACCAAATATTTGCTCAATACAATTTGCTTTATCTGCCAGTAGTTGTTTTCGATATTGCAGAATATATAAATAAATATCAGCTAAAGGAAAATGATTATTGCACCAAAAGCAAATTACTTTTTTTTCAATTTATTTTTTATTTTCCCAGGCAAGTCATTAAGAACAGGTTCTTATTTACAATGGCGGTCTGACAAGTGTCAAAGCCACTTAGTGAAATACAGCACTAACATGCAGTATATATAATTAATAAAAGGTCAGGTTCATGGTTGCACCAAATATAAAAATAATTTAAAACATTGCACATAATCTTAACTAGGGTTGGGTACTGAACCGCGGTGCCAATAGGGTACCGGTTCCGACGTAAACGATAGTAACGAGACCGAATAAGAACGAAAATGTCGGTGCCTGACTTTACACTACACTCGACAGCAGGTAACGTTAGCCTACCTTTAGCTAGCAGTTGGATTAAACACGGTTAAAATGCTGACAGGAAACGTTAAACAGTGTAAACTGTGACTGTATATCAACACCGGGACGTAACAGTCTGCTCTGCAGCGCAGCAGCTGCCGACGTCGGAAAAACATAGACAGTGCCTTCACTGAAACTGGTAACCTACAGCCTTGCGGTGCATTCAAAGTTATTGTAAAATACCCTTTTCCCATCTGGTGGTTGTTTTTGTCATTCAACAGCAATTTACTGGTGAAATAATTTATTGTTTATTATAAGTTATAGTTATTACATTACTATTAAATCATTTAATTTTGACCATATGGCCTTAGTAATAAACAAGTTGTTCTTAAATGTCGCTGACTGTTGTTTAGTACCCTTCTTTTTTCTTAAAAAGTATCGGTTTAGGCACCGGCACCGTTTTAAAAGTACCGCTTTAGCACCGGTATCAGAAAAAACCCAAATGATACCCAACCCTAATCTTAGTGAAATAAACATTAAGCAACGTTTAGGACAGTGATCTTCAGTCACATCTTCAGCTGTTTGTTGCTATGGAGAGACTATGGCAACAACATGATCCCAAAAATTCAATGTCCTAGATGCTGTCAATGGCAACATCTTGAAGAAACTAAACTATGAAGTCCCAATATTTCACTTTGCAAACATGCAACTGACACTGCACTTGATGGTAGTTGTCATGGTAATAGCCAGTGCCAGTCCTCATCAAGCAGCTTCTTTTGGTTCTTGTATAGTCCACCAGTGTCATCTCTTTGGCTGTGAAGGGGCACTTGATTTCACATATTCCACGTCAGAGACAACTGGGAAGGCCACTTGATATTAGTGTCTCTCACATCCTGCACGGTCATCCACAGTTTTTTGTATCGCATATTTTCTGCCTTCTCCTTTTTGCGGTCATATCAGACATGGAGATAGCAGCTGGGTAATCAGGTCACATGGTCTGTTTGCATTGCATCATGACTAGCTAGGTCAAACTCTGAGTTCAGGCAAAAAAATTAAGAGCAGTAATCAACCACTTTTGTCAGAGAACGACACAGAAAAGCTGATTCAACTTTGACCCCCAGTGAGTCATGAAAAGAGAAGGAAGTTTGCTCCCTGTGGAAATGAGCTGTGTAGTGCAGCTAAGATAGAGTCCCAGCTCATCTGGCAGAGCTGAATGTGTTTAATAACCTAACCCAGTGCTGCACTGAACATGCTGGTTATGCTTGGTTTCCCTCTCCAAAGACACTCCCTATCATCTTGTTTTGAAACACCTCTCTCTTTTATCTGTTTAGTGAAGAGGCACATTTCAAAAATAGAAGGCGTTGCAAAATTCCAAAATAGAAGTGTTTTTGCACACTGATAATGTGATGTCACCTCACCGGAATTCTCCCCACACTTGTTAAAAACGTATGCTAACAAGGGAAAAGATTGGTTTGGAAGTTTTCTTCACCTCCCATTTGAGAACAAAAACCGGTCCCACAAGGTTAACTATCTATTTTAGGGTTAAGGTTAATGTGAGAATTATTTTTAGGTTAAGGTGAAAGCTAGTCTGGCTATCACCAGACCAAGCTCAATCTTTTAAGATTGAAGATTAGTCTGGGGAGTCTGCTCTGTATTTACTACTGCACAAGAGGCGTGATCAACGGGCATAGTTCAAATGACTCTGTACGCAATTGGATAGTCCTTCAACCAATCAGACCAATGATCCGGGTGACGTAGCAGCGACAGCGGCATCAACGGGTTGCTGCGCTTGGTGGCCGCCACGTTGAATGTAAACAAGAAGCTGCTTGGTCGCTTCTCTATCGTCATCGTGTTAAACCTGCCAGGTGGATAAGCCAGTTTGTGATTGGTTCCCGCAAAATTGTTACGGAAGCAGGATAGATAAATGTACAGGTTTCCAGCCTGAGCTGCAGGGCGAAATCAAATCACCGGCAGATTGGGCGGAGTTTACCCAGTCTAGGTGAAGCATCATCATGCTAAAATGGCAGCAGAATCCAACAATCTTTAAACTTTATGCAGCAATGGGCCAGGTGTGCAGAGGTGTAAAAGTAGGCAGGGTTTAAACTTCTCTCTGATGCCCTTTTTTCATTAATCACATAACTACTGCCATCCCATTTAGAATGTGCAACATGGGTAAAACACCATGCATGCAGGCATTCTCCATTTGTATTAGTCATTGTGTCGAGACGATAAAGACAGAATTCTTTGAGAGAGATCAGAGGGAGGAAGTGATGGTGTCCCTCCATGGAGCGTGGCCAATCAGACCACTTAGTTTGTTTGAAGCATACTGAGGCCTTTGGGGTTTGGTACGCAGTTGTTCTGGTTAAGTTTATGAGTAAGTCTCCAGGTAAAGAAAGGAAATAATCAATATACATGTACAATATCCTCACATCAAAAGCAATTGTGTATATGTATTTTTGAGTGGGGTGGGGGCGTGGTAGACTCTTGAAGGACCACTTGTTTTTCATTTCCAACAACATCCCTGGATGCAAGATCATTATGTGGTCTTGGATTAACAGCCATAAAATATATCCAAAGAGTATCAGCACATTGTCAGTGATTCAAAACAAAACTTGGCGCTGCAATTAGTGCTGGACTGAACGGATATTTCCTGCATCTCTGACCCCCAGAATTCTATTAAGTATACATTAGGGAAGTCTTTTAGATGCCAGTTAATAGCACAGCTCTCTCCTCACCCTCTCTCACATGACATCCAGCCTGGTGAGCCTGCACAAAAAAAGACATCACAGGCAATACCCCAAGGCTCTTCAAGCTCCAAGATGCTTTCTATTACACTATATTTAGGTACATGTTGGCTATTGGAGCACATTAATTCAATATTTGAAAAGGCTTAGGCAAATTTCACACATACATGCCACATGTCTCTTCTACATTAGTGTCAGCAGATATGTGTCTCCACTTCTTCCTGTATTACCTGATGACTGACAGCTCTGACGGTGGTTCTAATAACAGGAAGGGCATGTTTATATGCCAGGAATTCTACGTCAGTGAAATAATGTATTCTACAACGGGCCCTTCCTATTAAACTTGCCTCTCATGAGACATCAAAGAGTGTGCATTTTAAACGGCCATTATCCTCATATTAAGCCTGGGTTTATGACACTCACAATGGAGTGCGTTTTGATTGCGTTATTTCATTATTTTGTAGGGAAGCGCACATTTGCATGTGAGTAAACAGTGAAAACGAGTAATGGCACAGGCGGAAGCCAAAGCATTGACACCTCATTTGTCTTTCTCGACAAGATGCTATTTGTATTTGAGCTTCATGTACACACAACTGCAAGTTCAAACATGCACACGATTGCTCATGTATTCGATCTGTCTGAGGAGACAGACACAGGCAAACATTAAGGGACACACACATCTCCAGCTAGCCAGCACATCACACTGGGCAGGATCAACCCTGAGTTGTTTCTCTGACACACACACACACACACACACACACACACACACACACACACACACACACACACACACACACACACACACACACACACACACACACACACACACGAAAACAGCAGAGAGGAGGAAGAAGGAGAAAGAAAGCGAGTGCAATGGATTCCAATACTACACTGCAGATCCCTTTTTTCCAGACATATGACATTTAGTCAGTTATCATAGCTGTCAAAACAAGTGTTTACTCCACTCTGCAAAGCGGGGTATGTGAAACAATGCTTGGGAGGGAGGAAGGGAGAGGAGATAAATGGAGAAGAGGGAGCTAAGTTGAACCCACAGTGGTGATCTGTGAGGTAGAAGAGGAGCTTAAATGACAACTAAACCAGGACAAAAGAAAGATCAAACAGCATTTAAATAATCTGACAGAGTAGGGTAATACAGCAATGGAAACTCAGGGTTAGTCTCTTTGTTTCTGACATTAACTTTATATTCCACACCATTCTAATACCACACCCATCTGAAATTAACCTCCACTCCAACTACCACATGATAGGCTCTGTGTATTAGTCTTCTCTGAACTGAGGCAGATCACAGGCTGCCTCACTGTGGACACATCCAGCCCTGGAGGCATGCCCTGGGGAGGTGAGGCCTCTGGATATCATTGCAGAGCTCTGATTTCGCTGGTCCTCTGCTGATCTAGCTTAGTATTCTCTGCTCCCGTCAGGGTGCAACGTGACATCATGACTTCGCATAAACATACACGCCAGTTTCTAAAGCCAAGTGTCCGTGTTATCTGTACGTATTTTGAGCTAACGGCGTGTATGTCTACGCCAAAGAACAGGACGTTGCATTTGGAGCTATCCGCGTGTATTTCTACGCAGTATACAGCGAACGGGTTGGGTTTAGGAAAAGAAGAACGGGACGGTTGGATTTAGGAAAACAATAACGGGACGCGGGACAACAACGGCATGGTTGGGTTTAGGAAAAGAACGATGGGGTTGAGTTTAGTAAAAGAAGAAAGCCACGGGAAACGTGACACGTGGGACACAAAGGAAACGTGACACGCGGGACACGATCCCCGGTCTCCTGGGTGAAAGTCCTGTGTTTGACCCATCCACCACCCCGACCAACCTCCCTACGCGGATTTTCGGCCTTTCATACAACTCGCTACTGCGTAAATTGACACGCAATCGCAAGGTAATGTAAGTCAATGGAGGCCGTTGATAAACATGCAAACAAGCGATTATGCGTCTTGATAACACGCAGAGGTGGGTAGAGTAGCCAAAAATTGTACTCAAGTAAAAGTACTGTAAAAAAACTTGAGAAAAAGCGTGTCAGATAACAGCTGACCGACTGAATGATAGTCTAAAAATATACATTTACGAACTACTGCTCTTAACTGAAACCATTCAATGAGTTACTTGTCATTTGCAAAAACAAACAGTTGTACACTTTGCATTAAAAGCGAGCAGTGGAAGTTAATATGACTTATTAAATTTATATTTTAGCCCATGAGAGAGAGGGAGAAACAGAGTGAGAGAGATATTTACGCATCATATTCTAGTGTTGTAGAAAATGGATCTTCATGGTAAATTTCCTGAGGAAGATTATCTTCTGCTTACTTTTAAGACAAAGAGTACAACGGCTAATTTGTGCAAATGATTAGTAGCCTAATCCTTGAATGGTATGATTATGATGGTCTTAATTCAGAGCAGTGGTCAGTTAATGTCTATATTTAGGCTGCTTACGCATTCAGTCGGTCCGCGATCGTCTGCCAGGCTGTCTCTCGCTGTTTAATTACAGCGGCCGTGTTTCTTTTTTTACAAATGTGTTTGATGTTCTCATACTTCCACAAGAAGCTGCTGCTCACTCTGTATAAAGTATGAACAATGGGTACTCTCCATTGTAGCATCAGTAAATCTGCGATCGACCTCATGGTCTGTTAAGGAAATCCGTGAACGCGCATCTATCCGAATTACTTCAGCCTGACTCGACCTAGTCGCTCCTCCTCAGTCTGGCTTGGCCGTCGTGAAACGCACCAAGCCAGGCTGCACAGATTAGACTAGGTCAAGTCTCGCTTTATCGCTTATCCTGGATTTATAAATTCTACTTTTGTGAAACAGCCCCCAGGGGTGTTCCTCCTCGTCTGTGTCTGCATTGCCGACGGTTGATTCTGACAGTTTTGTTTTGCTACGATTGTAAAGCTAACCCGTCTCGTCGCTGAGATTGAGTATGGTCACGTGACGAGGCTGCACAGCTACATCTGATTGGTGAAACACAGTCACGTGGTAGAGCCTTTAGCGGAAGTCTCCCTGTCAAAATAAAACATTAAATGAGGCATACGTGGGGGGGATAAAGACAATGAAGCGTAGAATACCAAAGAGGTAAAAAGAAAAGTAACAAGCTCATTGTAGCCTAATGTAGCAGAGTAAGAGTACAGTTTCTTCACAGATCTACTCAAGTAAAAGTAAAAAGTATAGTGATTTAAAATTACTCCTAGAAGTATAATTTTTTCAAAACCTTACTGGAGTAAATTTAACTCGTTACTACCCACCTCTGATAACACGCCAAAATGGCATATGAATTGGCGTGACGCCACTTCATGAGATCACTCTGCACGCAGACAGCTTGTACTTACATTAACATGTTGTTGGCAGCCAGCATGAATGAATAGATGCTATTGAATATTGCTTTGCTACAATAAATGCATGGCGTGTCTGAGATGCCTGTTGATTATCATTCAGAGCAGTAGTGAAGCCACAGACTATCCCCAGAGCAAGGTGGAAGGGTTTAATGACAGGACACAGCTTAACATGCTGTCCTTTATCATATCCTGTTGCCAAGCCCCTACTAATGCATGATTAAAAGCACAGGTGGTGCATTTGTCACCGCAAGGAGCCTGGGTCTTTCAATGCTCATTCAAAAGAGTTATTATTATGTTGCCAATTCCTAACTGTAGCAGCTTTAACAACCTGTAACCCTGTATTCATTTCCCACTCCTTCTCTTGGATAACCTTTGTTGCTCCCTCATTACCATACATTGATCGGAATAAAGGACTCTTCTCTGAGAACCTCTGGGCTGCACAGTCCCAATACATCCACCTACTGCCTCATTAAACTATTATTCTTAATCCCTCTGGCCTTTAATGCTAAATTTATCCCCTTTGTGTTTTTTTTTTGTAAAATATCTCCCATTAACGAACACTTGAAAAAGGTAATACTTAAAGCAAATGTGATTTCAAATTGCTAGAGGTGAATAAAATGGGACCATTTCTTTAGACATAGGCTGTGTGTTTATGGCACATGTAAGCACCGAAAGCCCATATTTAAACGCTCTGACGCTATGGAGAATGTATGTTGCTACCAAGACGTACGCTCATTGAATAAGGTCTATACGAATAAGGTGTATCCATCATTCTAAAGTGCTCCTGCTTCTTTTTCAAGTTGTTATGCTTGTTGGCTGCCTAATATTTTATAATAGATTTCATTGAAACTAAAGACAATCAGTAAATGTTATTGTGCCAATACCTTTAGGAGAACTGTCTCCTTCTTCAAGGTACACAAAATATAAATCAGCCAAACACACAACATTTTGTTAAGTCCCTCCTTAAGCTTGAAGCATATTGAATACTGCAACTTTAAACTCAAACATGTTTTGGCCTGAATGAAGACTTCAACAATTATCCTTTACTTGGTTAGAGACTGCTTAGACATATTGATTTTTACAAGACATGCTAACCCCTTAGCTTTGCCATCATCTGCATGTATTTTGACTTGTGGGTGCATATTGTATATGAATATGAACGGGAGAGAGGACATTTTCATTCAGTACGTTTACATGCACACCAGTATTCCACTATTATTCCAAATATGACTATGTTCCAAATTTGATACAGGTCATGTAAACAGCATATTCCGGTTGGGTATTCCAAAAAAGCCCTTTTTCCGAATATAGCATTTTCCGATTAAGACACATGGGTTATTCCGGTATTATTCAGGTTTTAGAGGCATTCTTTGGACATGTATACAGCGCATTCGGGATAAAATACGTCTTAATCAGGGTTTTTACCGCAGTTTACGGCTTATGGTCAGCTCTGTGCGTTGCAATGGCTGCTGTAAACGAACCAATCAGCCAACAGTTTGCAGGGCTGCAGACCCGATAAGAAGGAGAAACACAGCTACTTTTACACATTATCAAAGACTTGGATATCAACAGGTTTTTGGATATGCGCACACATCGCTACGCCGACCTTTTTAAGAAGCTGGTTGAAGGAATGAAAGAGGGAGGCTGTGTTTGCACGGTCCAACAAGTCCGCCATCGCTGGTAAACTTTGAAAAAATTGTATTTTGTATGTCTGCATGTAAACAGGAATATTAGTGGAATATTCTCTTTTATTAACCATGTAAACAGCTTGGTCGGAATATCATCTTTTTCGGAATAAGGGCAAAACCCGGAATATTATGTGCATGTAAACGTAGTGAAGGTCGTATCAGATTACATTGCCACGTATACATTTTAAAACTCAAAAAATAGAAACCAAATCAAACAACTTAACACTTTCTTATGTCATCATAGTATGCACATACAAGCTAAGGGGTTGTTAGGCCCGATGCAAAGATTATGTGCATTAATCGTGGAGTTACAGGTGAAACACTGGACAGGTTACCTGGACACAGCATACACACGCATTGTGAGTCCGGTTCATTTGTTCCCTGTTCCCTTGTGTCCCCGAGGAAGAAGACGGCTCTCGGAATCATATTGACAAAATTAAATGTATCCAATGAATAAAGTAGTCATGCTGAGCTTTCTGTACTTTCAAGGAAATATCATATTTCCAAGGACGGAGCAACGAGTATGATTGAAGTTCAAGCATCCGTCTGAACCGTATCGTAACACATCTCAGACTTATTGAATCATGTTGGAGTGTTACAGAACTTTATTACTTTAGTACTCATAGCAGCATTAGCTTAAATACAATACAATGATTGATTGGTGAATACTATTTTAATAATTGTTTGATGGTTTTATCACAAAGTATGGCAGAGCCTTTTGAGTTAATGTGTTTCCACTTAAAGTTCTGTCCAGATACAAGTTATTATTGAGCTTATTAAATTATCCAGTACGCTGCAAGTCTGCCATGGGCCTGTAAAGCAAAATAATAATAAGAAAAACATCAGTTTAGAGGCAAGATGGTCCTCTAAAGATTTGTGAGGAGAGCCTTGTCCACTGGAAGTAACCCGGCAAGTGAGGCAACCGCACTAGCTAGGACTCCTCTCAGCTATAGAAAGAGCTTTTTTATCCATCCGTATCTCTCTCTCTCTCTCCTCTCCCTCACTTCATATCTTCCTCTATCGTGCTCTCTGAGGACCCCTCTCATGTTTTTCTGCACTGGCCTATTAGAGTGTACATTCAGCCAGTGCCACATTACAATCCCTACAACCCAGTGCTTGTGGACCCAGATAAAGATCCCTCTTTTTACTGAATAGTTTGATCCATCTCAGACAGCACACACTGCATTAATATTCTCCCACAGATCAGAGACAAAAGAGCCTCAGACCCATGTACAGTACTGACTAGTTTGTCATCTGTGCATCATCCAGAAAGTGAGAAAGAAAGAGAGAGACAGGGGGAGAGGATGAGGCGGGGGGTACTCAAATGTATGGTAACACTGCATGCATTTTTCATCTGCCAGCAGCTGCTTCCATGACCTTTTCAGCCACTGTAGTTTCTGCAGTGTCAGAGAGTCATTGGAACGTCAAGCTTGGCAGCCATAGGAATTTAAAGGAGCGCGAAAAACAGAAGAGGTGGGGTCCTTGGCCATGGTGGCCGGTCAGATGCCGGGGCGACGAATGTGTTGGTCTCTTGGATGTTTGGTTTTATTCGAGAAGACAACAGACGTGTGTGTTGTGGTCACGTATGTCCCTGGCAGGTTTCCCGTAGAGGGAGTCAGGCTAGAGACAGGATGCTTATCCCTGGAGAAACTGCCCAACCCTCTGTGCCAATTTGGGTCCTGCTGCTGGTGCATGATGGGAAAGAAAAATATCCCTCCCTCCCTTTTCCCTCCCCGTGAAAGCACCCTGACCTGAATACAGATTCAGACGAATAATACTCGCTCTGTAGACGAGGGCAGACACAACTTTTTGAGTATTCACCATCTAAAATCCCCCCTCCTGCCGCTTCAAGGTGAGATTTTGGGCACGGGGACTGCGGCATCATGCGCTGGCTTGTGAACCAAGTGAGAACACTGTGAGGAGCGAGAAAAACAAGCAAATGTGACTGCGCAATTGAGAGCTGCAGCCCCATATTCACAATCATACTGGGAATCACAACACTTTTTAATAATTCAGGATGAATAGAGGAGAAAAGAATTCTGCAGCAAGCAATGAAGCCGAGGAAATGACAGGGAGGAAAAGAATCCAACAACACTCTTCGTACCAAATCTCCCAGTCTGGAGACATGTCTGAATGACTGCTATAGGGTTACGCTATACATCAGTCTATAGAGAATTCTTTTAGCATAGAGAATTGCTGTGCTACTTGTTATTTATGACCTAGGCTCACTCACACATTCTCTAGCAACAGTCTACCTCACAGTAGAGCAGATATGCTTACACCTACATTGTGTAATTTATTTAGTTGATTATTAGCAAAAATCCCTTTGCTCTTTCACAAATATGTGCTCATTCATGTGTAATTACTTCTACCAACTAATCAAAGTATTCTCATAAGCGTAGAATCTGGCATTTAGAATCATTCAGAATACATAGGAGCGAGTCGCTCGTATGACGGCCGCCATGTTGCGCCTCCATCTTTAAAATACATTAGCCAAAGAGGGACATACCTCCGCCTTTCGCCCTCTTACACTCAGTGGCACCGTGACGAATGCCTGGGGGAGATTACTCACCAGGGACAACGCGACAGGACAAGCAACAAGACCAAAGTTAATATTGGAGTGGCTAGAACAGCTGCGTGTAAATGACGGAGATACTAAGAGCTAATTTTGGGTTCGGTCACCGTAGAAGTTAAAATGCGCTCGGAATGAGAAAGGGTTAGAAAGTAATATTCAGTTGGTCGTCATATACAATTTCACCGCTAGATGGGAGAAATTCTTACACAATGTAGCTTTAAGAATGAGGGCATTCTTAAAATGAACTTGCCAGGTTCAAAATTTTACTATCAATTTCACGATGTAAACATGTAATCAAAATACTCTTAGTGGGTGCTGGACTGTGCTCTGCCCGTACTACCTAAGGACACATTTCAAGTACCAAACAAAATGTACAATTACCGTGGTTCGATTTTTCAATTTGTCGAGGCACCTGTTCCGTTTCTCAGACAATACTTTCCTTTTAGCGTGGCTTAAATTCTAATTAATTTAGTCTCAAATGAATCAGTTCATTTGGTTGTTTTACTTCTCCCGACCCTGGCCCAAACCACATCTCATTATGTTCCACTATTCTTAATTTCTTACCACTGGCAACAAGGTAGCGAGGGAAACAACATTTGCCAATTAGTCTGAGCCCTTGTGATTTTGCCACTCTTGCTAACAATTCCAATTTACATTAATTATTCATTTTCAGCCCGCACACACAGTTGTCCCTGCCAGACGGGCTTGAAAGAGAGGAAGTGCTGCGGTGAGATCTAATCGTTTGTGTTGACGCTGTTTTGTTTCAAATACCACCACTTAGAACGTCTGTCATCCTGTTTTCCTATGTCGGATTATTTTATGTGGATAATGGTCTGTGTCATGGTTGAAACCTATGATGTAGTGTCCCACATCAAATGGGAACATTGTATCTTCAATATGTAGGAAAGAAATGTGTGTAGGAATGCCCCTGTCTGTCTGCAGAATAGGTATATGTCTGTATATGCTGCTTCGGATAATATTTTCCTGTGACCTTTGTTACCTGTTTATTCAGTCCTTATAACAGTGGCAGTCATCCTGCAGTCTCTGCAAGAGGCAGAAACTCAGACAGAAAACACATTGGCTCATTGTTCATACTTCTATAGCTTTTCAACAATGCCTTGTTTAGTGTTGTGACTGGAGATAAGCTGGAGCTCTGTGAGTGTTTACTGGGCTGCAGGGCTGAGCATGCTGAGCTGAGGGGTCACAGGACTGGTGCTGACAGGTCACGGCCTTTATGTTCAGACATGCTCTACAGGGGACCCTGCCTTCTTTTCCCAGTGTAAGCCTAAACACAACTGCTATAACACAAACATGCACACACTTCTCAGATGTGTTTTATTAATCACACGCCAAAGAAGAGGGGGAGAACCGCAACACACACACACACACACACACACACACACTGACTGCAGGCCGAGGGAGCCGACCTGGCTGTGGATCAGCAACAACCCAGACAGATGTTGCATAATTGTTGCTTCTCCAGACAGGAGACTCATTTGCACAAATAGGGATGGAAGAAGCCCTTCAGTAATACCAAAAGTTCCATACATTATAATAATCAGGAGAAAATCCCAACATTCATTGTTGAATGAGATTTTCTGGGACGTGAACTTTGAAATCTGACGAATTAAAGCCTGCATGGTTTAATTTCTTCTTTTTTTGAAAGCGTAGTTTTATTTCTTTTTTTTAACAGAGTGGTTTTATTTCTAATAAGCAAGACTTGGTCTAGCGTATTTTTTAAACGTCTAAGCATTTGATGTATTAAAGCTGATTTACATCAGAGATGGAGAGAAGTTGCTCTTGAAAGAAGAAAAAAAGATTAGATTTCTCCTGTTCCTTGTTTTAGGTTAAATAAAAAATGCCCTCTACATGTACACATACACATTTGTCAGAGGCCCTTACAATATTCATATATTCAAGACATACACTCCAACTCTCTAAACTGTAAATATTACTCTACATTATCTCTAACACACAGACCTACTTTGTTTGGTTTGGTTTTCAGAGCTGTCTTTTATAAAGGCCTCTTTAAATGTTTTGACATCTGCCATGTCTCATTTTTCTGCCGTGTCAACTTCAAAACATTTTGGCACTGAAATATTTGTAAAGACAGGCACCGAACGCCGCTACACCTTCCAGGCTAGATCACACAATAATCATGATCCATTCTGACAGAGGTTTTCTGCAAACATGCATATTGTTTGGTGTGACCCAAACCGCAGTGACATGGCAGAACGCCGAGGGGGGACGTCTTAATACGATTCGCCATCTTACCTCAGTCAGCACATTTTTCACTTGAAAGGTGACCTCTGTGTTGTATCATCAAGATGGGCAACAAACATTACAGATCAAAACTCTGAACATGTTCAAAGCACAGCTGTTGCTGGTCCACAGCAACCAGCAAAGCAACAGTAGGAACAGCAATGTTAGTCACTCACAACATGAACATCTGAAAGTTGTGCTTTTACAGAGTTGAAACTCAGTATTTAACACAACAGTTTGGTGTCAGCAGAAATCAAACAGAACTTTGTTGTACAAACTGTTTGGCTTCACACATACGTGATTATAATATCACATTCTTCAGGAGGGCTACGTGGGCCATGGTGAGTAGATGAGTAGTGTATGGATGGGGACAGCTGAGGCCTTTTAGTTCTATAGAAGTATTTGCACCTGCTAGGTGGGAGGCAGAGAGCTGAAGAGGGCTCATACATACACCGATGTAACAACAATGGTGTGAATCTCCAACAGAGAGAGAGACTGTGTGTGTGTGTGTGTGTGTGTGTGTGTGTGTGTGTGTGTGTGTGTGTGTGTGTGTGTGTGTGTGTGTGTGTGTGTGTGTGTGTGTGTGTGCGCGCGCATGTGCACTGCGCACCTGAAGCCAGATCGCCCCAGCTGCTCCCACACAGCGCCAAGAGCTATTCCGATCAGCACGATAATAGTGCCATCATCGCATGGTTTCACAAGCCGAGGCACTCCACGCAGAGATGAGAAACTGACTAAATGTATGAATTTTAAGACAGTTGAAAACCAGGGCAGTGTGTGCGTGGCGGGGCCTGCTGTGAGGGACACTGACAGATTGGGCTGTGGGTGTGCCTTCTTCTCACTGCCACATCATGTAGCTTGTACTGCGTGGAGACTTTGGGACAAGGATGATGTTAACATCATAAACAAGGTGTGAAAGTTGGAAATAAACACAGCTCTCTGAAAGAATCTTCTAAGGAAGGGGAGGGGGCACTGATAGGGTTTCTTTTCAACGCCTCCATATTAACTGATTCCCTTTACCCTCCAATCTTCTTTTTTTTCTTTCCTGAAGGAATCATTATCTTTCACCCACCTAGAAAGAGACATTTCTACTATAAACATCATAACGTTAAAGCAAACTTGCTGCAACACAAGTGCTTCAAGCACCACCTTACACGTTGTGCAAAGAAATGGTTTTGGAAATTGTAAATATGATTATCTTTTCAGCCACTAGATGAAACTATTAAATGGCTTGCTTTGCATTTGTTTCTCAGAGGCTACATTTGTTAAGATGCTCAGTCTAAGATTGTAAGACTGTACCGTATACTGTGCTTGTAAAACAGACAGACTAGATGGGGTCTCCTGAGGTGGTTAAACCTATATTTCTATAGTTCTACGTTAAAGAATATAACGTGTAATAGAGAGTATAACCATCAATTCTGTCTCACACAAGTTGTTAAGTGTCACCAAGCTTCACACCTTTATGTCTGTGCCACGGTTAACAAGCATGTCTGCATGTTTTAATGTGCGTGAGAGTGTGTATGTGTTAATGTCCTGTTAAGCAGAGCTTGTACTTACATACGTGCTCATAATAAATGTCCGCTTGTTCCTTGAAAACGTAGAATAGCCTCATCCGCACTCAGAGGTGTAGTGGTAAAAAAAGAGGTGGGTAAACTATAAATTCTGGTGGACCACGACGTGGGCCACTGCCTACCGGTGTATGTGTATCCTGATGACGTCGCTATAGGCTATCATTTGATGGTACTACCAAGGGTATCACTGGTTGTTTCCTCATCATAGGTCACACAATCACTATTCAATTCATACATTAATCTAAGCTCTTGTTAAAGAGACTCAAGAAGGAATAATAGGGTTGAAATCTATAAAGTTTACTAAATGACAAAACAGAGAGAACAAAAATATTTAAGAGATAGAGAGGGAGGCTTATATCCAGGGCTTCCAATGCAATGCACTTGTACATAATGATTAGGGATTTGGGATTATTTTCATAGTCGATTATTCTGTTGAATATTTTCTCGATTAATCGATTAGTTGTTTGGTCTACAATATGTCAGAAAAATGTGGATCAGTGTTTCCCAAAAGCCCAGGATGACATCCTCAAATGTCTCATTTTGTTTCTGCTCCTGTAGAAGCTAGAGGTCTGTATGAAATCAACCTTGTTACTAGAAAAACATGTTTTTAGCCGCAATCTTATGGAGAAAAACTACACTACCCACAGTCCTAAGCTTAACAGCGACGCCTCTGATTGGTTCAACTCGCCGTTTCCATAGAAACGTTTACCGTATCCGCAAAACCGCAAACGGCGATAACATTAACTAGCTAGGTGACTAGCAAAGAGAGCTTGTTGTCACAAACTTCCAGTGGTTTAAATGTCAGAGAATGCATAATTACATCCAGTTATTTATCTGATAATGTATCCTGAATTTTACTTGTAACATGGGCTAATGGGAACAGGTAGAGGTGACTTGTTGAGTCAGTGGCATGAATCTACTGTGAACCAAATTACCCTAAAAAACATGAAGTTTAGTACTGTTTTTCGAGCTCACTCACTTTGGGCTTGTAGCCGAGGCCGTTTGCTGGCATCAGGAGGAGGGCTGCTGTCTTGACGCCGCTTAAAAAATTGCCGGACATCTATTTTTACAATTTATTACATGAGACATGTAGGCTAGTTTGGGCTAGTGACCATGGGTGTATTAAGAGAACTGATGAGTCTTGATGCAGTCATAGACCATAGACCATGGATGTATTAAGAGAACATAGACAGTATATAAAATGCAGTCTGTGCTTCCTGCTGGCTACGCAATAGATGCACGATGGTGTTTAAAGCCCCCAACGTTGACTTCAAGGCAGCGCTGCGACCGTTGACTTAGTTCAAGGCACTGTTGCCTAATCCTAGTGCCTTCCAGGCATCGCTGCCTGGAAGGCGACGTTGTGGGCTTTACAAACAAACACCGCAAGAGATTGGTCAACACTGACAGTAAGCAGCGCAATATGAAAGACTTCGTCTTAGGTTTAACAATCTATGAAACTAATAATGAAAAATATGAAACTAAAACGACATAAGCTTAATTTAAAATGTCTTAGGAACTATAGGCTATTTAGAGGTGGATAAACACAATTTAGAGGTGGATAAACGCACTTTGGAGGTGGGTAAACGCTATTTCCGAATTTTGGGAGGTGCGTAAACGGCGTTTACGTGCGTTTAGCCTCCACTACATCCCTGTCCGCACTGGTCCATAGGAATGGATGTCTGTCCTAGGGGTCAATGGGCTTTTCATGTCAATGACACCATCTCAGACACACACATATATTCCCTCAGACATCATTACAGCCCACATAATCTCCTTTTCCCTATCTTCTCATTCTCCCTCCTCCTGTTTCACTCTCCTTTTACTCCCTCTCTATTTCAATAACTCTTTGTACTTGCTTTTTTCTCTCCATTGTTGACAATGTCATAGAATCTATTAACTTCCCTTTGACCAGTGAGTCACAGGCTCTCCCTCTGCAATACAATCTGTGTTTAGAGTGAGCTCCAGTTTAATACCACCGGCATGCATGCAGCCATGTACCTTACACCTCTTTCACATACTTTGTGGTCTCTCAAAAAGACTGATTCCCCAGGGAGTGGGAAATAGATATGTGAAGGGATGTAAGCAGAGCCTGCCAAATATAGCCACGTAAAACAAGTCAAAGCATACTATGAACAGGTTTTTGTTTGTTATCACTATGTAGGGAAGCTAGGTTAAAAGTTAAGATTCAGATTGGTTGACTGACTGAGCCGCAGCTACAGGAGCGCTGCGTTAGAAAAGTGGCTCCAGAGGATGTTGTGCACTCGGCTACCTAACTCACAGCGACTGTTAACCTCGCCATCCATCAGTGGAGAGAGCAACCGTGACACAAAAAAACCTGCTTCTTCCATTAGAGCCCTGACAGAGCTTAATGCCTGTCCTTGTGCTCTCTCCCTCTCTTTAGCCCTGTATCTCTCTGTTACAATGCAGTCTGCCTCCCTCTGCTCTTATGAAGTGAGCCACTTAACAAGTCTTTAATAATACTTTTTTTGTTACCTTCTCCCTCAGTGCCTCTTTGTTTTCCCTTGATGCCGTTGTCTTTGAGGGATGAGGGGACTCACGTTGGCAATAGTGTGAATTAGCACACAGGCACATAGGGATAAAAGACCAGCTCTTATTATGGCCCAAATGCCTGAGCACACTTCTGGGAATAGAGATGTGTAAATGAGTTACACACACACCAAGTCTTTTCTGGGCTGTTGTTTTGCTCCTTTAAATAATTGACATGGCTGTGCTTGTGAAGACAGGGACAAATCTGCTGAGTTAATGTCCCAGCCAGAGGAGTTTTATCACCAAACGCTATCAATCCCCCACTACATAGAATTGTTACCGCCATGGCAGTTCATAAATCTCATCTTACCCCAGCTCAGCGATATAACAAGTCAGTATTCTGCCAGCATGTTCTGTTTATTGTTTCGCTGGAGAGCTGGCAGCGGATGACATCTGCTATATTTACCCTCTAGATTACTTTCCATTTCCAAACAACACTTTAACGTCAGGCAGGTCTCTGCATTGGGGCCGGGGACATATTAGCGTGATTGCGGAGGGTAAACTGTAGGCTGTTCCCGGCCATCTGGGGAATAAAGAGACTGGTAGTTTTTGTAAGAGTTGGAGCTGTCAGGGGTGCACACATGGCTCAGACAGTGATCTTATACTGGACGCTGGGGCAGAGCTGTGGCAGCGTTCGCTGTCAGACAGTGGCATCTCTGTGTTCCTTGGCCTCCCATGGGAATTGGACAGTTTGTGATTGAGGCCCTGACTAAGAGCAGCAGCTACGAGAAACAGCATACATGGCAGTGACTTTCTATTAGCCTGGCAGCTTTTTTTTTTCTTGCTTCTTTTCTCTTTTTTTGACTGCAGGCGAGGCAGCATGCGGCTTTCTTTTCAAGGTCCCTTGCCAACCAAAGCAGATGGGTGGAAACCTCTCTTCGGAATAAAAACAGCTCTGAGCTTTCCCCCTTTCGCTCACCATTAAAATCCCAACAACAAAAAGCCACCCAAGCACTGCCAAGGGAAGAAAATCCACATCGGACGGTGCTTTCATACACAATACTACGCCTTTAGACCACACTGTTGTGACATCTGTCCCTTTGTTTTCCCAAAAAGACAGCCAAGAACAAATTGACAAAATGTTCTGAGAGTAGTTTGTTTTCTGAGCCGTTTCATCTGAAACAGAAAGACACCTGGATTTCAGCCTGGGCAATGTGCAAAGGGAAGTGCTTCATTAGGATGCACGAGTGAAACCCAGCAGGATCAAGGTGATTGGAATGTAAAACGACCAGCTACCGGCTTCACTACTCCTCACTACTGTCTCTACGCCTCCATCCGAAAGCAGGGTCTCCCCAGGCACCGCAACATCAGTTAAGTAGGCCAAGGATGTGATGCAACACAATACCAACAAACAGTCTAACCACATGCGCCATGTGTCACAATCCACCTCAGCGTGTCATTTGAGTCCAGCAAGGGCTCTGTACTCTTTACCAAGTAGTGGAATAATTAGCTTATCTCGGGCACACAAAACAGCACCTTGTACCTCTGTTGTGTCTTTGAGGCCCAGTGTTTATGATGCAAGCTCTTAATGGCTTGAATGGTTTGTGTGAGTGATGGCCAATGCTGAAGAGCAAAGCTTGTAAAAAAAAAATGGAGGGTAAATTGAAACTGATAATTCCATTCCATGCTTATCCCCATTGTACCAGCTTTAATAAGGTCAAAACATGGTTCCGCTTCTGTAAATGACTGAATTTAAGACCGTTCTAAAACAATTGTGAGGAATTTGCATATAAAAAGATGTGTGATTGTGCAAGAGACCTTGGCCTATATTCTGTAATTACTACATCTCCATCCATCTCTCAGTCCTGCCTCAATAATACTCATCCATTCCTCTCTTCAACTCTCTTTTGGATTCTAGAGTAAGTCCTCTTGTCTTCCTCTAGCCATTGGACGAGACAACATTTAGTTCCAGCCTGTATCTCATCGATTTACTCTTGAAATATTTAATGCAATTGAATCATGCTGCTTTCAAGGAATAGTTGAAAATACAGCAGTCCTTCTAAAAGTTAAATGAATCCAAGGAAAAGTCAAAGCTTACTTTGTTTTAGTGGAGCCTATTCACTCTGCAGTAGGTTAGAGTGGGCCTGAGTTTTAAGTGGTTCTGCAGTTGCAGTATCACAGGCCACAGCGTGCATTAACATCGAGGACAGAATTAATCCCAACAGGCTGCAGCAATTACCTGAGCCCTGACTGTTCTTAAAAGTCAGTCTGAGCCGTGACGGACGTATGAGCACAGATAACATTTGCCAGAACACCGACACGGCCGATATTACAAGCACTAAGCTCAGATGTGACTGTGACACTAGCCTGTCTCATTAAAGCCAATGGACGAGGAGGTTGACTCTCAGAGACAGAGCCAAAGACAGGAGCCTTGGAAAATGGAATGGAAATATGATTGTTGCTCCTTTTTTTCTCATCCCATTCCCCACTGAGTGTTTATAATTTCACTCAGCAGCCAGAGCAGAGACTTTCATTTTGGAAGCATCTTTTTAACCTGCCTACAAACACCACTGTTTTTGCGGCGAACGTCTTGAAACAAATGAGTTCTGACTGTGACTTGGATAGAGTGTGAGATTAATTCGAGGCATAATAAAGTACATGAATCAATGCCAGCAGTCGGTTTAGTTCAAACGTAATGTCACACAGAAGGGCAGGCAGCCAGTGTGTACATACATGCCCGCGCTTTTGAGCATACACACCAAACTTCAAATCTGTCCCTTTCTTTACGTAATAATAAGAAACACAAATGTACACAACAGATGCTCCATTCTCCCTTTTTCTTAACCTCTGCTCTATCTTGCGATGATATGCCACTCCATCTTGAAGAATTGCTAACTCTCAATGCCAAAAGGGCAGATGCCCAGGTGCTGGAGTAGCTGAATTGCTGTCCTAAGCACACAAAGGCAATGTCGCCTGGGGGGGGATGGCTCAGGAAGGGGGAGAGCTGTCAAAGTAACTGGAGAGCACCTGGGATTACTGTCAACAGTCTCCTGGACTGTCTCCCTCTGCCCCTCCGCCACCTCCCTGCTGTCTCCTAAGATCCATGGCATTCTCATTGACATTGACCTTTAAACTCCAATTAGCCACTTAATCAGAAATTAATTATTAATATTAGAAAAACCAACAGGGCTTAGGTTGTTTGTCTCTTTCACCTCATTATCATCAGCTAATGACCACCCTTGCATCTCATTTCCACAACAAAGGCTAAGGAGATGGCTTTTGCACAAGAATCAGGTGATTTCTTTTAAAGGGCAAACGGAGATGGACAGTTTTTTTTTTTTTTCCATGCGTGTGCTGTAATTTTCACCCCTGACTTCCCGTCCAAGTTGGAATGTCCTCTGGAATTAATCACTTACATGTCTCTTCAGACTGAATAAATAGGAGAGTCCTCAGCTGCATAAGAGCACTGCATCCACTCCTGAACTCAGAGCACTCATGTAATTCAGTGTGAAATGGTTGACAGGGACATGTGAAAATGGCTCCCAGAAAAAAAAAATGTTCAGGGCAAAAATGTGACATGCACACCAGTCAGTGCTGTCTTCTACGCGCGTGCACGCACGCACGCACGCACGCACGCACGCACGCACACACACACACACACACACACACACACACGTTAATTATTTGTCATCTTCTGTGAGGTGTCATGTGGTGAAACGGTGCCAGAGGCTTCCATGAAAACACTCCTGAGTATTGGCCACTAAATAAATGGCTTTTGGATTCGAAAAACTCTCGTTTAGCTAAATAAGATGTTTGGAATGCACTGAAGGAGCCAGAGGTGCATTATGTAGTAATATAATAAATGGGACTGCTATCCAATAATTGTTAATGTTCCTCCATCAATTACTCTTGACGCTGTGGGCTAGATTTATCAAGCCGTTTGCGCCGGTTTCCAGGCGTTAATTGTTCGTAACGACTGACTTAACTGATGCGGGCTATTTACAAACAGGGCGCACTTCGGTAAAATCGCAGATTGCCTGCCACAAGAGCGAGAAGAGACAAGTTGCGCTTTCAATATGCGTTCATGGGAGGGTCATGGGGAAAGTGGGAGTTCCACCCAAAAAGGTGGGAGGATACGCGTAAAGTGCGCCTAATTCTATATTCCGTGGTATTTACAAAGACTGCCAGTAAGAGCGTGCCTCTACTGGGCAGCGCGTTTTCCTGTATGTACAAATGTACCTTATTCAATGGCAGCAGTGATCTGAGCAAGGCGAAGGCATGGGCCAAGACCGCGAGCAGACAGGATTTATGCCACGAGAATCACTCTTTTCCACTTAAGCGAACCAGAAATCATACGATGTTACAGATTAAGCAGCCATGCCATAATTCTATTACTTGACGAAATCAAAGATGACCTGGAACCTCTCACTCAGCGTTCGTTCACATTCCATCCCAGCACACGTTAAACTCCTGGCAACATTACAAAGTCGTCACTAAATTTAAGCTTGCGCTTTCTTTGTCCCGTAGGAAGATCCATGATAGACACATACGGGCCCATTCTTTGCTCTTTTAGAGGCGCGCGAATTACAGTGGAGGGCGGAGTATGCGCTGATTGCCTGATGGGTGTCAGGTTTGATAAATACTACGCAAAATGAGGAAGCATAGCGTGCGCAATTACTGAACTCGCATAAACAGACGCAGTGTAAACTGCGGTAGTGTTAGTAAATCTACTCCTGTGTTTTCTGGGCTGGATCTACAGACAACCAATGGGATGTTGGTTGCCTTATTTTATTACATCAGAGTTTATGCTCTCATTTTCCTGTATCTACCTGATGTCTTGATTAGCCGATTCTACCATTTTTTAAACAAGTGTCAGACAGGAGTAGAAATGTCTTCTCAGATTTGCTTTCTATTTTTTCAGGCAGCTTAGATAGATTTAGGGGATCAGTTTGAGGTTTATATTTTTGCTCCTCTCTACATTATCCTCTTCACTTCCCTTCAAACCTCTTCTCCTCAAAACACTCAGTCATCAGTCCACACTGCCTCTCACCCGTACGGAAACACAAGCTTGGTTGGAAAGTACAACAATGCAGAGTTGACAAGGAGTGATAGCAGAAGGCTGACACTGTGGGAGGATTAGGAAGATGATCATATGAGCGGGGAGCCATTGTCTTTTAATAGAACTCCCTGGGCCTTGACGATGGCTCAAAGTTTGCATATCACAGTGACAGATGTGTGTAAACGTATGTAGTCATATCAAATCATTTGCATGGGGTTAGCTGTGAGGTTTTCCTGTGTCTTCTACTCAGGAAAAGCCTCTTTTTGTTCTTTGGTAACAAAGAGAGACCATTTGTTTTCATGACTTCAAAATGTTGCTTTATAATCATCATCAACATAGCACTTGATGTGTATGAGTCATATCATCCTTTGGTTAAAAACATCTCCCTGACAGAAGAGAGGAGCCCCTTGACGTGTGCGGTTATTAGATATTGTGGAGAGCAGAAATGGAGCTGTGTTGGCTGAAGAGCCGCTCTGACGCCAGCATGAGATATACGGCCCCGCACAAGTGAGCAGAGCCAGGAAGCTGAAGAGCAGAGGCCACAGGTGTTTACCTGCGTGCTGCATTCATTGTGCTGAACTCATTAATGGCAAATCCCCCAACCCTGTCTGCTCATTCATGTTGCACATGAGCAATGTGCAACCTTAAAGCCGGTGCTCGTAATTGCGGTTGATTTACAAAATATGATTACTAAATGCTACAAGATTTCATAATTGCTACAAGTAATTATCCCTGCATATTGTCAATCACAGGAGATAGAAGATTAAGGAACAGACTGTGGTGCTTTTTCTGTTTTAGATATGTTTATGACAGAATGTTCAAAATTTCAATTAATTAGTATTCATACGATTGCTGATGTGTTTACCAGTGTGCACAAACATAAAGCGTGCATGATCTCATAGCCCCCTTTGTTCTCTCTGAGCTACATTCCATTAAAAAATGCTCATCACGTTAAATGAAGTCAGTGTGAATGCATTTCCCCAATTAGTCTTATCTTGCAAGTCTGACATTCATGTACAAAAAGCAAACCTTGTGTGTGTGTGTGTATGTGTGTGTGTGTGTGTGTCTGGGTAGGCATGGGCCTGTTACCGGTTTCGAGGTATACTGCAGTTTGAAAAAGTCACGGTTTCAAAACCACTAACATTTTCTGTCATACCGTTCCTGCTTTACGACTTTATGAGTCGTAAAGCAAAGAGAGTGCAGTTTAGAAATCCCTCTCCCTGCCCGTGTGCCGTGTGTTAAAAAATATATTGGGTTCAATATGTTTTTCCCCAGGCATTTCAAAATAATACATTTTAAAGTTGTAATTGCAATACCGCAATACCCTGAAACCATGATATTTTTGCTGAAGGTTATCATACCGTCAGAATCTCATACCGGCCCGTGTGTGTGTGTGTGTGTGTGTGTGTGTGTGTTCCTCACTGCTTTTGTGAGCACTTCCGAGTCCTGCTTTAGGTTAAGTACTTAGCTTTGTGGTTGATGACGGATTAGCTTAAAGTTCAGGTATAAGGGTTGAGGTAAGGCATGTAGTGCTGATGCTTAAAGCTGCTTATCACTGGTTTTGCATGTTTTAGCCTGATAAGTACCATTGGTGTATATATTACATTACAACCAAAGCATTCCAGTTTTCCAGAGCATGCCATAGGTTGTGAGTGATTTCCTAGCTGTCAGGTAGCCATCAGCTTTAGTTAATGCAAGTACAATATGTTTAAAGGGATATTTCACCGCTGGAAAGCTGAATATGTCTTAAAATTGGGTCACTTATGTAGCAGAAATGTGAAAAAAAATTGGTGCCTTCTAGGCCGAGAAAAGCCAGAAAATGTGTTTTTGGCTCATATGGATGAAAGACACCAAATCCCAGAATGCACTTCGCTTCGCTGCTTTGAGTCCACTCCCAAGCCACGCCTACCGTTTGACAGACAGACAGACAGAGGCATGCAACTCAACTCAATGTATTTTATTGTTATTTCAACCATATACACGAAACAACGTTTAATTGTGGCTCAAGTGGTGTTACACGTTTAAAATATATAAAAACGACATTATATAAAAACGACATACGAAACAGGCTAGCTTTAGTGCACACACACATTATAGGCTCCGTAAAGTTCAGCTATGCATACTAGCATTAGGCTTGGTGGGCTGTAAACACAGAGTATAAACACAGCCGTGAATTAGCGTGGAATGTCGAATGGTCACCATGTAACAGTCACAAACTCCAGCAGTTAGCAGTTAGTTGGATACAAATCACCACATTTCTGCACCAGTCCGTGTTAACACAGCTCACCTTCATACAGAGCATCTCTAGCTCGGATCGTCGGAGGGCTAGCAGGCCTGGTAGCTGGACAGTCGGTACGCTGTTGTTCAGCCATGTTTCCACGATAACAAAAAACACAGTCTCTGAACTCGCGTTGGGAGTTTAGTTGAAGTTGGATGTAGTCCAGTTTGTTGTTTAATGAACGGACACTTTCAATCAGGATTGATGGGACAGGTGGCCGGCTAGCGTTAGCTCGCTCTGGATGTGCCTTTTCCCCAGTTAGCGTTAGCTTCCCACCTAGCCGATGAGGATGTCCACTTACCCGGCTCGGGGCATCGAGCGAGACCGCTGGTCTCCGTGCTGGTCTCCGTGCTGGTCTCCGTGCTGGTCTCCGTGCTGGTCTCCGTGCTGGTCTCCGTGCAGGCGAAGCTCTCGTAGTGTGCCGATTATTCCGTCTGTAATAACGTTCCCTGCATATTCTCCGATCTGAAGCGATGTATTCCGGTGGTACACGTGTGCGGTAGTTTGAAAGCACATCATTTTGTAAAATTTTGCTGCTGAGCAGAGAGAGCCCTGTTTAGCGAGGATTAAAGATGGCTGACATTTCGTTTTTTTCCGGCTGAGATCGGCTGGCTTCGGGTGATGGGCGTGTTGAAAACATGCGGAAGTAGCTCCTACTGCTGGCTGTAGTTCTTTGCCTCTGGCCAAACATTCCTCCAATGACGCAAAAATCGTCATTTTGCGTCAGTGGAGGAATGCTTTCCATACCCCCAATGCAGAGATCTCCCGTCTCAGGGGGACATGAGGGAGGGAATCACAGTCATTCAGAAATACTACCGGGTTTCTACTGATACAAAGCTGAATGCTAAATCGGTGAAGTATCCCTTTAACTAGTTGTAGAGACTCTCAGCTTATTTGAGGCAAGTAATCCATCACAACATTTAGTTTACAGGTTACGTTGTCTTTGTGCGGTGAACATAGATGCAATAAGGGACAGTTTCATTTTGCATTTAAGAGGTTGCTTTGAAAGTTCTGAAATCTGCAATGTTGTGAGCACTTTGACAAGTACTTGGAACAAATAAAAGTATTTTAACAATAGTTTCTGTCCACAATAGCATCACCATGCAATAATGCAGTAAATAATTAAACGTTGAAATTCAAAAGTGAATTAATGTTGTGTGTGTGATATTCTGCAAATTTGACAATGTAAAATGTGCAAATTGATTTTCACGCTATTTTGGAGTGAAAAGAAAACAGTGGCTGCCATGGGAGTGAGAAAAGCTACGACATCCAGGTCGGCAACAGACTTAAACAGACTAAAACATGCGAAAACTTAAGAGTATATGTAATACATGTAATCAGCATCCTCATAATGATAGAAGTACAAGGATGTGCATGTATGTTCATCTTTGTGTTTGAGTGGGGTTGCACATTGACATCGATCAATGTGTTTCTTTTTTAGGATGTTAGGTGCATACCTGTCTGTTACCTGTCTGTGCTTGTCTGCATGGATTGTTTATGTGCCAAAAACTGTACAATCCAGAAGGTGGCATAACGCAGAAAAAGCCTTGGCTGAGCCTCCTCCAATAATCCTGATTAACATGTAGCAGGAATTCCAGCATGTCACAGCATGGTATATTCAGTGGACATCTCGTCCTTTCCCTCTCAGAACTGTTCTGACAGATCATCCCTTGTGCCCACTGTGGCTGACTGGTTTTGAGGAAAAGAGAGATTGTAAAAGTGGGACAGATAGACAGAAAAGCCAATATAGAGATTGAGTGATATGTATGCTTGCAGGACTACATAAATGTACACATGTACCCAGAGACACACTCACTCACACAACCTATGGCATGCTCTGGAAAACTGGAATGCTTTGGTTGTAATGTAACACCTTTCTGTTCAAACAAAGGCATGAGGACTATGTTGTCTCACCTGCAGTGACGCAACTAATATACATGTCCAGGCATATTTGTGGATGATTTGGACATGATTATCCCTTGTCGCAGCAGTGATCGACATGTACAAATTCATGGCCCACAGATGAAGGGATCAGCAGCCTTAGGCCCCATCCAGACGAAGACGTATTTCAATGCAAACGCACATCTTTTGCATCGTTTGGGCCGACTGTCCACATGAATCCTGTAAACGCATTGCCCGTAAACGCACTTTTTTGAAACCTGGTCCCAGGGTGAATAAAAAAAAAGCCGGCTCACGTTTGGCTTCATATGGACGGCGAAACCGCATACGTGCGTATCGATGATGTCATCCCTACACACCTCGGACTCAAAGCTCCGCCTTCAACCCAGCTGACAGCGCTAGCAGGGACGCAACGCTGCTAGCTCGCTAATCTGTCTGCTTATCAACTCCTTGAACGGATTATAGTAACTTTTAGCACCGCTTATTGTAGAAAGGCTACCGCAAGAAAAACGTGTAGCTAGATTATCAAAGTTTACATTCTTTTTCTAGGTGGCCTTTATATAACAAGCAGTGGTGTAAGTTATTAAAGTCTAGTCCATGGATGTGTTAAGCTAAGAGAACTAGCTAACAGTCATGTTATGAACTTTTATATACTGTCTATGGTTATGAAAGGAAGTGACTGAAGGCTGCTCTTCTTCTTCGTTCCGTTAATTTCTGTAGCAGTAACAGCGCCGCCTACAGGCCTGGCATATGAAGTACCGTGTTGAGTCATTTAGAGATGGATTCATGTGGATGTGAATTTTCTTGAGCCGAATCCAGGGAAGACGGATGCGTTTTCATCCTGACGTCTTCATGTGGACGGGGCCTTAGACTGTTAGTGTGAAAGTGTGAACCAAAAGGCCATTATACAAGCTACATGGCCACTCCATAACATGGTAATTAGGCACAGCAGGACAACAGTGTGAAGTAAACTTGGGAGGTGCTGCCAAGGTGTGTCAGCTAAGACACTTCCTTTCTATACGTGTTGGTGAATGGTGGATCTGTCACAAAAAATGCTGTGCCCGGTTCATCAGCCAGGCTCCCTCCAATGTGTTATTTTAGGTGCCAAAAAAAAATTCCAATTCACCAGTGAACCTCTGCGCTGTTCCTGCCAACGCTGACGCATCTCTGCCTCACTATTGTAGACTCAGACATGCTGGCATGCTGAGCACTTTGGGCAGACTGGTGAAATCTGTACTTTGAAGTCATTTGTCTTGAATTAAGTGATTTTCTGTCCGACACTGAGCAGTGGTAAGACAGCTCATTCACATACAAAAACCTTGGACAGAGCAGGGTTGGAACATGTTTGGAGTACAAAATGCCTCAAATGCCAATCACCTTTGGCTTCAGCTCTCCATTTAACCCTCAACATAAATGGAAAATGAAAATCATATCCTTGAGGATCTGTTGATGAAGATGATGATGCATCCATACACATTTTCCAGCATGTCCATTAGTTTGACACAACACAGAGACAGACAGGTTTGCTCTATATCTAACCAGTAAAGAGCCTCATCTGGAACACAACAGTGACTCATGCTAGTTCTCCCTTAAAATCCAGACATAACACTTAATATCAGTTATGAGAAGCTGTCAGGGTACAGGTTAAGAAAAAAGGCCTTCCCTCAAAGCTGTTATAGCTATGAGCACTCATCACCATGGTGTGTTTCATCTCGACTGTAGGAACAGCAATAATCGATCTGATGGCAGCAAGAAAAACATGTTGTTTTTCTCTGCCCCTAAGGCACACAGCAGAGACACACAAACTCTGGGCCAGATGTACTAACGCTTTTGCGCCCACTTCAGGCGTATTTGTGTCGCAACGTGCGCGTAAAATCATGGCGAGGTATGTACAAACAGGCCGCAATGATGTAAAAGCGCAAACTGCATGTCGTGGGAGCTGAAAAGGGCAAATTGCGTTTTTCGTGTCATGCATATTTATTCATGGGAGGGTCGCGGGGAAAGTGGGAGTTTACCGTAAAGAGATGGGAGGGGAAGCGTAAAGAGCGCTTAATTACGTATTCCGCGGTATGTACAAAAACCGCCAGTGATAGCGCGCCTCTATTTTGCGGTGAAAATTCTCCGCCTCTTAAAAGCAGGTGTAAACCTGGAAGCGGGTTTCCTCACATATGCCTCCTGGTGAAATGACAGCAGTAATCCGAGCAAGACGAAGACATAGGCCAAGGAGACGAGCTGAAAGGAGTTTTGCCACAAGGATCACAGATTAAGCAGCCATGCAAGATTACAGTTACTGGAAGAAATCAAAGATGACATCGAATCTCCGACTCAGAGTTCACATTCCAGCAGTTGTTAAACTCCTCGCTACATTACAAATATTGGCATCAGGATAATTTCAAACAGTCATAGCATCAGCAGTGGGAATATCGCAGTCTGCACTCAGCCGTATCATAGCACAAGTACTTACAGTTTACGCTATAGTGGGCGGAGAAAGGCGCTAATTACGGATGACCTGCAGGTTTTTGTAAATATGGCGTAAACTACGGTATCATTGCGTTCGCTATCTGCGGGTGAGCCATGGCGCTGATAACGCTACGTTCGCAAATGTACGTACATCTGGCCCTCTATGTATAACTCTCTAACAGATGTTTTTTTTTTTTGCAAGACGGACTAAATACATACAAACATAACACATGTGGTGATTGTTGTATGATGACCCCATCATGTATTCGTGTTTGTAAGATTTACATTAAAAGTTTGAGCATCTCTTAAGCTACTTTTGCTTAATATAAACTGCATTAAATAACAAAACAAAAAGAGCAGGCTTGTTCATGACAAAAGTGATAAGGCTTGGTCTAGTGCAGTGGTTCCTAAAGTGGGAATCTAAAGGGTCTCTGGGGGGGGGGGGCTCCAAGGGCTCCAGCTAAATTTGGAGCAGTTTGATTTTTCCATAATTTCACTATCTATAAAAAGCACAGTGGGAGTGTGTATTACTGTGATCTATCCTAATTAGACAGTTTTTACTCTCCCTGTTGTCAGACATCCAGACACTTACGCAGTTGTATGGCCAATTAAAGCCTAGAAAGAAAGAAACGGTTCCTTGGGACTATAGATCATCAAATAGGACTCTGTTGTCTAATGTGTAGCCATCTGGGGGATCTTGATATTAAAAGTTTGTGGAGCTTTTCCGTTTTATATGAGGTGCTAAAGGTCTTGAGTGTTCATATAGTGTGTAGCCAGCGGAGAATAACCTTGTGAACTGCGGTTTGATCCATCACATCTAGATGTACTGACACACACAGCAAATAATAATGCTCCAGCACAGTGCAATGCTCGGAGAGATAGCCTTGTGACCCGGGTACAACTCATAAACTGCAGTGCGGCATCAGCTGTATTAATATCACATAGTCTCCCCCATGTTTCCTTATACCAAAATGAATATTCCACTCCCAGAAATCTTCAGTGCGTGTTGTGCAAATTAAAGATGCGCTTCAAATGGCGCATCGTCTGTAATAACACATCTGCGGGGAAACGTGGTGCATTATGAATGTGTCATATTTAAACATTAGTTTCATAACCGTACAAAGTACCAGCGTTACAGCAGATTCACACACATTGCGAGAACGCACAGATGGCTGCTAAAAAGAAAATAGGCAAAATCTCGTAATTAATTTGGGGGCTAAAGTTGAGACTTACTCACCGCTTTTGAACATTTTGTAGGCCTAGGTGGATTTGGTCTTCTGTCCTCTGAGAATCATCTATTCTTATATTCCAGACGTAAAACTTGAGCGCTTTAGTTTTGAAGTTGATCCGGAGCTTTCGTGTCTCGTCGTGTGAATGTCAGTTGTCACTCCTCGGGATTTTCTTGCGATCCACTTGGTGTTGAGTTGCTCTGCAGACTGCCATGGATTGACAACAAACAATAATCTCCGTTTCCACAAAGTCTGGCAGACCGTAGTCGGACCTGGGAAATTAGGCGACAATCATTGCGAAACAGACGCACAAGAATCATCCCCTCGGTCCGATATAGCGGTAACTCCAGTGTGTGTGTGTGTGTGTGTGTGTGTATATATGTGTGTGTGTGTGTGTGTGTGTGTGTGTGTGTGTGATGAGCACAAACGCACAGTAGTCCGATACAACCTCTGATAGCCAACTCCTTTTTTACGCAAATGACCGTTGAGGCTGCAAAATCAGTTCCCCCCCCCCCCCCCGCCCACCAAAAAAACAAACCCCACAGATATTTCTATTCAAGTGGACAATCTTAAATTCTTCTCTCGGTGCGTCAGAGCCGTTCAAATCGCATCATATTCGTTAAAATCTCTAATTAACATAAGTTATTTGGATTCACAGTCCGCCTCTGATGTCGGATTATAAACGAAGACTGCTCAAATCCTCCTTAATAATGTGGACTTTGATGCCTTCGGTGTCCTTAAAATCCCTCCTTTTCAGCTCTCCTCTACACTCATTTTGTGACATGTCTGTGATCTTGTCTGTGAAGATCTCTCTGCTTTCCACCTATGGATGAGAGCTCGTTGATGCGCTCAAGGAGGGAGAAAGTATGTTGTACTGCCTCAGCCCCTCCAGCGGGCAGCATCCTGCTCCATCCCTCTCCCTGCCTCTGTCTGCGCCAGCCTGACACACTTCCTGACACCAGAGGTCTTCTTAGGAAATATGATATGACACAACAACAAAATATTAACCGATAGACCAAACATAAGGGGACATTCCCTGTGATGCTCCTCATTCTGCAGAGGGAGACAGCTTTGATACAAGCCACTGGTTTGCTGATCAAATAGCCTCCACCCAAATCAATATCTCATAGATAATGGACTAATGCATTAGATGAACTACGTCTCTCTCTCTCTCTCTCCCTCTCTCTGTCTCTCGCGTGCGCGCGCGCGCGCGCACACACACACACACACACACACACACACACACACTTAGCAAATCATTTTTTATTTAAATTTTTCCTATTTTATTTTGTTTTACGTTTTTTTTTTATTTCATATTTATTCTATTTTGTCTTTTATTTGTTTATTTATTTATTTTGTTTTATTTTATTCATTGTTTGTAGATGTATGTGAAGCTCTTTGAAACTGTCTCTCAGGGTATACATTTGGCTGCATAAGATAATAATAATTAATTACATATCTTATTATACTTATTTTTTATTGTATTTACATGGGCCCATGTAAATAACTTTGAAACTGTCGTATATAGATTGGGCTGTAGACTATTTTACTTTTATATAATTCTTTTATTTCCTTTTATTATTGCCACTGCGGACAATGGATATTGCACTTTAACCCACAGAATATACCGTAATGAACTGTCCTGTCTTTTAAGTATATGGCCCAACCCGGTCTCCTGATGGCCCTAGCTGTCCTCCTGTCCCGCTCAGTGGCATCGGTTACATCTGTGCTCGACTTCTCTCCACTGACCTCTTTAGTCGATTGGTTTCGTCTTTCTCTTCCTCACATGTTTCATGTTTGGGAGAAAAGAACATGGCAGCGCTCACGAGTGAAGTCCAGATTGTACCTGCCAAAAAGCCCACAGGTAAGAATTGACGTCGAATATGAAGTATTGAATACAGTAGACAGATAAATATATAACTTCTATGCGTATTTTATGGATAGCCTATACGTTAGGCTAACTAGCTTCCACGTTGATGATGCACACTGACACTCAGCACAACTCAGCACAACACAGCAGTCTGGTTATATTATTAACAAGAAAGTCAGTAACCACCTCCCGTCTGCTGTATGGTCCGGATATGCTCAGTACAACCAACGTACATGACAAAAACATTAGCTTTTTTTGCTGTTAGCATCTGATCAGCGTTCAGTGTTCTAGTGATGTCTCAGCAGACTACATGAGTGACAGATGCGTTGTGTTTAAGGGTTTATTAAAGATGTTATGTTTCATTGTTACCGAGAGGATCAACGGTTCTGTCATCAAACGTGTTTTTTATCTTCGATTGCAGAAATACGGTAGGCCTACATACCGAAAATGTTACCGTTGAACATAACATCTTAGATGATAGGCCATTTTCCAACATGATTTCACACGATTACATCATGTTGGCAGCCCTAATACCCTCCTGTTGTCCTCGGGTCACAAAGTTTCAAATCCGAAATCTGGGTTTCTTTCTACCACATTTCCCCAAAATAGCTGAATGAAGTTGGCTAGAAGCCTAGATGTTACACAGCATTGGGTAATCATTTATACTTTATGCTTTACAAACAGGCAAACCAGAGGAGGACAGCAGGTGAGTTTGTAAGGCAAGGCAAGGCAGCTTTATTTGTATAGCACTTTTCAGCAACAGGGCAATTCAAAGTGCTTTATATGAAGACAATTAAAATACAAGAATAAAAGTTACAGTGCAGTTTAAGAAATTAAACATTAAAGGGCAGTTAAAAACAGTTATATAAAAGCAGATAAAATAAGCAACGAAAGTATAAGAAATGGATAGTCATTTAACGAAAGGCAACATCAAAAAGAAAGGTCTTCAGCCTTGATTTAAAAGAACCGAGAGTTGCAGCGGACCTGCAATTTTCTGGAAGTTGGTTCCAGATATGTGGAGCATAGAAACTAAATGCTGCTTCTCCCTGTTTAGTTCTGACTCTGGGGACAGAAAGCAGACCTGTCCCAGACGACCTGAGAGGTCTGGGTGGTTCGTAGTTGACAAGCAGGTCAGAAATGTATTTTGGACCTAAACCGTTTAATGATTTCTAAACTAGCAAAAGTATTTTGAAATCAACTCTCTGAGGCACGGGAAGCCAGTTTAAAGACTTCAGAAATGGAGTGATGTGATCCACTTTCTTGGTCTCGAGTGAGAACTCGAGCAGCAGCGTTCTGAATCAGCTGCAGCTGTCTGATTGATTTTTTTAGGGAGACCTGTAAAGACACCGTTACAGTAGTCAAGTCTACTGAAGATAAAAGCATAGACAAGTTTTTCCAAGTCCTGCTGAGACATAAGTCCCTTTACCCTTGATATATTCTTAAGGTGGTAATAGGATGACTTTGTAATTGTCTTAACGTGGCTGTTGAAATTCAGGTCTGAGTCCATAATTACACCAAGATTTCTGGCTTTGTCTGTTGTTTTTAACATTGTCGTTTGAAGCTGAGCGCTGACTTTTAATCGTTCCTCTTTTGCTCCAAAAACAACCACCTCAGTTTTTTCTTCATTTAATTTAAGAAAGTTCTGGCACATCCAGTCTTTAATTTGTTCAATGCACTTAGTCAGTGTTTGTATAGGACTGTAGTCTCCTGGCGATAAGGTTATGTAAATTTGTGTGTCGTCCGCATAACTGTGGTAACATATTTTGTTGTTTTCCATAATCTGAGCCAGTGGAAGCATGTAGGAACGTGCGTCCAAAGTGTAAAAGAAAGCCTCCAAAGTGTTAAACGCGTCCAGAACTGCCGAAATTGTCAGGAAAAAAAGCATCAAAAGCGTCAAAACCATCAAAAAAGAGTCTAAAGTTCGAAATTGTCTAAATATGGTCGACGTAAAGGCTAAATGAGGGTAAATCAATCCGCATTTTAAACTGTGTTTCCACTTAAGATGGTTGTAGGGAATACAAATGCAAAATATGCAAAGACATTGTTTTTGGGTGAGGGCATATAGGAAACACTGATATGCATCATTGCAGTGACTACAGTTCCAGCTGGCTCATATTCCCCTAAGATAAACAGGGAGCCACTGGAGGCCCAAATGGTCAGTCCGGCAATTACACTCAGTCCTTTTCTCATTGACTAGCAATGCCAAAAAGTCTCACACACAGCAGGTTATGTCTGTATTGCTGGGCTATTGATAGAGTAATGGAAGGTGATGATGATTATTGTGGCCCACATCTAAGAAAAGCCTACATAAGATATAATTTAAAAGAACCTAATCCAGTGTAATGCATGTAATCAGACACACTGGGCAGGAGTTCTTAAAATGTTGTTTAGCCATTTAATGACATCAGCAGCAGCGTTTTGATTGACTGCTTTTTTTTTTTTGTTTTAATTTATGATTGAAATGTGTAACTTACTTGGACAGTCTTGTGACAATAGCTTATGTCAGTTGGAGGAGTAAACCTCTATATATGGGTGCCTGCTCTACCAATTGAGCTATCCGGGCGCCCTGTGGCTACATGAATTATGACAACTGCAGTGTGTGACTGTCAAGTTTTGCATTAACATTTTTGGAGAATAAATACTCAGTCTTACAAATTAAACACAATATCATTTTAAATGTCTGAGTTACTTATTGAACTCAACACAGAGCCAGCCATGTTAAATACAATTATGCGAAGTAAAGTGGTGCATAGTCTCCCCATGAACAGTGGAAGTGCCTATGAAACAATACCAATAACCACATAAAAATGTAAATGTTATTCTAAAAAAATGTAGGCATGTATCTATAACAAAAGACATATGGATTAGAAAATACAGGTGCAGTCCCTAAATAAGATTGCACATTGTGAACTTGTCTCTGTAGAAGTGGGAGACCCATGTAGACAATTTTGGATGTGGAAAGCAACTTTCCTGTAGTGTATTATTACCTGCCTTTAGACCCCAAGGGTCAGTCCTAACCATAGAACATGTCCGAAGCCTGTTTAAAAGCATGAGTCTAGCTTAATTTGGTGCAGAGTGACCTGCACAGACAGCTCTTGCTGAAAAACTTCACTGATAACTTTAACGTTATTGTCTGACTGTGATAAGCATGGCTTCCTTGCTTAAATCTGTGTTCACCGCATTGCTAACAGCTCAATCATTTCATTTTCTCCTCAGTCCGAGGTCCACGGCGGGTAGCCAATCAAATTCCAGATGAAATCCTGCAAGACCCTGAGTTACAAGAGGCGATCAAAGCCCTGCCTGAAAATTACAACTTTGAGATTCCCAAGACGGTTTGGCGAGTGAGACAAGCCAAAGCTACGAGAGGTGAGCTTTGTTCTTTCTGGATACGCTTGATTCATTTTGCACATGATTAGGAATCTATATTTACAGTCACTGTATTTACTGTAGTGGGAAACATGCCAGATTTCAAGTTATAGAAGTTCAGTTGTAGAATATGCTTCATTGCAATGTGAAATGGGGTCTGGGTGGTCTTCTCCACCTCTGTTAACCGACAATAAGAAATTTGACCGATTTAATACTATCAGTTACACAGTTAGAAGAAAAATAGCCTATACAACCTATTTCTTAGCTAAAAAAAAAGAGCAGCTCAAAACGCAACACTAGTAAGTTGCGTTTTGAGCTGCTCTTTTTTTTCTGCCTGTGGCTCTCTGCTGGACGGTGCTCACAGCGGAGAGCTACGTGACACATGCCACTATAGCGATGAGGACTGGCAGGTTAATTCGGTCGTTCTACACGCAGAGTATGCCAGGCAGACAGAGAGCTGACAGCCTCGCAGGTGGATGCGTTGGAGACGGGTGACAGCTGCGGACTCAGTCGCACGGTGCAGTTTCCAGGAAAGCTGATGCATGTGTCTATGACAATGCACGGAGCATTGTGGCGGCACGACCACAGCTGTCCACGGAGCGTGGAAAAAAATGTCCTGGAAGGGTGAACCGGGGTTAACGGTTTATGATCGGTTAACGAGGGTTGGCCATCGGTCAGAAAACAAACTAAATCAGCATCCCGAGTACAGAGTGAATGTATGAGCACACAGGTGCACAGCGTTAAGACTCTTATACCAAAAGACAGTGTGTGCAAGCATTCAGTCAAAATGCCATCCATGAGTGCATGTGTGCTTTGACCTGCTGTGACGACTTTATTGGACAATCTGCAACCTGCGAGGTTCACACAGGTTTATTCAGTGTTGTAACAAATCACAAACAAACCCAGTTTCCAAAGGGCCACGTAGGTCATCCCACAGTGACTATGGCATTCAAATCTTATATCACTGAACAAGCATTTAGCAACATACATCAAAAGCAAAAACAAACACAATTGTTACTTTGTACTAATGTGCTTGTGCCTATTTGTGGTAATGTGATTTAGGGGGAAAGAAAGCCTCTTTTTCTCGTGTTCACTCGTATTGGTCAGCATGGAACACTAAAGTGAAGCAGGATGATTTTCACTATCACACTTCCATGTCCATGCCCCCCCCCCCAAACTCAGCATGTCTCACTATCCATGCAACACAGATGTTAGTGCGCAGTGTAACTACAAACAAATACGAGACATTGCATTTTTTATGTCTTTTTGACCAATATTGAAAGCAGAACTGTCCCCATAAAGAACAGGCACTTTAAACCCAGTCTCAAAGTCAAAGGATGGAAATGATTATATTTATCAGCTCCAAAACTGGGCAACAATTTCAGTTGCCTCTCTGACAGACTGTCCAGACAGTCTGTCAGACATCATATCTTTTCTTGTGATATCTTTTGTTCGTTGGTGTTCTTTCCGGATGGAGGTCATTTAAAGTGATACAAGATATGGGTCACTTAGTATAGTCAAACAGAATAATCACACCTGAGCAGAAATCTGAATTGAGTAGTAAGGCTTGCAGTTGGATTGTAGCCTCAGGGCTAAGTTGAGTGTGGGCACAGTGGGAGGCTTCACTGACATCGATGTACTGTACACTGTGGTCTATGGCAACAGGCAAATCATCTTGTGTTGCTCTAAAACTGCCTTTAGTATCATTTGATGATAGTAATACGTTGTTTTACTAGCCCTTATACAATTATTAGGTGATAATAAAACAAAAATGAAATACTAAAGGGAAGCTTTGAAGAGCTGCAGTCAGTCCCCTATTAATTATCAAGGCAGGGCTGTTTTTTAAATTTACAAAATCAGTTGGGAAACAAAGAAGCAAATACATTAGAATGGCTGTTGATGACCCATACAGTACTTCAGTTTTACTATCTATTTGTAGAGGTAGTATTAGGTAATACATATTTTGCCTGCAGGTTTTCATAAATTGGGTCTAATATAAAAACACACTCAGGAGTCAGGACTAAACAGGTGGTGTGAGAGTTATGTTTTATAAATAAAATTGAATTGAAATTGAATGTGTTATGAACCGAATCAAGAGAAAAGCGCCTCATTTCAAGGTGCTGCTGGATCATGACGAGCCACACACCCAGACGTGACTGCTTTTCATTGTTTTGTTTGCATCCAAGCAATTTGACACCGTTAAAAGAAAAATGAGAAAGACAACAGTCTAATATTCATGTCTGCAGACTTTACGCTCACCAATGTAACGTAACTAATATATAAAAGTGTTAACATGAATAGCCTATGTGTCACACAGTTAATCCACAGTTTGGAGGGACTCAGGTGTACAATTTAAGTGTAATACATTATTCATTTTTGAATTGCTTCTGCACTTTTATTAAAGTGCTCATATTATGCTTTTTCCCTTTCCTTTATTGTGTTATATATCTTTTTTGTGCACGTTATAGGTTTACAAAGTGAAAAGCCCAAAGTCCACCCCAAAGCATCTCCAACAGAAAACACTGTTCACCAACTGCTCCAAACAGCTCTGTTGTAGTCCAGCCTTTACTTCCGTGACGAACGTGCGTCACTTTGTAACACACGTTATAATGCTCGCCTAGCTGCTAACATGGCACTCCCTCATACTCTGCTTCTGATGAGCTAACAGTCCTTACCTTGGTACTGCGCATGTGCGACTCTCAACAAGGATGGAACAGAAGTGAGATGTCTCACTCTGTAGCTAAAACAGATAGAGCTCAACGCACAGGGTGAAAAGAGGAGCTGCAGCAGTGTGCAGTACAACAACAGTATGGTGTTTTTTGAAAATTAAACCATGTAAACTTATTCTGATATAACCTCTAAATACAGTTATGAACCTGAAAATGAGCATATGAGCATTTTAACTTCTCATTACATGAGTGTCACTCTTGTTATAAACATTCATACGTGAATCTGTTCTCTTCATATAGCTTACCCAGTTAAAATAACTGTGATTCCTGTTGTCCTGTACTACGACCCGTACGGCACAACATAATCTAAGTGATACTGCCCGTGTCAAGAGGTTTTTCTTCCTCACACACACTTGCATGTCCGCAATCCTCGGTTGTGGGGCTGACAGTGGCCAGTTTTAACATATCGCCAAACCCCTAATTTATATATATATCTATCTATCTATCTATCTATCTATCTATCTATCTATCTATCTGGTCATATCAGCTTGACCACAACCACGCGTGATAAACATGGCTTTTTAAATCTTTTTTTATTGGAATTAAGTTTACATTTGTTTAGTTTTTTGTTCTTACATATTTGCTGTTTATTGTTGTATTTGTATTGCTCTTGTGTGGTCACTGCTGCGAAACAAATTGCCCCTTTGGGGACAAATAAAGTTCTACTTGACTTGATATATATGGACCTGTGAGTATTGGTTTAAAATTGACTTCAAAAAACCTATCTTTTAATAGCATATGCACTTCAGTTTCTGCCCTCATGCATGTATATTTTATAAGGTAAGATATACTTTATTATCCCCGAAGGGAAATTTGTTTTGGACTCTGTCCGTTCCGCAGCTTTACAAAGACAACACAAAATACAGAAAATAAGCATCTCTCAACACATACTCTCATGCAACACAAAACATGCTTTCATATACATTAGACAGGTACCTATATAGCAAGCACATTAACTACTCCTTTCATTGGCATTGGTATTTTGATGTTTCCTCGTGCTTGGTGTTCTCAGTGAAACAGATCATGGACATGGGGTAGTGTTACGATAGCGACAAAATGTTAAGTCCTTCAGTCGCTCCTGCCTTGGGTGGAAATATGTAGATGGCATACCAAGAGGACTGAATCATTTTTTAGATGTCCCTGTGGGGAGTGGGTGGTTTACCACAGCTTGCTGGCTTTGCTTTTTGGTTCTGTGACATTTGTTTCCCATAAATCTCATCCTCTTTCTTTGAACTCAGAGAGCATAACTCACCTCATCACCCCTGTCTCTCTCTGTTCTTCTTTGTGTCCATCTGTTTCTTTGAACTCCTCTTGAGCCTCATACAGTTTGCTTTTGAAATAGAGGACTGAGGAAGATACAGTACAATTTTATTTTAACTGCCCAGCCTCTCTTTTTTTCAGGGATTATATATAGTCAAAAGCTTTGTGTTGTTTTGCCTAATTTTCTCATTTTGTTGTGATGTAATCTGTTGCACATTCCAGCTCTTTACAAGAGCAGCTTGGTTGTTTAGAGTTTCTCTAAATGCTGTCTTGATTACCGTCACAGAATTTTTTATTACATTCAGTTAAGATAAGGACAACGCATATTGAATTAGGTGATAATACCTAGCTGACTTGATTCAAGTGTTTTGTTTATAAATAACTAATTGTTTGAGTGATGCCTGGAATAGGAATTCAGACCAACAAACGAGCCAGATGGGCGTTCTTCAGGCTAGTCATTCACAAATAAGATGGAAGCAGTGCATCTTGGTGAAATTATGGCTGACGTTTGGAACATACTGATTGTTTAGTAGAAACAAGATTTTCCATTTCCGTCTAGAGCTGGTCAGTATATCGATATTATATTGATATCGTGATATGAGACTAGATATAGATTTTAGATCTTAGATTTTGGATATCGTAATATTGTAATATCATAATATCATAATATCGTAATATGGCATATAAGTGTTGTCTTTTCCTGGGTTTAAGGACTGTATTACAGTAAAGTGATGTCATTTCCAGAACTTACCAGATTGTTGTAACTGTTCTATTATTTGCCTTTACCCACTTAGTCATTATATCCACATTATTGATGATTATTTATCAAAAATCTCATTGTGTAAATATTTTTGTGAAAGCACCAATAGTCAACACTACAATATCGTTGCGGTATTGATATCGAGGTATTTGGTCAGAAATATCGTGATATTTGATTTTCTCCATATCGCCCAGTCCTATTTCCAGCCCTGGTGGTTTTATTTATTTGTAAACTGAACTAATTGGCTCCCCGGCTTCCGCCAATTGCAGTGATCAAGTGACAGCATCTTCTGATCAGAAAAGTAACACGCTCTCTCGCTGCATCTCTTTGATTTATAGGGCCAAACCAAGCAGTCAGATATTAATAAAACTCAAAATGTTATTAAATTATTTCAGAATTAATTTATATATTCAATATATAAATATGGTTATACTGAATATATAGTGCATAATGCAATAAAAAGCCCTGCAAACTGTGGCCTTCAAAATGACCATAAAGTTGAATCAACACCTCTTTAAAATAGTTTTAAAAACTAACCTAACGGTAGGATTTATTGCAACCGAGTTCATTAAATGTCGTTCTTTTGATTCTTTAATTATGTGCCCTAATGTTGGCCATTTTGGAGTTAAATCCTGTAACATACTGTATGAACACATAAGCCACTTACTACCATCTGCATGAACACCAAAACTGTAATCTACTACAGGATAAACCCTGCATATAGCACTATAGTAGCCATAACCCACCTTTTAAAAAAATCAGAGTAATCCCTTTCCTTTTCCATTCAGTCTTTTGTTCACTGTTAAATCAGTCTTCCAGCTCCTGTCTTTGATTGTTAGCATGATGTTGCATGTAGCTTTCTTGCTACCTGTACCGCCGTAGTTTTACAGCAGTGGGTATAACAGCATCATTTGACGGTTCATATTAGCCAAAAGTGATCTATTTGTTTACACATTAAGAAAGCTGTATGTAACAGTGGTCCACATTAAGTGGTATGTGTTCAAGAATAAGAAACCTTTCACACTTTTTGTTGTTGGAGTTTTTCATCTGAAGTAGGACTGGGTATTTTAATTTTGGATACCAATACTGTTCGATACTGGGTCCTGAACAATGCTTATTTCAACACCAATTTTATAAAATCCATTTTAACATAATACATTACAAAATTACACATTAAGGCACACATCCTTTTATTTATTTTTCAGCTCCTACTACATGAGCCCCATCTCTGTGCGTAACAAGTTTTTCCTGCATCTTGGTAGAAACATACTGCATTAGGGCTGGGCAATAAAACAATCTCGAAGCGCGATCACGATAAAATTCGATAAAAAGTTTGGAAAATGGGGAAATGTCTTCTTGACAAAGTCCCTAATCCGGAAGAAGTCAAAGAGGTATGACTTTGGCAAACCATAAAGGGAAGCGAGCTCTGTGAAGGACACAAATATGCCATCTTTGTATAGGACCTATAGGTCTAGGTCAGACAACGCCATTATTGTGCCAGGCCCTGAATGCAAGGTCTGATCTCAAAGGTGTAAAGACATGGTTTCTAAGCAGTGGGGTCAAGATGGAAGGCCCCTGTAAGCTAAAGTGTTTCTTAATTTGAATCCAGATCTTGAGCGAGAGGGATACAATCGGGCGTGCACCCACAGACGTTAAAGGCAGAGGGAGCTGAAAGCAGAGGACCGAACACAGCGAAAGGCAAGACCCGGCCTTTTCCAAATGTACCCAGACGGGTAGCGAGGCACAGTTGTCGCTCATCCGGTACAGGAGCTTTTGCAAGTTAGCTGCCCAGTAGTATCGCCTGAAGTTAGGGAGCGCCAGGCCCTCCCCAGCCTTAGGAGACTGTAATATCGCCTTTTGGATCCTAGCAGGTTTGCTGCCCCATAGAATCAAATCAAACCGGTTTAGCCTCATACACTGGACTGGTGAAACCAGAAATCGGCCCAACTCTAGGCTACTCTTGATTTCCTTTTGCTAGTAGAGGGCACTACTGCTCTCTTGACCAGTGGGGCATCTCATAATGTGAATGTATAATGTGAGTCCTCAACAAAAACATTGTGCTAAATATTGTAAAGTTTTCTCCAAATCCTCTATTCGATTGCATTTTCGATTCTAAGGTCACGGTTCAATTTGAGTCTCGATTTTTACATTATTATTTATTTTTAGACTAGACTTGTATGTAATATAATATCTGACCTTTGTTCGCAATGTACCATACTACATTGTCAAATTTAAAACATTTATTAACAACATAATGTAACAATAACATATCTTCAGTCAATTGCAGGGTTCGTACGGGTGCTTGAAATCCTTGAAAATGCTTGAACTTTGATGTTGTGTTTTCAAGGTTTGAAAAGTGCTTACATTTTGGATAAAATGCTTGAAAATGCTTGAAATTGGAACTAATTCTTTCACAACAAATACCTAACTTACTGAATAGTTTGTTTGTTAAATGGAGAAATAAAATGTTGGCTAGCCTAAAATTAAACCTGCTCGCTTGTGCATGTGTGACTGCGATCTGCCACCATGCCATGTCCTGCCCTATGAAGCAGCTCGATTGGTTGGGGTTAGGCATTTCACCTCGAGTGGTTAAGGTTAGGATAGCCGATTGGTCAGGGGATAGGAGATGTACAATGGGGTGACGTTAGCTTGCGTAAGCATGGACCATAGTGGGATTCGTAATATCGCTGCCGGCAGGTTGTCGTTTCAATGTACGTTGGCTGGAAGATGAAAACTACTAATTATGGAATAAACGGGGACAAACTCCACGAGTTGCTGCTTGTAAAGTCTGCAAAAAGGATGTGCAGCTTTTCACAATGGGCGAGTCTGTGCTCTCAAGTCACATGAAGTAAGTTTCAAGTAAGCCAACTGAAGTTGCCTACTGTACACGTTAGCACCTCTTTGTTTAGCTACGCTAGTAACTGCTAGCTAGGAATTTGCAGGCTGCACTGAGAGTACTTGGTGTGATAATGTAATGTTAGTATTGCATGTCTGTTATGGCACGTTCATTTGTGGAATATGCAGTGAACATAGCCAAAGTTACATCACAGTAACTGTAACGTTAACTACCCGCAAATTAAAACCTGCAAACGTTATCCCAGTGCATAACAACAATCTGAACAGAAATGTCATACAAGTAGCCTACTGTAAGGTTGAGGAGGCCTTATGCAATATTTACACTGCTCTATTCAAGTAGATAAATGTATGATGTTGGCATTGAAATACATTTTTTTTTCAATTAATATAGGTTATTTATCAGGCAGGTGCCTGTGCACTGTCGGAGTCTTCTGGGTTAAAAAGTAATTACAGGTTGTTGTTGCACTGTCTCAGATTTTGTTCAAACCTTGACTAGCTATATCAAGAATGTGTCCCAAAACCAAAGCCTGTAAAATATTTCTGTTCAAATCCTATGTCTTCATATTATTAGCCCTTGAAATTACTTCAGTTTTACAGCCTGTAAATCACATTATGTGGGAGGCAATATTTGGACATTAATATAATAAAGTATTATTCAGAGGCAGCCCAAACTTTGTAGGGTGGAAGACAAACATGTCAATATGACTGAACCATTACAAGTTTGTACAGCATGCCCTAGGTTTGGAAACAATTGTGAAAAGACTGACATTAAGGGTGGCATAAACTTTTAGCAAAAGCTAAGAGGGTGCAGCAACTGTTTTCCTTGATTTATTCTGATTTGACACAGAATGACCCAGCTGTACGTCACTTGGCTCAGATCCTCCCACTCAGTGCTGCTCTCCATAGCTGTCTTGCTGGATGTTATGTTATGAACCATGAAGAGATTAAACATTTTAAAGGTGATAATTCAGGGTTAGTGAAGTGAACCTGCAGCCGAGTGATTTTGTTTGGTTAGATAGCAAGCAAAGTCTACTTAGACAGTGATACATTTTGAAAAATAAAACTTGTTTTGCTTAAATATCGGATCCTTCTGCTATTAAGAAAACAAAATTGTGGCTATTTATAGCATTATCTATTTTAATGTGATAAAAACAGTAAATAATAATTTTGACTATGTATTGGTATATATTTTATGGTGGTGTAAGGTGCTGGAAAAGGCTTTAAAATGGACCTTGAAAGTGCTTGAATTTGACTTGACAATTTATCAATAAAGTTATGAAAAAAGTTTGCCGACAATGCCAATTGCAGACGCTTCGGCTTCGCAGCAGTGCCAGCAGCAGCACAGCGGCTGAGCAGTCAGAGAGCAAAGAGGAAGACTCAGCGGTCCGCTAACGTTGTAATTAACTCTCTGTAATATAACCAATATAAGCTGCTCGGTTTAGGCTACAAAACGTTCATGCAGGCAGAAATTCAACCGTGTGGTTTTGTTGGGATAAAGCTATAAGGAGAAGGAATCTCTGCTAGCTGCTAGGCTAATGTGCAATGGTAAACACACGGAATATGGTACACGCACATAACAGAGCTTGCAAACTGTGTTTTTTTTTTGTCGACAATTTGAACGTTGTCAACATAACTCAATGGAAATCCAAAATACTTCCACACCGGCGACTTCAGTGAAAGAGGAGGGGGCTCATGTTCTGTCGATGTGTCTCCAGCATCTGCAATTGCCATGTTATCTTTTGACTGGCTCTAGCTAAGTTAGAGGAGGTTGACTGACTCGCAGCACTTCAACACTTTGTTTCCGCTTGGAAAGCCGACCAGACTAGGGATGGGCATGATTAACAGATGATCGACGATTGATCATTAAGCATTTTGTCGATCACGTTCATTTGTCATTGATTAAACTAATGCAGGTTGTGTAGTGTGATTGAAGCAATTAAATGAATTCCACTGTGTCTGTGTGGCAGCAGTAATTAAACATTCTTTGATTCCAAAGTAAACATGAAGAGGCCACGGCGTGGTGTGGTGTGGGACCTTTTTGATTTAAAAAAACGACTTAGTTCACTGCAAACACTGCGACGCCGTGTATAAGTACAACATGGCCACGACTCAAATGATGTACCACAAAGTGCATCTGATCCTGGTTATTAATGTTGGTGGCAGTGCGTCCTGCTCTCAGTCTCAACCAGAGGTGTAGTGGTAAAAAAAGAGGTGGGTAAACTATAAATTCTGGTGGACCACGACGTGGTCACCTTTTAAGGTGGGCCACTGCCTACCGGTGTATGTGTATCCTGATGACATCGCTATAGGCTATCATTTGATGGTACTACCAAGGGTATCACTGGTTGTTTCCTCATCATAGGTCACACAATCACTATTCAAATCATACATTAATCTAAGCTCTTGTTAAAGAGACTCAAGAAGGAATAATATGGTTGAAATCTATAAAGTTTACTAAATGACAAAACAGAGAGAACAAAAATATTTAAGAGATAGAGAGGGAGGCTTATATCCAGGGCTTTCAATGCAATGCATTTGTACATAATGATTAGGGATTTGGGATTATTTTCATAGTCGATTATTCTGTTGAATATTTTCTCGATTAATAGATTAGTTGTTTGGTCTACAATATGTCAGAAAAATGTGGATCAGTGTTTCCCAAAAGCCCAGGATGACGTCCTCAAATGTCTCATTTTGTTTCTGCTCCTGTAGAAGCTAGAGGTCTGTATGAAATCAACCTTGTTACTAGAAAAACATGTTTTTAGCCGCAATCTTATGGAGAAAAACTACACTACCCACAGTCCTAAGCTTAACTCTGATTGGTTCAACTCGCCGTTTCCATAGAAACGTTTACCGTACCCGCAAAACCGCGAACGGCGATAACATTAACTAGCTAGGTGACTAGCAAAGAGAGCTTGTTGTCACAAACTTCCAGTGGTTTAAATGTCAGAGAATGCATAATTACATCCAGTTATTTATCTGATAATGTATCCTGAATTTTACTTGTAACATGGGCTAATGGGAACAGGTAGAGGTGACTTGTTGAGTCAGTGGCATGAATCTACTGTGAACCAAATTACCCTAAAAAACATGAAGTTTAGTACTGTTTTTCGAGCTCACTCACTTTGGGCTTGTAGCCGAGGCCGTTTGCTTGCATCAGGAGGAGGGCTGCTGTCTTGACGCCGCTTAAAAAATTGCCGGACATCTATTTTTACAATTTATAACATGAGACATGTAGGCTAGTTTGGGCTAGTGACCATGGGTGTATTAAGAGAACTGATGAGTCTTGATGCAGTCATAGACAGTATATAAAATGCAGTCTGCTGCTTCCTGCTGGCTACGCAAGAGATGCTCGATGGTGTTTTAAGCCCCCAACGTTGACTTCAAGGCAGCGCTGCAACCGTTGACTTAGTTCAAGGCACTGTTGCCTAATCCTAGTGCCTTCCAGGCATCGCTGCCTGGAAGGCGACGTTGTGGGCTTTACAAACAAACACCGCAAGAGATTGGTCAACACTGAGAGTAAGCAGCGCAATATGAAAGACTTCGTCTTAGGTTTAACAATCTATGAAACTAATAATGAAAAATATGAAACTAAAACGACATAAGCTTAATTTAAAATGTCTTAGGAACTATAGGCTATTTAGAGGTGGATAAACACAATTTAGAGGTGGATAAACGCACTTTGGAGGTGGGTAAACGCTATTTCCGAATTTTGGGAGGTGCGTAAACGGCGTTTACGTGCGTTTAGCCTCCACTACATCCCTGGTCTCAACCTAGCATCAACTCGGCGTTAGCACGGAGGAGCTGTGATGCACAACGAGCAGAGGAAATTACCAAAGAGATCTGCAAGTCATTGAGATGGATATTGGAACCAGCATGTCACATTCTGTCACGATGTACCATCACCAGACTGGTAGAAACTCACTACGAAGAACGGAATAAGGTTCCCCGGCCGGGGCTGGCCAAGTTAGCGTGGAGGAACCTGTGCATCCTGGCCGGCGGGTGTTTTCAGCGGCTGGACTGACGGTCAGTCAGATCGAAGTATTATTATGATTTTGGTTAATAAGTTATTATTGAACATGATTCACAGTGCATATATCTTCAAGTTTAGCCTAACCTCCAGTTTAACTGCCACAAGTTGTTGTTCTTCTAACTAAGATCTCATCGAGGAAAAACATGACATATTTTTGTATTTTCATTGCGTTTTTAATTTATAAAAAGTTAAATAAATAATGAATTTTAATATAAAAATATTAATGATTAATCGATAATTGATCATTAATTCTCCCGACGATCGACGAAGAAAATTTAATCGAATGCCCATCCCTAGACCAGACGTGACATGGGGGCGTGGCAGTATCGACGATTCCATTTTTTTATTCGATATTCAAGATTGTGACTTAATTTCGATTGATTTCGACACCCTTATTGTAAAGGCATGTTTTTTTTATTTTATATGTTAATATAAACTATTATCTAAAGTGTAATTAAACCTATGTTTCTTCTGGCTTCAGTCAGTTTGCACTTTGAATGGGCAGTATCAGCAAAAGATTATATTGTGATAAATATCAATCAAAATCTAAAAGTATATCGTGATCACATTTTTTGCCATATCGCCCAGTAATAAGCTAATAAGCATGGTCCATGCTTATTGGCTCACTGACGCTGATGAGGTTTTGCTCCTTAGGTATTAAAATTTTGTATTGAATGGTGAGGCATTTTTTGATACTCCATACTTAGGAGGCAATTTGGTCGGTGCCTAAAAAGTATAGAATTCGGTACCCAGCCCTAATCTGAAGCCGTGAAATGAACTCCTCTTGCCACATTTTATGTCGTGTGGTTTAGGTTGTCTGTTCTGTGGGGGCAGGACTGCACTTCCAAAGGTAGAAGCAGCTTATCGTTCTTGCGTGAAAAACTCAAATATGCATTCAAACAGTCAGTCCCACCTTCAACATCTGACTCACCTTTCGCTGGGGGGGCAGCAGACTGAGAAAGCTCTTAGCTTCTGTCAGCTTTGGCAGAGGTGTGCTCTAACACCTTTCTCTGTTAATAAACTTGCCCTTTTCTAGGTAACGACCTGTCTTTCACTGTCTGCATGAGTGCTTGGTGATCCCCTAACCTTTCATCAGTAAGAAGTGCTCTCGCTCCTCCTCTTCCCAACCGCCCCATCAATCACTCCATCTCAAGGCCAACCACCCTGAACCTCCCTGGCCTATTTGTCTGTCCCAGCTTTTATTGTTTAATGCTGTCTGGCCCTGACGTCTTGGAATTGTTTCAGGCCTAGTCATGTGAAAACATGTGTTGCACTGAATGTAGTGTCTTCGAACTGTAAGTGTCCACTTAGACGATGGATTTATTGAATTCAAATGGTCCATGGTTTAGTCTGGCTATCACCAGACCAAGCTCAATCTTTCAAGATTGAACATTAGTCTGGGGAGTCTGCTCTGTATTTTCTACTGCACAAGAGGCGTGATCAACGGGCATAGTTGTACACAATTGGATAGTCCGTCAACCAATCAGACCAACGATCCGGGGTGATGTAGGAGCAACAGCGGCATCAACGGGTTGCTGCGCTTCGGTGGCCGCCATGTTGAATGTAAACAAGAAGCTGACAAAAGCCTTTTGTCTCCAGGGCTTGCTCCACGTGTCTGACATGATGGCTGAGACGTCACACTGAACTGGGCAACACCATGTGAATGCATGTTTGTGATCATATCAAATCTTCATGAAATATGCATCACAAAGGGTAAATGGCCTTGCTGATAGACAGTGTAGTATAATGCAATCCCAAATAGCAAACCAGTGAACAGCAGAACTTCTGTATTTCACACAGTTCCAAAACTACTGTCAATCTCGCATTATTATGTAAAGTTATATATAGTTAATACTTGATCTTATTGAAAACAAGAAATTCCTTTCCCGTTTCTTTCTGCAAACATGTAAAATGAATGTGTGAAAGGAATTCCTTGTCACCAATTCTGATAAACATCTTTTGTTGATTTAAATGAGCAATTGTTTTAATGCAAGTCAAATGATGTTCATATTTATCTTATGCTCTTGATTTGGCCCAAATATGGACACTTGCTGCTAGAAAATTACATTTTTCAAAATATATTTTTTTACTCTTTGAAAGCATTATTGTTCATTTGATCTTTGCTCAAATGAATGGATCAGTCAACTAAAAAAAATAATGAATCGCATGACCACACAAATTTCGCATGGACCTCTGGGAAAAAGGATTTTTTACCATTTTGTCATGTTTCATAGACCAAATGAATAATCAATTAATTGGAAAGATAATTAACTGATTTGTCTAATGAAACAATTATTAGCTGCAACCGGAATCGGTATAACATTGTTTACTTCGTGCATTTTAAAAATTGCAGACCAAAATGATGAAAAATGTAAAATAGGGAAAGTATTTTTTTATTATTATTATAAGGGGGTGTGCCATTTCACAGCACCATATTTGCCTTCCTTATTAATCTCCTTTCTGTCATTCTCGTCTTTCTCTTCTCATCCACTTCATGCTCTGATTCCTGTTCAGTTATTCCTTGCAGGGCTATTCTTGACATCATCAATATCTTATTAGTATCTCAAACCAAGATGTCGTCATGTTTATTTGATGGCAGGATTAATGTACACTAAATCATGGATTCTTGATCTCCCGAATAAGAAAGGATCTTTAATGCAAATATCACAAGACATGTACTGTATATCGCTTTCAGATGTTCATCTACTTTGAATTCCAATAAAAAAGATAATATCCTGAAGCAAAGATCAAAAGGTGCAGTTCAGTTTGTCTGAGATGAGGATGCTGAAACATTTCGATCGGTGTACAAGACTTTAAAAAAAAAAATTGTAAAACTCTTTCTTTAATATAGGCTACCTGCTTTTTAGAGGTGGGTGATCTTTCATGCAACACTGATCCCTGTGTTTACATGAGCAGCAAATCCGGCACAATGTGCAATCTCCCATGACATCTCCAGTCATCATTTGCGTGATTTTTCTTGAGAGGAATATGTGTAAAGGAAAGGGCCGCATTTCACTGATTGCAGGCGGTGGGGCTGATTTTAAAAAAAACAAAAAAAAAAACATGCCCGTCTCTCGATGTAGAGTCTGAAACGAGGCACAAGTCACTTAGTAAATCCTGCCCTAAGTGAGTTTTTGTCAGCACGCATCACCATCAACAGGACCAATGGTTGTTAATTGGTTTCTTGATTTCAATTTTATAGCAGTCATCAGTTTTTCCACATTATATTCCAGCTTTGAGACAGGTGTGTGTGTGTGTGTGTGTGTGTGTGTGTGTGTGTGTGTGTGTGTGTGTGTGTGTGTGTGTGTGTGTGTGTGTGTGTGTGTGTGTGTGTGTGTGTGTGTGTGTGTGTGTGTGTGTGTGTGTGTGTGTGTGTGTGTGTGTGTGTGTTTCAATAGCAAAGAGATTGAAAGTGTGACTCACAGAGCCAGTGGCAGGCATGGAGACAGACAGGAAAAAGAGAGAGTTTAATGGCTCCATACAAGCCCTGAGCTGTAGAGACAGACCTGTGGTGATTGGTTTGGACTAGGTTTCCAACAGCCCGTCACTTGCTAAAATAAACCAACAGCACTACCGTGGCAGAGGGGAAATTACCCTGAAGTGTCATGATTTGCTGTCAGTGGAGCAGAACCCGTAGCAGAGGCTATGTGTAACCGTGCTGTCCAGGATTTATTAAATAACATGTTGCCGTCACTCTAATGCAAGTATCTAACTTTTTCGTTTGCCTGTTCCCACTCTCTCCAGTGGCTCTGCAGCTTCCAGAGGGCCTGCAGATGTTTGCCTGTGTCATCGCTGACATCATTGAGAGGTAAGGTGGCTATTTTGATTGCTTAAAGTTCTCATATTGTTCTCATTTTCAAGTTCATAATTGTATTTAGAGGTTATATCAGAATAGGTTTACATGGTTTAATTTAAAAAAAAACACTGTATTTTTGTTGTACTGCACATTGCTGCAGCTCCTCTTTTCACCCTGTGTGTTCAGCTCTGTTTTTGCTACAGAGTGAGACATCTCACTTCTATTCCATCTTTGTTGGGAGTCGCACATGCGCAGTAGCTAGGTAAGGACTACTAGCCAGTCAGAAGCAGAGTATGAGGGCGTGCCACGCTAGCAGCTAGGCGAGCATTATAATGTGTGTTTCTAAGTGACCACGTTTGTCTCTGAAGTAAAGGCTGGACTACAGCAGAGCTGTTTGGAGCAGTTTGTGAACAGTGTTTTCTGTTGGAGATGGTAAGTCCCTTTGGGGGGGACTTTTTCACTTTGTAAACCGATAACGTGCACAAAAAAGATATATATATATATATATATAACACAATAAAGGAAAGGGGAAAATGCCAAAAAGCATAATATGAGCACTTTGTTATTTGTAAGTCCATGCGTAAGAAGCAGGTGTAGAAGTCAAGCCAGCAGAGTGCAAACTGTAACTGCTGTGGCCACTTGGCACTCATTAGGAGAGCGAGAGCTTTATCGTAATTCCCCGCCTTCGACTCAATCAGGGATTCAGCAGAAAATGAGACACGATTACGCAGTTTTAGGACAGAGCAGATATCACAGCTTCCCTTGCTTACAGTTGGAGGAGGGGAGAGCTATTATTCTTGTTAATTACATCTTGTTTCAGTCTGCATATGCCCTATTGCACACCAGCACTCCATCACACAGACACCACAAAGTTCTTTGATTTCATCCTGCGGCAAGAAGTTCCCTTTTATACTACGCTGTGGTTTGTCCTCCACTGTGACAAATGCTTGGAAGCATGCTTGGTTAATAGAAAAATATGTTTTTAAAACACTTTTATGTGTGGGCCGCTATTAAGCACAATAAAAATCTCTGTTTTTCAATTTTTCTCCCTGGTTTTTTGTCTCTGTGGTCTCATTGCACCTTCAGTTGGCCTCCGTTTCTCAGGAGCACTGTCCGCTAAGTGTTTTCTCAAAGAAAATGGCAGCTATCATTAAACACCCAGAGTGGATTCTTTTCATAGGTGTTTAGTCAATACTAACCTGATTACATGATGAAGAATAGAGTGGCTGGAGCTGCCATAAACTTTTTTTTCAGGCTGGGCAGATATTTGATTTCACACAGGAAACCTGGATTACATCAGTATGGCTGTATTATTGTGCTCTTCATGCTTGCACTTTATATTATAATGCCAAGACACATTTATTTACCATGTAAATGATAAAACTTCTTGCTGAAAGTTGGGCAAGGGGGTTGTCTTTCTCCATTGCCTCTACTCTTTTATCTTTTATCTTCTCTTTTTACTCCATCATTTTGTTCATCTCTTCTCCAGCTGTATCAGACTTCTGTTGCTTTATCTTTCCATCACTCTCTTCACAGTCATGTCTCCTTTTTCTTTTTTTAATCACAAGAAAGATGATAGTGTGAAGGTTTGATGATATGGTCTGGTCTTATCAGTCCTGCTGCTATCAGACTGAGAGTTAGCACCGTTTTCTGCATGGCTTTTAAACCGCACACCCATGCAGTCCACATTTATATGAATGTTTGAAGAGTCTGGAAAATCAGACCCATCTCTTCTAATGAGGGCAATTAGCGGACACTAATTGCTTTTCTCACTGTTTTCATACCCCGGCCTCTATCGCTCATCCCTCTGTATTTTTCACCCTCTCTTCACCATCCACACAATTTCTCCTCTAGACTGTGGCAGAAGAAGTGGTTCTCACGGTTGCGCTTCATTAACTCCTGCTATATAGTTTCCCTTAAGCTATTTTGCTTCTGTCTGTGCTGTCTTACTATGTAAGAATGTTCTTTGCAATTCAATTTGTTTCCAGAAAAAAAAAGAAAATCAATATGTGGCGGTCAATGTTGATACTGTGGCGGGCCGCCACAAATAAATCAATATATGGGAAACCTAGATCCTGTCTTCTTGATCAACTTATTGATCCTGTTCCTATCCACAGCTGTGATACTGTCACCTCAACAGACAACAGCACCTGATATTCTTATTGCAGCATTTAATGGCACCCAAAAACTCCAGTTGCATTTGACAAATATTGCAGCCTGTCTGACTGAGAATTCTTAGACATACTTTGCTAATGTGATGGCCACAAGAATGGCAGTTGACAGCCACATCACGTCTAAAAGCTTATCGGAGCAAACGGTGATTCTAGGGTCAACACTGTCTGGTGGCTTCTCACCGTATGATCTATGATTCTGATATGGGGATGAAATTGAAACATTTGTAAGGAGTAACTAAAGGAACTTAAGGTTTTGGTTCAAGTCTGTTTTCACTTCATACTCTAACCGGATAGATAGTGCCCTGGAAGTCAGAATTGCCTCAACACAATCTCACACACAAGCTCAGAATTTAGCTTATCCCTTTAAAGGCTTAACCCTCAGGTGAAAGCTGTCAGATGAAACTGCCTGTTGGGGAGAAACCAGGATGTTCTGCTGAGAATTGCATGTGAAACTTAAAGGGATATTTCACTGCAGGAAAGCTGAATATATCTTTAAATTGGGTCACTTATGTAGTAGAAATGTGATTTTTTTAATTTTTTTTTTTTTTTAATTGATGCCGAGAAAAGCCAGAAAATGTGTTTTTAGCTCATGTGGATTAAAGACACCAAATCCCAGAATGCACTTGCTTCGCTGCTTTACGAGTCCACTCCTAAGCCACGCCTACCGTTTACAGATAGACAGTGAGGCATTCAACTCAACTCAAGTGTGTTTTATTGTCATTTCAACCATATACACGAAACGTTTCACCGTGGCTCAAGTGGTGTTACCCATTTAAAATATATAAAAACGACATTATAAAAGAACGACATACGAAACATTTAGTACATTTAGTGCACACACATTATAGGCTCCGTAAAGTTCAGCTAACACATACTAGCATTAGCGCTTGGTTGGATGTAAACACCAAGTATAAACACAGCCGTGAATTAGCGTGACAAATTGGCGTCACAAACTCCACCAGCAGTTAGCAGTAGTTGGATAAGCACCCCATTTCGACAGAGCATCTCTAGCTATTGGCTTGGAGGGCTAGCAGGCCTGGTAGCTGAACAGTCTGGTACACTGTTGTTCAGCCATGTTTCCACAAAAACACAGCAGTCTCTGAACTCGCGTTGGGAGTTTCGTTGAAGTTGGATGTTTGTTGTCTAATGAGCGGACACTTGCAAGCAGGATTGATGGGAGAGGTGGCCGGCTAGCGTTAGCTTTCCACCTAGCCGCTGAGGATGTCCCATACCCGGCTAGCGGCATCGAGTGACACTGCTGGTTGAGGTGCTGGTCTCCGTAGCAGGCGACGCTCACGTAGTGTGCCGAGTATTCTGTCTGTAATGTTTCCTGCATATTCTCCGATCTGTACCAATGTATCCTGGTGGTACATATGTGCGGTAGTTTGAATGCACATAATTGTTGTAAAAGTTTGAAAAGAGAGCCTGTCAGATGGCTGACAGTCGTTTTTCTTCGGCTTACTTCGACTCGCCAGTCCAACCCCCTATGGGCGGGTTGAGACATGCAGAACTAGCTAGCTATAGTCCACAGACTCTGGGCAAAAATCTTCTGCTGGTGCAAAAATAGTTGTTTTCCGTCATCGGAAGATTTTTTTCCAGACCCATAATACAGAGACCTCTGGTCTCAGGGTGACATGAGAGAAGGAAGCACAGTCATTTGAAAATACTACCGTGTTTCTACTGATACACAGCTTAATGCTAAATCGGTGAAGTATCCCATTGATCAGAAGATAGAGAAATGACAAATGTAAGTCAGACTTTGCAGTGGCTACCATTTTAGAGCACTTTATTATGGCAACAACCAAGCAAACTGTTGCATTGATGAAAATGTAGCAAATTGGCATGCCAATCCTGATGTGGATTTAGCATAGGATTGGAGGGTGGTGTGTGTGGAGAGAGTGAGTGACGGCAACCTTTGGATGTTGGCGCAGCAGGCAGCAGACCTCGTGTCACCCAGCTTATGTTGCGGGTTACCAGAGGTCCCAGGAGTTGGGTCATCACCATCACTGCCACAGTCCTTCGTACTCTGGAGACAGGGCTGAGGTCCATACCAAAATGGGGATGAAAGGGCTAAGCTGCCCTCAGAGTAAGGCGCTTCAGTGGGAGGGACTGCAAAGTCTTAATGAGGACAAGCTGCTCTGATTTATGGTTATGCTACAGTTACACTTAGGCCAAAACATACGTCATTTCATATACTGTGTATGCACTTTTAAAGTCATAGTGTGTCATGATGTGATAGGTGCTACATTTTTTTTTCAAGCATGATCTGTCTCCCTCTGTCCGTCCATCTAGTTATTCATCTATCTGTTTATCTTTCTGTCAACCTCCCTCTCTCTCCCTGTCTTTCTGATTCATTCACATTCTTACTAAGAACCAAGGGAAAATACATGATCTTGCACTCACATGTACACATTTATAGTACAACAGCACAACAAACTACAGCCTTAAATACTAAATGACCTTAGAGTAGAATCAGCACATTTCTGACTTCAAATTGCTTAAAAGAAAGAATTAAAACCAATAATATAATAAGACAAAGTAAATAACAAATGAAACTTACGGCTAGATGATTACTATGATTGCAAGGAGTCCTCTCTCGTTTAAGCCTTGACCTGGGAACTGTCAACAAAGGCCCACCAAAGAATAGAAGAGTTAGCAGGTCAGCCAATCAATTCTTTCCACTGTGAATGGGAGGGGGACATGCCCCCCTCACGTTTCAGAATTATATACTTTTGTTTCAGTTTGGTTCAGTTATTAAAATCTCTTTTTAAAAAGTGTCCTCTTACTGCCCAGCTGCCAAAATCCTTATGAGAGACGCTCTGATTAGTTATTATTGCTCATTGAGTCGCCTTCAGTATTACCATGCACTCACAGCAATTACGCTTTGCCGGAATTAGCGAGAGATTTGTAGACCTATTTGAGAAGAAAGAAAAGCAGGAAATAGCATTTATATACTTTGTTGTACACCCTTGTCCTTGAAGGTGAGCGTTTAAATATGATGTACTTCATAAAGGTAAAGCTTGGTCCAAGGCTGTTTTATTGAATTAGATTATATTTAGGTTTACCTTCACTATAACTCTATAGCATTCCTGGATTTTAACGTTTCATGACTAACCTGTTTTTACCCACAGTAATCTGTATCATATCTTTGTTTTCTATTGGTGCTATGCAGGATACAGAAACCTGAGCACTTTGAGATGGGAGTCCACCTGATACTTTAAAGTAGATTAGTTTTTACACTCCCAACTCCTCTAATGCCCGCTGTCTAAATAACCATGTCACAATATTTAAAGCACCAGTCCATTTATTACACTGCCATACTCCTTTATCTGATTCTCTCTATGGCATTTGATTTCATTCTTTACTCTGTCAGTGTCAAAATTGCCATGGGAATTCAAAGACTTATGAACTCTGCCTTCACAAGTAAACAAAAGAGAAAACCCTTTCAGAATAAAATGAAGAATTGGTAACTTGTGCAGGCAGGCAATGATGCATGTGCTGTCACTGTACCATATGTTTTATTGCCTTTGATGGTATGCCAGCTGTCTCTTCCTAGCTTTGAAGGATACTTTTATGAACTTAATTCAATACATCCTGACGACAGCACTAGCATAGTTTCACTCTCTGTGTGTGCGTTTACATGGAGATTTTGGCTTGTAACCTAATCCGAGGTCTTGTTCTGTGATGTTTGGTGGGTAAACGACAAATTTGCTGAGCACACAAGGCCAAAGGGCTCCTGTTATTGAAGCAAATGAAAATGAAACATTCCTTTCTCTGACTGAAAAGCAGTTCTGACTATGTATCATAGATCATAAGAGACAACATACATGCTTTAATAATGCTTTTGTTTTACTGTTTGTTTTTAACATATGTATTGAGCATGTCTTATAAAGCAGTAATAATACTGAGTGTAATAAAGTAAATTGAATTTACATTTTATTGTGAAACTATTGTGTATTTTGTAGGAAAACAATCCAATTTCTAGGTTCAAAGAAGATGATACTGTCCGACAAATGACAACCATGAAACACAGTTTAGTATGTTTTCATATGCAGACCTGCCAACATGTATGCATATTTCGTACTCAGCATGCATTTTGACCCTTAAGTACGCTTGTATGATTCGCTGCTCTCTAGGTACGCATTTGTTGCATCTTTCATTTCGCCGGTTTCAGTTTCTGTCTTTGACGTTGATTCTGCCGCTGAGCCACAGTGTGTAAGTGGAGTGAAAAGCTTTTGGCCAATCACAGCGCTGCATTTTAACCCTCCACCCACCTGCCCCCCTAGCCAAATGCTTTGCGCGTTAAATTCAATTCAGTGCGTCAAGCAAGCCAGGCTGGCCGGATAACTGTAGGCTTGCATGCCATGGCTGAGCCGCCTCAAAAAATAGGTTGACAGCTATCTGGTGAGATGGCCGTGCCTCCACATGTCCAGGGGCCTCATGTATAAAAGATTGCGCAGGTTTCATACCAGAAGATGGCGTACGGCCAAAACTTGAAAAGTACCTACGCACAGAAATATTCAGATGTATAAAACTGGGCGTACGCCAGGTCCTGCGCACCTTTCCTTTATAAATCACAATCAACGTGATATTGAGCGACCGACCCCGCCTTGCCTCTTCCCATAAATTAATATGGAAATTACTATAAATGCGCCCCTGATATAATTCTTTGTCCAATCACAATGGGTTATCAAATGGAAAAAAACCTTCACTGACTGTGAGGTTGAGGTGCTGATCGCAGAGGTGGAGGCGAGAAAAAATGTTCTGTTTGGAGGTTTGTCATCTCGGATAAGCAATACAAATGCCCAGAGTGGCAAATGGTGACCGGGCGGTGAATGTACCGAACCATGGCAGAAATAATAAAAAAAAAAAAAAGTCTTATGTTGAAGTGGAAATCAAGAGAATAGTAGCAGCACCACACCAGTTACAGAACAACATGCATCTCAGTGTCAGTCCAAATGACCTATCTTGCCTAGATATTTTTGTTGCACAGTGAGTAAGATATTTCATCTATGGGAAAGCAAGCTTTTTGTGCGTACGCAACGTTTATACATGAGGCCCCAGGCTACCTCATCACGCGTTCTGCACCGTGTGCAAGACAGACATCAATATCAGTCACGAAGTGGTAACAGGTAACGAGCACAGTCCCACACTCAAATACTGAGTCGGGTATGGCTGCAGTCTGGAGACCTCCCGTCTCATGCCTCCCATGCTCACTAACTTAACCGTGACTTCATTTAGAAAATAATTCACGATTTCGTAGGCTATTCTGAACATCTGAATTTACCGTCGTATTCTGAACATCTGAATTTACCATTGGACATGCCCAGGCTTGAGACGGGATGAGCAGGCTGCAGTCAAACACTCTTGCAAATACTCCCCGCCCATCTCCCGAAACATAATGATATTAAAAATAAAAGGATGATAAGAACAAAACGTTCATAGTGTCAATAGGCTAGCCTATCACACCCGCCATCCTTCCCAGTAGTTGGGGGCAGTTAGAAAAGTTGTGGAATGGCTAGAAAACTAGACGGTTTTATACAGGCCAGGCGGTGCCGATTTACGTAAGATAAAGGTAACTTTTTTTTAGCCTAATTGAATTTATGAACATAAATAATGACCTTGACATCATAACAGGAAGACCAGCTGTGACAAGCTCAGTTAATGATGCATAGCATACAATTGGGCTTTTTGCAAGGTCAATGTGATGGCAACTGACATAATGCAATGTCACCCATGTTAACCTTTTAAAAGCATATGTGAAAATATCTGACCCATGTTATTTATTAGCCTATAATTGTGTCTCTGCCAGGTTTCAATCATGTGTTTTTTTAGTAATTGCTTTAGGCCTATTTAAAGTTGCTTTATGAGTAAATCATTACTTAGACTACTTAATTTCCTTTCAGTAATCAGAAGAAGGCTATGTGTCTGACTCATCTTTAACACTTTCTTCAAGGTTGGCAGGTCTGCATATGTCGTTATTAACAACATATGCAGACCTGCGACGAGCAGGCTTTTGTGCTGGGGCTGAGCCCCGGAGAGCCCCGGCCCAATTTAACCACTTATTCACAACCATTTTCACAAAACTTAAATGTTCACCATGAGCACAGGTTTCAGAGTGGTGGAATTGTTGCATTCAGACATTTGTGCTCATGACGCCCATTCAGTTGGGCAGTGTAGACCTATTGTGGTGATAACACAAACATTTCACAAGAATGTCAACAGGTGTGATTAGATGGCTGTGTGAACACAACAGGCATACACTGGCAAATTGAATAGGCATCATGAGCAAAGTTGTCTGAATGCCAGTGCAGACCTTTTGTTATTATAACACAGTCATCTAACCACCACAAAAGGGAAAAGGACCTGCTCGCAAATCGTGCACTAAAAGAGCGAGAATGCAGCGTTAAGTGAGTGACGTCAGTGAGTCTGTTGTCAAGCAAGGAGAGCGAGCGGTAGCGGTGTCCAACTGAGAAGCAGATGTGGCTGTGAGGGAAACAGGAAAAAACACATCAGAAACTGCATCCAACTTCCGATTATATATCGTCGAGTCCGAGTCGAGTCTACGATTATATATCCTCGAGTCGAGTCTCGAGTCCTAAGTCCACTAGTCCAAGTCAAGCCACGAGTCCAGAGAATAGAGACTCGAGTTGGACTCGAGTCCGAGTCCAGGTAGCGAGTACTCCATCACTGGTTGTTAACAACCATCTGTTAAATGTTACTACATTCAATCTATTTCTAAAAGAGAAGCCTTGAACAGAGCCATAGTACGCCACGGTACTAAATGAACAGACACATCTATGGCAGCCCTTGCTGTGCATACTTTAACTACTGTTAGATTGATGAACTGAACTGTTTGTGGCCACACGTCAGAAAGGTTGGGGATTTTATTTGATCAGTGTTTGCTCACACAGTTGAGTTCACTAACTGTTACATAGGCAGTTTGAAACCCTGATGTCACCTACCCTGTTCGTTTTTACCCATTTTGATTGAGGACCGCTTGGTGGGTTATTACAAGGTTGTTGATGTATCATTGAAGTTGAGGTCAAAAATGATTGGGTAAGGTTTTGTGGAGCACTGTAGGTGTAACCATCATGCTCAGAAGTACAATGCAGTGAATTTAAAGTTGCATTAAAAAGTAGATAAACAGAAAAAGAGAAGAAGATAGCAGAACAAAGAAAGCAGAGATAGGTCAGTTAAAATGTATCAGTAATGTGTTACTGAAAGCCTTGCTAGTCCACCTTGCTATTTATTTTCCCTAGATCTGGCAGTTGCCCTAAACCCACCCACCAGTTACCAGTTCCCTTAGATTCAAATCTTCCTGCAGAAGTCAGCAAAAAATAACCTGGGTCTTCAGACTACAGTATAATGAGGCCCACATTTCCCCCCACGATTAATATAGAAACAAGAGGAGGAAGGAAGCTTTCTCAAAAATGAAGGCCGACTGTGGTGTTGCCTCATGTCGCCTGAGGATGCCTGTATTGGCCAAAAAGTTGCACTAAAACAGTGCAAAGACTACATTTGACGACCAACTAGCATGTACGTTCTGTGCCTGCGTGTGGCAGCAGGCGGCCGTAATCTATTTCTATATCATCCAAAAAGGGAAACCGGATATATAAACTTTAGGGCCTGAAAAGTAAAGCCAATACGGAAATGCCTTAAACCTGCATTATATCTCATTTCCAGCAGGGGGCGACTCCACTGGTTGCAAAAAGAAGTCAGTTTCTATAGAAGTCAATGAGAAAATGACCGTACTTCTCACTTGATTTATTACCTCAATAAACATTTTCATAATGAGTTTATGGCCTCAGTCGTTACATTCAAGTCTTCTTCAATACAGCATGATGTTCCTTTAGTAAATTATGGTCCCATTTATTTTAAAATTGACGATAAAGCAGGGGATGTTTTAGGGTGTGGCTACACGCTGGCCAGTCACTCGGGACAGAGGCTTAGCAATGCTAACCATGGTACTGTTTGCATCACGCTCCCCAGCTCCACCCTCTCATCAAAAATCATCACTTCCACTTTCCCAGTTTGTGCATCCCTGATTCCTCTTCTCGTCTTCCCTCCTCGCGTCTTAGTCCCGCTCACAGGAGAGCCTTCCACCTTCCGCTAGCTAGTAGCTGGATTAAACACGGTTAAAATGCTGACAGCTAACGCTAAATGGTGTAAAGTTTGACTGTATTTCTGCCGTTGTCGGAAAAACACAGACGGAGATGGTGTGTTCAATGAAACTGGTAACCTACAGCCTCGCGGTGCATTCGTAGTTATTGTAAAATACCCTTTTGAATTTATTTCCTCAGCGTATTGGGTCATATTGTTGATTATGGTCATTATTTGAACAGTGAAAATAATAATAAAACAAGTTTTTTAACTTTAATGTAAATAATGGTGATTATTCATTGATTCATTTGAATTGAAATATTTAAAATACTTTCACAGCAAAAATGATGTATGCAATTAATTTAGATCAATTAATCAAAGAGTCTGTAATTAATTTGATTACATTTTTTTATCGAGATATATATATATAGCTTTTATAGGGTATATTTTATTGTGTAAAGCACTACAAATGTTTCTATAAAAAGAACTATACAAATAAAAAATACTTTTAAGTTTATGACCAAATACCTCCATAACTAATGACATTCCCATCACACTCCGTTGTATTGAGCTTGCAGGCTTAACTAAGATTGTGAACATGGTAAACATTATATAAAAGACTAGCTAGATCAGTGTTTTTTTTTCCATGTCACTAGGACTGGCAGACTTTTTGTGATACAGGTTTTCAACACTCCGGAAATCTGAAATAGTAAAAAAATGTAAAGACAACTGTCTGATAAATGTGTGACCAGCAGTAACACGACTGCTAGAATAGGAGCAGGACTAAGTCATGTCCAATCAATAGGGATAGCTGGTGTGGGGGCAGTTTTTTCTGAGATGCTTTTTATTGAGCCATCTAGAGGAGTTGTGTGCTTGTATGTATGATTCAACAAAACGTAATGCAAGATGTTCACTTAGTGATCCCTCTGACATACCGTGCCTGTTTTCTGTCTCTCTCCATCATCTACTATCCTAGATATCTGTCAACATTGGCCCTAGATGGCTCAAGTAACAGTCATATCAGATGCAGTGTGTTAGTAAATTATGGTACAATATGCACACACAGCCCCCAGACATCTCCAGGTCCTTCACCGTAGCTGTCTTCATCCGTCAGAATGGATTTCTCTATATTCCGCACGGCAGGTTGAATCATTTTTGTGGGAGCAGCAGCCACAGTTCACAGCCACCCAAAGTAAATGTCAACTCTACCATTAGGAAGGAGCCTGGTAGGGAGCCTCCAACGCCTTCTTGCCCTCACATCGTCACAGTCCTCACAGCGCCCACAGCACAGCTGAGCTGTAGCAACAGATCCGGGCGTATTCGAGGCAGGGAATGTGTCTGTGGGCCAGCGTTGATGTATGTGCGTTTTTGTGCATATGTGCACCATGGTTGTGTGTCTGTGCCGACTCTTAACTTCGGTCTCCTCTTCGGCTATATGAGATCCTCATGTATGAGGTATTCATATGAGCTCCCAGCTCACACATAGAGCCATGTGCTGTCTAATAAGCTCTCCTGCCAGGCACACCCTTTCTGCCCACCCGAAGCTTATGTTGAACTCCAATAATATCTCATCATCAGCGACTGCCTGCAAAACCTGTAAACCTGTCACGTTTTTCTGTTCCCCTGTATCTTCTCCTACCATCTGCCCAAATGGAAAGAAAGACATGCTTGAAGACTACACTTCCTGTCGTGTACGCCTTGCCAGATTTGTATTTAGAGGAGTTTATTGTAGGGGAGCTTGGTGTCTGTATATTTTCTATGTTAATATTTGTACAAAGCAAGCTTATAGGTATAGGCAAACCCAGCAGCACACTGTGTATCTGTCTCACATACTCAGTCTTCTCCTTGTCACCCCATCCTTTTTAAAACGGATACACACATCAGAGTTGAGAGCAAGAAAAGAGAAAGGAGAGGGGAAAACTCAAGACTTTCTACCTCAGGTAGTATTGTCATTGCAGGCATCGGTCACCCCCTGGTAAGACGCGACACTGATGCCATCTCAGGTGAATTTGATTTGCAGTGCCAGATGGTAGTACAGGAGAGTGTAAAGTGAATCAGCCACACCTACATTTCTTTGCACTTTACAGTGCAAATGGTAGAGGACCACCATGATACCTTCTGGTTCTGTCTTTGCTAATCACATTTCATCTAGGGGGACATTGTGCCCAGGCAGACTGGAAATCCTGATAGGTGCTGACACTGTGTAATATATCTTGGCAGATAGCACCTTGAAAATTGCCTGAGCTGTCATGAAACTACAATTGATTTCCTCTAGAGATACAGTAAGAATAATAAAAGGTTGCTTTGGCTGTAACTTGGACAAGACTGGGTGAGCCAGATGGAGGTTGTGTTTATGTGAGTGTTTATTCTTAATGCCAGGCCTTTGAAATGAAATGTGAGGATAGTAATGACAATAGGCGGGAGTTGTTGATTCCACCGGTGAAGAGACCACTGGTGTTACCTAGACTGGATACTTGTAGTTTATGTAAGTAATGATATGAACATATTTTTGCCTCTTCTCAGCAGTGTGTAGAAGAGATAAGCAATGCTTAGTGCTGAAGGTTACAGTCCCTCTTTTCCCCTCTGTTCTGTCTCAGCACAACCAGTTAGCCTGGCCATAATCACTCTCAATTCGGATGGCACAGTCCTAGGCACATGTCCATGTAATTGCACTCACAGAGAGCCGTGTAATATTATGCACAGCCTGGAAAGAATATACTGGAAGAATATTACATATGCTTTTAAAATGTCCTTTCAAAGCTATTCCACTGACATTGCTCTGGCAGTTCAAGGACACAAATTGGGAGTTGCACAATCTGCAAATTGGAAAGAATGAAAACAACAAAATGAAAGCATAATTTGAAGTTCTGTGTTATAGGAACATTGAAAATTGAGTATTTTACACTCACTTATGAAATAGAATTTAGTTTTGTGAATTCAGCCAAATGTATGGCTAGAAAAAGGCACGTTTCCTAATCCAACATGCAACAGCTACTTTTCTATTCTGAAAACATGGACATTAGTATTTTGCCCTATTTTGTTCATAGTTTTCTAAAGATGTTTACATATGTACCAAAATGAATGTACCCAAGTAAATATGCAGTAGTGGAAAAGACAGTATATCTCACACCTGGGGTCTCATTTATAAAACTGTGTAGGATCCTTACTAAAAGTGTACGTACGCCCAAAAGCCAAAAATGGTGTACACCAAGAAAAATTCTGATTCATAAAACCTGTAAGCAATGTTCCCTTTATAAATCACAGGTTACCCACAAGTGTGCGTACGTGACTCAACCTCTTATCCTGCCCTGTACACGATAAATAGTCAGTGCAAAGCACCTCCTGAATGCTGATCAGTATGTTAATGACCTGGCAGTTGTTCTTTCGTTATGCCTAATCATTACGACTTCTCAGACTCTTGGGAATTGCTGCAAATTGAATTATAATTTCACCTGTTCTCACACAGTGTAGGGAAACCTGATCTATAACTACATGTATTAATAATATTGTCCAAAACAGCAGGCATTACAGCACTCAGGGACAGCTTCGATATACCAGACCAATATGATAAGATTTAACTGAACTATATATTGTATCCAAACAAACTTTAGTGATAAAGTTGAAGATAATATTTATATAAAACACTTAGCTGTCTGCCATTTCCCTCTGGAAACAGCCGGTTGCCCCCAGAGTGGCAAGGACCTGTATTTGGATGGCACGGTTCCGGTGCATTGCCCTCTCCACTGGACCCAATTCAGTACATAGATCCAAGAGCTCAGCTTTAGGGAATTTGAATCGGCATATTAGCTAGTCATCGTCATGGTCCCTGAAGACTCTTTCTCTCCTGATTCTTCCATTGGTGTTGTCCTGCTGCAGGGCCCGCATGTGCCATCATGCAGCATTATGCACGGGGGTCACCGCAGTATTTATATGTTTACAACAATTTGTGATTGTTAACACCTTGCCAAAATCCCCCCCTCCCCCCCAACGAAAGTCTAATAGGCAAACACACTTCATGCTGGTTTTGTCACGAACAGTATTGAAGTTTGGACCGATAACGAGGACTTAGAATGTTACAATTGCGCGAGAGCTTAACCGCTGTATTTACAGACTTTTTTTCTAGACACAGTATTAAAGACAGATATTTAGTTATTTACACTGCGTTCTGCCGTTGCCTAATGCTAGGGTATTTTGATGCTACCCTGTATTCCATGCAGTCGGGACATCTCCTCCTCCTGCGCTCCGTAGTGGACAATGTGACCGTCAGACAGCGCGATCAAATATTAAAGCGGAACTCTCGCCAAAATACAACCTAGGGTCTTTTTGTGAATGTACGTGAGTCAAACTTTGGTTTAAAAGCATATTTAGCCTTTGGCCTTTTGAATGGGAGAGCTAGGGGCACTTTTATGCTAGCCTCAAAATAGCTATTTTTAAACACTAAGAAGGCACAACATGATACTTTGCTTGAAGTATCTCCAGGAGCTCTACACATTAACGCAAGCATTGAGAACATTGTTTGTGGACACAGAGTTTACTAAAAAAGGTTTTAAACAACTCACCGTAGCTCTTGTTGTTTCCGGTTGCTGCCATCTCGGCAGTCAAAACCAGTCAATATCAAAACAAGTAGCAAAAGATTTAGTATATTTCTTGTGCACGGGTGTAGTTCATGTGTAGAGCTCCTGGAGATCCTTCGAGCAAAGTTTCATGTTGTGTCGAGCCTTCTTAGTGTGTCAAAAATAACTATTTTGAAGCTAGCATAAAAGTGCCCCTAGCACTCCCATTCAAAAGGCAATTTGACTGAAAAATGAGAATACGGTAAATCATAAAAGTGGCGCTTCCATCCTAAATATGCTTTATTATTTTTTTATTTTTTTAACGAAAGTTTGACTCACGTACATTTACAAAAACACCCTAGGTTGCATTTTGGCGAGAGTTACGCTTTAAGAACAAATTTTGATTTAAGATTTGAGTTGGATTTTACAAGGTGTTTATGGAACAGTTTTTAGTCTTCAAGATAACTTGGACGATATGGAGTGAAGAAATGTGCGTGAGGCATGAATACTTGAAAATATTACGAGTAATCGTTATTCCCACATTTACTTACTGCAGTTCACCACCTCACCATCTGCGTCGCCAATTCCCATTGTCTCCAAAACGTGCATACGCATTTGTCAGAGTTTGCGTGGAGGTCTGCACATTTTCCCGTCAAATTTGTTTTTTATAAATAACCACCTTTGCGTGGGAAGTGGCCTACGCACATTTCAGCCCCGTTTTGTGCGTACACCACATTTATAAATGAGACCCTAGGTGATTATTGATGGTGTAACTTTACTTTCTATATAGGGAAGGCAAGAGAGAGAACAGAAGCTAATATGAGAGTGTCCTTTTTCATTAGAGGATAAATAAAGGACAACTCAATCACTGGGACCCACCTAGATTCATCAGACATTGAGAAAAATCCTAATGAGTAGGCGTTCCCAAAAATTAAGTGAGAGATGTTGTGATAGACAGCAGCTCAGAGATATTATGACAAGCAGCATAAGAACAGAGAAAAGGAGTCAAAAAGCTTGAGAAAGTGAAGAGAGAGACTGTGAAATGACCTGAGGGAGCCGAGCGACAGGCGATGGAGGAGAGCCTTAGGGATGAACAAAAAAGGGATTAGATGGATGTGACCTCATCAATTGCTACAAGAACAAGTTTTAATATATTATATTTTTCTGAGTTGGCTTTAAGTGATGTACTGTTTGATGAATATTGTTTTCCAAAGTGGAATGTGCAGAAGCAGCATTTAAGTTGTGTTTTATTGGTCTTGATCTTGGTTGTAAATTGTTTTGGCTTATTTATGAATCATACCTGATGTATTTTGAAGGCCCTTAAAACATAGTTTCTTAATCAGCTCTGTACTATGAGCAATGGGGTCCTACATAAACATGCAGATTTCTTAGTTCTTGATAATTTTACATGAGAGATTTCTGCATTTGTGCTTTTGTCCTGTTTTCTCTGGTTTGAGGTGGGCAGGCGGCTTTGCGCCAGAATTGAGCAACATTTTGAATCATTAGACTGTGTATGAAGATGGACGACATGACAGCTCCCCAAATGTGAAGCCAAAAACATCTTGATCAATCCCTGGTGGCTGGCTGCAGTATAGGTCATAATCCCGCCCCCTCCATGTTAGTGGATGGGACATGGGCCAAACTTAAAAAGTACACGTACAAAGTACAAATACATTTTTCCCAAAGATGGTTTCTGTCATTTTAGGTAGTTCTTATCTTGTTTGTTCAAGTGTTAATTCTTCCAACAAGTTTGTTTTTAATTAGTTATTTAATGCTATAAAAACGGGGTGTGACATCATCATTGACAGCTCTTATTATGCTCTTGATTGAGTCAGGCAGGTGTAGGGCGGGACCTCCATACTTCAGCTTCAGACCTCGATCACTGCTGCCAGCGCCCGTATCCGGGATATTCAAGCTTCTTTTTTTGTACAGTGGGAGGAAGTGGAGACGTGTCGTTTTGTATACAGTCAATGATGTGATGACATTTTTTATCAGCCAGGTCAGCCATCCCCATCCAATTTCACATAGTAATTTGATCCATTGTTGTTAGAAATGCATTGATTATAGCCACTTAAATAATTTACAACAAAGGAGTTTTTTTTTCAGCACTTTAAAGGTGCAGTAGGTAAGACTTATAAAACTAACCTTCTGTCATATTTGCTGAAACTGACCCTATGTTCCAGTAGAACTACGTGAAGCAGGCACCTACGTGAGTAGTAGTGCGATTTGCAAAAATCCACTGCTCCCTGTTCAGATGCACCAATCAGGGCCAGGGCGGGTGTCTAACTGCGTGTCAATCACTGCTCATGCATGCACATTCATTCTCCCTTGTGGGTGGAGGGTCTTAGGAGATTTAGCGGAAAGTGGGGAGGGACTGAGAAGTTGTCGATCTTAGAGAAGTCCTGGATCTTCGCAATCCTACCTACTTTAACTTTAACCTTTAACTTTGATTCTTGCTAATTTAAGAATTGCAGACTTCACTTTTAAAGTAGTCCCTAAAACAGTATTCACACATGGGCTTTCCATGACCCCATGTGGTATGATTAATGTACCTAAGGCTAAATAGGCAAATACATTGTTCCAGCCAACAAAAGCATCTTCAAGGAAGCTTAAGTGTTCTGTTCTTGTAGAGGCACAATAGCACTTAATACCTCCATTATCTGTCCTCTTTGGTCCCTTACCCTGATTGCTGTCTTGATACCCTCACAGATCCGATAACCACTGTGTCAAACTAGACTTTGTTTTCTTTATTGTGTTTTTTAGAGCTCCTAAGGGATTTGATTCCTGGTTGTAGGCTGAGCCTTGAGTTTTCACCTCCGAGAGCAAAATCTGCATCACAGTCACTTGTAATAACTCTTTGCACGTTTTGTTTATGTGAATTGGATTGCAGCTTTTTTAAGCATGCTCTGCTATGCAGTGCAGTTTGGGGCTCTATCTCGATAAAGCTGTAGGCCTTTCTATAATGACCTATGGCTTAGGCTTTTGAATACATGCCATGACAAATAGATTAGATACATTCACAGAAATAGCAGTAATGATCTTGTTTTTCAGGGAGTTAAAGGATTATCTAATAGTATTACTGAAAAAATCAGTGTAAGCATCAGCCTGTACTCGCTGCCTCACGTCTCTCAATTTACTCATTCCTGGCAGATGTTCAATGACTGCAGTTAGTCATATTTTACAAGGGGTTTGTCTCCAAATGTTCTCTGTGAAAAGCAACCCAGGATTCCTGTGTCAATATGACAGTGAAATATAGTGAAATAGGTAAGGAGAGACATCGAGTGGAAGATGTACACAACGAGAGAAGGAGTGGAGATCATTTAATCCTCCTGCCCAGTCCCCCTTGCCAAATTTATTTTTTGGGGGGAGCACTTTGTCAGGATATTTTCTATGTTATATGTGCAGAAAGCAGATTATCAATATCAGATTTGCTAATATTACAAACCGGGCAGCAAGCAGATCATCTGTCTTACGTAGTCGGCACCCTCCTCCTCCTCATCATCACCCCTCTCTCCTTCTCTCTTTCTGTCCCCATCTTTTTCAATATTTCCCTCTCTGCCTCATGTAGAAAGCACTTCTATTGTTCTCCCGTTCTGTTTTTCAACTCACATGTTCTCTTGTTTTCCCTCTGTATCATCTCCCACTCAACATTATCTCTTGCACTGGCCTTTAATTTCTCCTCATTTACCTAAACTGAACTCATGTAGGGAGAATATAATGACAGTTCATCTCTGCTGAGCCACCCTGCCACCTTTGGGAGAAGCCTGTTTTCCTGGGCCAATGTGCTCTGCCCCGTGCCAAAGCCCACTCACAGACGCGCTGCTGGGGGCTGATGTCTGAAATGTAATGGAATAAAAGATGAGCTTTTGCCAGATGTAGGAAATAATTCACACATTTGTGTACAGGGAAAGGTGAGCTTGTGTCCGTGTGCGTATGTGTGCATGGTTTGAATTGGTATGCAAACGCGCCACATATGCTCATCTGAGGTGTCTGGCCGACGGTGTAGCAGTGGCAACTGTGCAAGAGCAGTGCTGCTGCACCCGTACCCACCTTGCTGACCTGCTTGTCACTTTGTTTCCTATGAGACCAGTCTGCTATCACTGCTATTATTAGACTTCAGTTATAAAAAGATATCACTGGCAGCACAGTTGTACGGACAGACAACCTACTGTGGAGTGTACTGCAACCTTCCCTTTTAGACAGTAGACAGTTAGACAGTAATAATACAGGGTGTACTTTTAGGAATAAGAATAGTGCCTCTAGGCTAGTCTAATCCTGACTGTCCATTTATTCACCAGGGTCAGTCAAGGCACATAATATTCCTGCAACACAATGATTATTTCATTCACACCATTCAAATATTTGCACAAACGTCGTATAAGTATGTGTAGTTGTTTCTGTGTGTTATGGCTTACAGCTGCACTGTTTTTGCAGACATTAATTGGCATGTTTGAAATATGTTTAAACGCCTGTGAAGTCTTTGTGTTAAATTCTGGTGTTCTTTTATTACCTTATTTATAGTACCATAATACAAGTCAAGTTAAAGCAGTGTCCGATGCCAACATTGGATACACTTTTAGTAATTGAAAATCTGCTTAGACGTTAGGGTTGCACGATTATGAATATTACGTTATTGATATTAATTTCGATATTTTTAATAGTGCTGTCAGTTTAACGCGTTATTAACGGCGTTAACGCAAATCTATTATAACGGCGATCTTTTTTTTTAATCGCACAATAAATGTTCTTTCGGACTCATTTCCTGGTTGTCCTCCATAAACAATGTAAAATCAAGGAGAGGTTTAACTTTTCCTGCTAAAGACTTCCCACTGTGGTCAGAAAGAACAGGGGAGACACTTTGTTTCTCTCACAATGACTCTAGAGTCACTACTCGCTCCGAAGCTAATCGGCGTGACGAGCCTACTAGCTACGTGGCTCGCACGACCAAACAAGTGTGTGCGGCCGCAGCATGACCGGGCGGCGAAATTACGAATCCCACTATGGCCACGCCAAGACCCACCCTTCAATCACTACTATTGGCCAGGCGTCCAAGGTAACGTAACCCCATTTGTTCAGGTCCTATCACCTGACCAATCCACTATCCTAACCTTAACCACTCGAGGTGAAATGCCTAACCCCAACCAATCGAGCTGCTTCATAGGGCGGGTCTTGGCGTGGCCATAATGGGATTCTGTTTTGTTTTCGGTCTAGCTAGATCCGAAAGAACGTTAATCTCGCGATAAAAAAATTGACGGTGTTAAAATGGGTTTGCGTTACTGTCGTTAATAACGTGTCAAACTGACAGCACTAGTTTTAACAAAACATGTTTTACTGGTTGTACAGTATAAAATATATAAAGAGAACAGGACACAATTTTTCTTTAGCTTCTCTGATTCTTTCCGTTTTGTTTCATCTATTTCTTCACTTTCACTGTCGCTCTGTTGAAATATGCACACACGTGGTACGCTCCATAGGGTTTGTCACGTAGTGGACCCGTGCACTGACATGTACTAACATGTGCAAGTGGCACAGTAACTGGCCAATAAAACAGGATCATTATAACGTTTCAAGCGGACTCTAAATCAAACACAACTAAGCCACACAGCCAACGGACGGGACGCAGCGCTCCACAAAATAAACAAAATAAACAAAATATTGCATACTTATTGAGGCACTTTTGTTATATTGCGTCGATATATCTTGCACCCCTATTAGACATAAGATATATGTTCCCTCACCAAGCTAGCTATTTTTTGTGTTTTGAAGCTTGGATTTGTACTATTTGAAAGACTTTGCAACTTGAATTAAATGACTCTACTTAGAGCCCCCAGTAAGGACAGTAGTTAATGAAGTTCTCACAAAACTTAAGATTATCTATGCTACTCCAGCTATTCACCATCAACATAGTTGAAATACATTTCATGAAGACATCTGTTGTGTTTTGAGCGATGGCAGAGAAGGTAGAAATTCTTTGAAGAAGAGCCAACTGGATCAGAGCAGCACTTTAGATCTTTTTGAAACTTCTGACACTCCTCATTATATCACGAATAACAATGCATTAACTTTCCCAACTCAAGTTTGGCACATCCTATTCTCTTTATTTGGGAAGGTCATGTCTTCATACCATACTGTAACAAAGAGCGAAAGCAAAAGTGAGCTGAGATGCTCACTGAGTGCTCCCTAACAAACCAGGTCAAGCTGTCTAAGGCCCCACTAGGTATAGTATAAAGACAAAATGTGGGCTTAATTAAGTAGTAAAGGAAGTGCACATTATGATACGTAGTGTCAACATTCTTCTTCCTTAGGCTGCTCTATTAGGAGTCGGAAATCTGATTTTATCATCCGCATATTTGATTTGGCTTAGGTTTTACGCCACACGCCCTTCCTGATGCAGTCCTCCCCACATACAGCACCCAGAGGAAACCCACGTGAACACGAGAACATGCAAAGTCCACACAGAAAGGCCCTGTCTGGACCGGGGATCACTGAGCCACCGTGCCACCCTTAAATAGTGACGGCATTAAGAATAAAAAACCCTGCTCTTAAACTGTTGCCACAACAACTTTGTATTGGCTTATTGATAAAATAAACCAACAGTAACAATAAATAGACGCATTAATTTTGGTTTAGTAAGTTAGGAATACCAACTCATAAGAAAACTCAACAGAAACTGTCACAGTTATTATAAGGATGCTCCGATCAATTAGGCAATAATTGGTTTGAGATGATAATTAATTAGAAAGAACGTTTATGTATTTTTTTTAGGGCTGTCAATCGGTTAAAAAATGTCATCGAATTAATTACAGACTGTGATTAATTAATCTAAATTAATCGCATACATCATTTTTGCTGTGAAAGTATTTTAAATATTTCAATTCAAATGAATAATCATCATTAGTGACATTAAAGTTAAAAAAAACTATTTTTATTATTATTTTCACTGTTCAAATATATATATATATATATATATATATATATATATATATATATATATATATATATATATATATATATATATATATATATATATGTCAATATGGAATGGATTAATTGCGATTCATTTTTTTAACGCACTAATTTTTCTCAGATTAATTAATCGAAATGAACGCGTTATTTCGACAGCCCTAGTATTTTTGTATTAATACAAAAAGGTGCATGTAAGGTTAAATTGTAGCAGCTCACTTGATCACGCAGCAGAATTGATCATTGCAAACTAAGTTGATGATGGAGATAAACTGTGTTCGTTTGCCCTAATAATGATAGAAATAATATAAAAAATGTCAGTTTGGGATTTGGGAACGCATATTTGAATGATATCGATACATTACTTGAGCTGAAAAAAACAACAAAAAAACAGCCGGGGAATCCCGGGAAATGCGTTGTCTTTTCCCGGGATCTGATTCATCAATTTTCGGGAAAAATATTAAACCCTACTGTTAATGCTAATGTGTGCCTGCCAAAGTAGACTTACATATTAACAGCTGCCGATCAATGAATTATAAAATGAGAGAGATTTTGATCTCTCTTGCTGTATTCTGCAGGACTACTTACTACTACTTATTTTATTTTATTAAAACCTATATGCATTTAAGTGTAATTTACTGTATATAAACACATAGTGTAGATTCCAAATACCTCAAATGACACAATGGTAGCACTGTGTATTGTAAAAAATACTGTACAATCTACAGGATGCTGAGATGGTCTGAAGTCCATCCCAGCATACACTCAGTGGCTGTGTTTACATGCAGCCAATAACCCGTTCAAAACTGGAATATTAGCAATAACCCGGTCGCGCACGGCCATGTAAACACCGGCAAAAACCCGAATATGCTCATATTCCGGTTTTTAAAAACCCGAATATGACCCCTGGGTTACCCCTTTTCTAACCTGAATATTTGGTCATGTAAACGCGTATCGGCATATCCCCATCAAAAGGAACATTGATTTGTGTTCTGCGCATGTTCTATTCGCAAGGAATCTTGGTCTTTTGAGTAGAGGAACTTCTTGTATGTGCCGTCTGGCGCATACAAAAACCTGCGTGCAGTATACCGGAAGTAAACAAAAAGTAGAGGTAAACAAGGCGAGACGCAGACAGCACCACACTTTTGGAGCAAGGAGGAAACCAATTTCTTTATTAGTGTGGTGAAAACCATGAATATAATGTCTTTTGTTGATGTTGTGTTTGTTGAAATGACGCATATTGCATATTAAGGTTGTCCGTACGTCCATACGCTAACCGTGCCTCGCCGTTTACATCGGGATATTGCCAGTTGATTACAAATTCCATGTATACAGGAGTAACTCTCTCTGCTCACGCATGTAAACGGGTTATTCCGAATGTTTCAGAAACCCGAATAGCGACCTTAACCCGAATATTGGCTGCATGTAAACGTAGTCAGTGAGAGGCAGTGAAACAGTCTGCATCAGGGTCAACATATTCTCAATCCTGCTCGGCAATTTAGAGTCACAAATCTATTTTCATGTGTGCCTCTGGAGGCAATCCGGGAGAACATGCAGACATAATATATATACAAAGAGCTTCGGCTGACCATTAAAACCTGAACTCTCCTTTGTGAGAGGATAGTGCTAACAAGGGACTACAGATGAAAATGAGTTTTTTTGCTAACTCTGGCACATTTACATTTTGAGTGTAAACAAAAAAATGTCAATTGATGTGCATTGTCCCTTTTTAAATAAAACAAATAAATAAACTACCAAGCTGCTGCCAGAGCAGCATGTGGTTGGTTGCTGGTATTCCCTGCCATACTTTTACATAATTTGAATGACTTAATTACATGGCAAATGCTCATTAAGTTCCATGAAAATTAACATTAGGTACCATAGAAGTACTGTCATGTTTACCGTTGTAAGACTTTAAAACCTGGAAAGCTTGGAAAAGCTCTCATCATTGTCTCACCCGTGTTTCACTTGGCTAGCAAAGTTGCCGCTGAACAAATTAAATCACATCAGCAGTGAAATAAGAAAGCATGACATTTTGCTAAGTGGATAAGCCCACCTAATGGCACATGACTATAAAAAGTTCAATTGTTTTTATTTTCTCTCCTTTTTTTGTTTGTCAGGCTTGTTGACCATCCATACACTTTACAAGCAAATGTATAAATGCATTACAAGCAGCACTAATGCGGATTATGAGAGCTTGTTCTTCTTAAATGGGCTTGATTGCACTCCACACATCACTGTAGTAAAGCATCAAAGAGTCATAAGAGGCTGTTATTTTGTTTTAACCACTGCTTCCTTTACATTAGCAGACCAGTAGGAAAATATGAGGGTAGGGAAGTCGTAACATTTTCCCTTCATTCCCACTTCTGCCTTGCCCTTGAGCAAGGCACGTATCCCACTTTCTGGCACAGTGTAGAGGAAACCTAAGCCTAATCATAACGCCCATTGTAATGCTGTGCAATACTGACAAAATCAAATATTGCAATATTGATGTGGTTGATTGTTTTGTTTTGAATATTCACCAGAGCTGCAAAGATGAACCGATTGATCGGTTAGTTGTCATCTATTAAATTAATCGCCATCTATTTTGATAATCGGTTTGAGTAATTTTTTTAGGGCAAACATTCCAGATTCCAGCTTCTTAAAAGTGCCATAGGTAGGATTGCGAAGATCCAGGACTCAGCCAAAAAAATTTAACATTGACACCTTCTCAGTCCCTCCCCCCTTTCTGCTAAAGTCCAAAACGGTCTCCTAAGCCCCTCTCCCCACAAGGGAGAATGAATGCGTGTGCACGAGCAGTGATTGACACGCAGTTAGACAAAATTTGCTGTCAGACAGTTAAATTGCAAGAGTTTTGAGGGGAGTTTGGTATGGTGGCTTTTATTATTTGTTTGCAACAATTTCATCTTGTGGCAGTGAGTCTTGGGTCTTTTTTATCAGCACATATATATGTGTGATATGTCATTATAGCTGACAATTTGTTGAGCTACAGCATTACATCTAATGTTGATGGTTTAGAGTGAAACAAACCTAGCAATGATACATATACACATACACAATTACAAAGTTATGACATATGCAATGTATTGCATGGCTACTGCTTCAAAACATAATATCAAAGTATCAAATATAGTGATTTTACAACTTCACAGTAAATGTGTTTTGCAAATGAATATGAATGAGCTCTGTCTGCGGGACTGCAGGATTATCTGAAAAACTTTTTAAATTGTGATCTAATATTGTATTTCACACCTTCCAGGTGTGGATGTTTAAAAGTATATGAATGTGAAGCACCGATGCTTGTTATCCAGTCGGTCCACTTGAATAAATACAGATCAAAAACATCTGCTTTTGCAGAAATGTCCCCCCACCGTCATATACACACTCCAACTGGGATTTTGCAATGCAGAAAAATCCAGAGTCAATACAGTAAAATTCATCATCTAGCCTTGTTTGTTCAGCCAGCCGAATATAGTTGATACATAGAAATTTGAAGAACAGCATACTGTAGTTTTCCATATAGTTTTTAGAAAAACTGTAAATATATAAATGTACTTGTAAGAGCCTTTTAAACTGTAATGCTTTCTCAAACTGATAGACCCAAAAGTAAAGCTGGGTGTCAGAGTGAAAATGACCTGCAACTTCCCACACATCAAAACCCAGCAAACCTTAAATCAACAGTTATTCAAAGATATGGTGGAATCCTTTTAATTAAATTCAGTCAATTCATTTTCATCAACAGATAACTTTCACCGGTGACAGAATGGCTTTGTGAATGCTAATAGGAGCGTTCGGAGACAGGAGAGGTTTTTCATTTTCTTTGTCTGCGGCAACATCTCATCATAAGGCACTGGTGCCAACAAGTTCCTCTTTTATGCCGGCATCAGAAGAAATTCCTGTCAAAGTCAGAAAAGTGTAGCATCTCCAGAGGACAGCAGTAGAAAGATGAATCTGTTTTCATGCGTATGCTGCCAGGCTAGGACAATAATGGTGCTGAATGAGATTCTATTTATTTTAAACATATCAGCTACTTAACCTTTTGATAAACAGTAAAACAATCAGCTGGCACTTAATCTATTGTCGTGTGTGTGCACACTCATACTGGGGTAAGTTTTCATTTGCATATTGCAGTCCAAGATTTGTGTTTGCGGCACACACCAGCACAGTGGTTTTTATAACAAAGATTCCGATCAGTGGGCAATTTCTCACACATATTGAGCTGTATGCTATAGAGCTAATTAACAAGGGCTGCTATGGAGTTCACAAGCTTCTCTGACATCTTAATTAGATCTTAATGACATTTTAGTTGGAATGGCTGAACTGAGTACCCTGAGATGAGGCAAAACCAGTGCTGATATACTGACGGAAACAGGAAAGTGATTGACACTAGAGACAAGTGCAAGCAGGAAGGGAGAGAAGGACGGATAGTTGAGGAGATGGAGAGAGGAATAAATGGAAATGAGGAGATATTGGAGGACATTTATGGTCTATACAGTATGTAGCCATCAGTCATATAGTATGTCTTGTGTGAGTTAGAGTGTTAAAAATAGGATTTGATTAACACTAACACTTTTCATTATGTTGTTTTCTTTCTAAAATTCTTTCATTCAATCTTCCCTCTTTCTCTCTTCCAGTGGGATATGAGACTATATGTTGCCCAGTAATTACTCTGCCAATGTCCCAGTAGTATCGCATGTCTCTTATGGGCCTCTTAATCGGATTCTTAGCATTTATTACCATGAAATTTCAGCGTACTCAATCTGGAAATAACTAGATGTGCACTGCACTGCCAATGGAGATAACATGATAATGGTGTTTCTGGCAGATAGATGGCTGATTTGATACCATCATTTTCTGTAGTGCTGTGTTTTGCATTGTAGATGATTCTGCATGATCTGCAGTGGATTGCAGGGAATAGCCTCTCTATTTTTCTGGTGGGCAGGCTGTGTATTTTTAGCTGAAAGGTTGATGTATGTTCATGCAACTCCAAATAAAGTCAGTGGACTGCGATGAAAGAACAATGGACTGCAGTGAATTAACAACCTAGTGCACAGGTCCACAGACCTCAAACTACCTGTGTGATTGTATCATTTTTAGTAACCCACAATTTCCTTTCTGCTAACGGATGCATACATGTGTACGCAGTACAAAGAGACACATACCGACAACATCAAATAACCTTGACAAGGGATAGGGTAATTGATTCAAATCTTCGAGGGCAAATATTTATTTAGCAGATGAGTTGCTCTGTTTGTGTTTTCCTGGGCTCAGCTGGCCTACACTGCCCTTCACTTGAGAGCAGCCATTAGAGGAGAAGGGACAAGAAAAATAAAGAGAGAGAGAAATAACAGAAAACTAGGGGACGATGATGAGGTTCCCGGAGAGAGTGAAAACCCGAGATTACATTAGAGAAAATGAGGGAGGAAAGGCTAAAGAGAAACTTTGTCTGAAGCCCGTTGTGAAGGGCAGAGAGTGGATGTGGGTTGAAAGATTGGGCAGCAGGAGACACATTACTAAGAGTCTGTTAGTTGCTGCAGATGCTGTTCTGTGTGCAGCCATGTCTGTTTATCACTTTTCTCTTCTCCCCAAGTCCTTTGTCTTATCTCTATTCTACCCCTTCTGTCTAGCCTAAATCAGCCACAAATAGCTGGCAACAACCACCCCCTCTTTACACATCTTTCCTCCCCTAAAATGCCTTAAAGCCCCAGTGTGTAAGAACTTCTCCCATCTAGCGGTGAAATTGTATATGACAACCAACTGAATATTACTTTCTAGCCCCTCCCCCCCCATTCCGAGTGCGTTATAACTCCTACGGTGGCCGAACCCGAAATTAGCAACAACCGTCCGTGAGTGTCCCTTCCAGTGTAATAATAGTTTGACGTTATTTTGGTACCATTTCATTGCTAACATCAGCTATCAGGTTCCCAAACATATGCAAGCTAATGTTAGTAAAGTATCAGTGCTATCGTTATTCTGTATATTGTACGAGATTAATAGTGTAAGGCGATGTTTACAGCGTAGGAGAGAAGCAACGGAGGTTTGTGTTTTTAATATATTTCTCTGAGCAGCATGAACAATGTCAGTGAAACTGAAATGATCTCTTAGTGTCTCCATCGTTTACACGCAGCTGTTCTAGTAGCTAGTCCGTGTTACAACTGCATGACGTGACTTGTCTGCCAGGGAAATCACGGCACATATGGTTACGTTTATGTTACAAGGTAGACAATCCTTTTTCATCATTGACGCGAGGGAAAGTATCCTAGACGTCGTTCTAGCGATAAGCACAACCATGCTATAGTTAGCCAAGCAAGTAGCAACTATAAAACTTTTACACAAATAGGCAGAATTACCTGTTGAGAAGAAAGCAGGCAACTTCGGCGTCCCTTTTAAAATCCTTGCTCCTCATCAGCTCTTTCCATCTTGGAAAAGCCACAACATTATTAACTTTGGTCGCGTTGTCATTTTAATTTCCTTGGCGACTCAGTTACATGTCCTCGATAATAGACGCAACAGGCTTTCAAATCTGCCGGCAGTGAGTCACAAGTAATCTTCTCCCCCTCCCTCCCTGGCATACGTCACAGTCATAGACAGTTAAAGAAAACAGTCGGTCACAGTCAGTGCCACTGACTGAAAAGTGCGAAATGCAGAGCAGTATAGCCTGTATGTCCCTTACTGGCTAACGTATTTCAAGATGGCGCATGATTCAACATGCGCAAATGTAAAATTTCAAGCCACTAGGAATACTGGGAATTGATGGTGGTGGTCACTATTCATAAAAAAGGACAAGTTTGTGAAGGGCAATACAGATTTTGATAATGAACAACTACAAATGTTACACACTGGGGCTTTAAGCTTTTATTCATTTGCACTTCCTCCCTGTTACTCTCAGCCTTTATTCATTTTACTTAGCCTTTATGGGTTTACTAAGCATTTCATTTGCCCGTAAAGGGCAATAAAAGAAAGAGCTTATTTTTCTGTAGTGTGATCGGCAATTCATTCTAACAGATCTGGGTCCACAGATATCTGTGTAATTTGGTAGTTTTCCTGTCAATAAGGCCATGAATTTTTTATTACAGGCGCAAAGTGGAACATGAGGCCCACGTGGTCTGTGCAACGCTTCCGCAGTCTACTTGTGGAATAAACCATCTAGGCTGAATAGTTCATTCTAATGTTGCAAAAACTGTTGCTGAGGCTGTTTCACCTTCACAGGCAGATGTGCTGTAAATCCAGGCCATAGATAGACAAGCCAAGGCCCCTACAAACTCTAATCTGCTTATGTGTACCAGTCCTAGCCCTCCTCTCCGACTGCTTCTTCCTTTTGTGGAGCCTCATTTCCGTGGCCAGGCTGACTGATGACCTATTAACCCTCGTCTGGCAGGGCTTTAACTACCAGACAGCTTGTGCCGCACTCGGGCCTTTGGCTGGCGGTCATGAGAAGCAAAAGAATAGCAGTGTGTCACTCTGATAAGCTGTGAGTCAGTCATTGACTGACAGCACTGTCAGATACTATATAATGTACTCTATCTGTAGCAAGTGGATAGGGATTGATCTTATTCAGCTCTCTCATAATCACCCTGTGCCTGGCATGCTTTTTATTGATCGCTATGGTAACGAACAACTGGATGTGCATTATGGTCTGTGGCTGCACTGATTATTGTGTGTGTGTGCGTGTACATTCCAGGTTCACGGAGGCCGATACCATTGTGATGGGGGACGTGACGTATGGGGCCTGCTGCGTGGACGACTTCACCGCCCGAGCCCTGGGAGCTGATTTCATGGTGCACTATGGTCACAGTTGTCTCAGTGAGTCTTTTTACCTGTGTGTGTGTGCATGTTTGTCTGTCTCTTCGTCACTCTGCATGCTTGACTATACCACACAGAGGAACGTGAAGTGGGTGAGCATCAAGGACTCCCACCTACTGAGAGTGGACTGCATAAGGAAGAAGTCAGAGACAGACCGACAGACAGAGCTATTGATCAACGGAAAAAACTTAACTAGTTAGCGCAGCACGCCCAGCTCTAGTATAGAGGCATATCAGACCTTTGGAGCCTGGACATCACATTTACCCAGCAGATCAATGGGGAACATGCATTAGTGGTGTCCTTTGAAAACCTCAAGCAGTTCTTGAGGACCTTCACCCTCGCCCCCGCTGTCTGTCTCTTGCAGGACATGGGAGGAAATGCTAAATCAATAGTTTTGATATATCGCTGCCAGAACAACCTCACCTCTCCCAAATACCAGAAATGACCAACAGAATTTTAATACACTGAAACGCTTTTTCTGTGTTGGTTTGGGCATTATTGTGTGTGTGTGTGTGTGTGTGTGTGTGTGTGTGTGTGTGGTGTGTGTGCGCACTTATATAATTTGATGATCGTGGAAGAATTATGTGATTGCATGCGTGTATGTTTACAAAAGAGATAAGATGTGTGCACATTCTCATTTTCACTCAGAATAACCTAAAGATAAAGGCACCAAAGATCAGTTTGTTGTATGTTGTGAAGTTAGATCAGATATTAATTGATGCAGGAGATTCCTGTGTGTAAGGGTGTCAGTGCGCATGGGTTGCTGACCTTCATCACTCAATCATGAGGACATCATCTGCACTGTTGCCCAAGATGTCAGATACCTGTGGGAGATTAAAGGCAGTGTTCCGACTGACTCATAGAGAATGTTGTGGCAATTTTGTAATCACACTCTAACAACGAGGAATGAGACCAAAACACACTTTTAATGCTAAGGACGTGGTTGGTTTGTAATGTGCATACTTATTGGAAGCTGCTCTCTCACTGTATACACAGGCTTGCCCCCCCCCCCCCCCCCCCCCTCTGGTCAGGGTTGTTTCTTTCATTTAGTGTTTTGCACAAAGAGCTCATCTTCCAGAGGTCAGGATCTTGTTCTGATGACATCCAGGTGGGCAACAATGCCTTAAGCCGTGTTACCATTAACACTATCGGTATAGTACCTTTAGAACCGTAGGTAACCCGTACAGACATGTACCTAACACTAGATCTGTTTTACAGTCCAACAGTAGACGGTACTCTTCAATGTATAGCCATGCCCTGAAACAAGCTGAAAAACCTTTTCATTCCTTAGCGCTCCATCCAGCTCTCTGTATTTCTTCTTCACCTATGATGCAGAGGAACATCTGCGCCAATCGTGGACTGCAGTCTTTCTAGCTCCACCTTTTAGTATCGGATCAGTGTTCTACAGTAGGTACATCAAAACAGAGGGGTAACGATACAACTGGATGGAATGGAGCGGTTCAATTGGTACCATCCACAACTTTTGACAATGGAAACGCAAAAATAACCGTTCTAATGTGTAGCAAACTTAACTGAACTGAACCGCACTTGGTGGAAACAAGGCTTTAGTTTATGCAATCAGGCCAATATTCGTTTCATCAAAGGTTACATTGTACAGGAGTCAGCATGATCAAACACAAGAGAAGTTTAACATGATTACATGTGTATGATCAAAGGTAATTTCATTCAAAGGTTACATTACACAGGATTCAACATGATCAAACACAATTCCCCTTACAAGAACCTGTCTGTCCTGCACGTCTTTCATTTCCTCTGTGGTATTTGCTTTTGTGAATACTGTTGCCATCTCATCTTTTGTCATCATGAAGCACCTCCGTCTAGTGCAGGGCAATATGGGCTACATTGTAAAACCATGTTCTTGTATGTTTTCAAGTTATAATGATATTTGCAGATATATAGGATGGGGAATTGAATATCTGAATCAAAAACACCAAGATAAGAAGGAAGTGAGAGTGTGTTGGCAAGAGAGAGAGGAAGCAAATAAACAAAATTAGACTTAGAAGACTTGCTCAGATGGCGGGCTAGCTGCCCGGTATTGCTGTTAGTAATACTGGACCTTCTTCTACATTACGAGCAGGTCCTCACTATTTTGGTGGCATGACTCATTTTAGAAGAGCTTTGCAAAGCAAAACAAAACTTACGCAAGGCGCCAACTTTAGTTTCAGCTAGTGTTATTGAAGTGGACCAGCATGACGCTTGGGTTTAAATAGCAGGCCAAATAATTATGGGACTCAAGTCTTTTTTTTCACCCACAGAACACCATTACGACTGCCGTCTATGTTTTCTCAAGGGCCATCTCAGGCTTACGACAAATGTCTAAGGTTGTACTGCCACAAATTGGTCATAGATCAGTTCAGGCACCAAATGATTGCTGTATTATTTATAAAGTTGTCCACAAGCACCTGATAGTACATATTGATTTGTAAACAAGCCATTTGTAAATAAGCCAGTATACCATTATGTCAAACCTTTTGTTAGTTCCACTTGCTATAAATGTGCAGGCGTGTTTGTTTACAATAAGCTGCTGTGCTAAGTGACCTTATTGCTAGAACACATAGATGAATAAAACCACTGATGGGGCATGTGAGTCCTGTCCATCTCATTGACTGTCTCTCTAATTGGAGCGTCTAAATGCTCTCAGGCTACCATGCTAATGTGAACACCGATCGATGCAACTTTTCTTTGCCCTTTACGCTTTTGGGAGTGCCTATTAACAAGCATCAGGCCGCTGTTAGTTTCAGTCTGGATTTTTACTCAACTGCTCCAGTCCCTCTTAGTCTCATGATATATTTAACTCATTGGTTTCTCACTCAACATGTACCCTGCAGCCAAGCCCACCTTTTCTAAATCCTTATCCATCGTTTTCCCTCTCTGCTGAGATGTAAGCCCATTCATCACTTCTCTTGCCAGTTAATTGACAACCCCCCCCCCCCCCCCCCCCCCCACACACCCATACACACACACACACACATACACACACTCTCAGAGTATCCTATTCCTTTCCTCTCTTCCGTGCTGTATCTTTTGGAATTTATACAGTACATTATTATATCGCCTACCCCTACCTCCAAATTAGATTTCCAGCTATTGTTTTCCAGCCTCCTTTCTTTGGAATTTCCCATTCCTCGCTCCTGGTCTCACTCGCATCCGCCTTCAATCCTTTGTAAAGAAGTGTATCTCGCACATCTTCCGTCTCTCCTTGTCCCCCGATCTCTAGTCACACTTTTTTTTCTGCTTTCTTGCCGTTCTTTGCTCCACTATGTCTCTCTCGGTGTTGCTTTAATCTAGGCCATCAAGTAAGCTGTACTCGCTCATAAAACATTTGCACCATAATGGGCCATTTGCTTAATCATCATAACAAAAAATAAGTCCCCTTGTTACTGATCTCCAAATTAAATTTAACACAAGAGGAAGAATAATTATGATGATCAACGCAAACGATAATTTTCCTTTCTTATCCGAGCCCTTCCCCCCCATTTACTTGGACTCTCGCCTACTTATCTCAGCATCTAACTCACCATATCTCTAGCTACCTCTCTCCCGGGCTTGTAGTAAATGGCCTGTAAAATGAATGGCATTAATAGTAATTGCATGTGTCCCTCTCCTTTCCTAAATAATTGAGGTTTTTGCATCAGTTCCTGCGTGTGCTGAAGATTCACACTGTATGAGTTTCAGTTCCATCACACGGACGCCTTCTGAGATCTATATATGTGCATGTACTGTGTTCCCGTATCGCTGAACATGTGCTGTGTGTTAATGTTTGAGCCACCATCAATAGTGTATACACTGCAGGCTTACCTGACATAACAGAGTGAATTATTCATCTGTCTTTCTTTTGTTTTTGTCTTCCTGCAGTCCCCATAGACTCCACAGCAGGTATTAAGATGCTGTATGTGTTTGTGGATATCCAGATGGACAATGCACACTTCCTGGACACGGTCAAGTTCAACTTCCCTCCTGGACAATCTCTGGCACTCGTCAGCACTATTCAGTTCGTTGCAGCACTGCAGGTGATTAAGCACTGGGTCTGTGTGATTGTGTGTATATGCGGGTGAGTCGGAGACGGCCGAGGTAGAGTTATTCTGTATCTTTACCTGAATGATCCTTGTGTTTATTTTCTGTTTTACCCAAGTATTTTTGTATGTACAGTATAGGAACACACACAGACATGCATACTTCTGTGCATACTTCTGTACAGTATACTTTATCCGGTTCCTGGCTTTTATGAACAAGCTCACACTCCACACTTCAAGTTCAAGTGTGGGTTTGTCAAATCCGACAGCAGTTATTTTGGATTTGAAAGGTGGAATGAACTCGGAAGGCCTCTCGGTTCAGCGTCGTGCTCAGCTCTGCTCTTTACATAAGCAGTGGCAGCAGCTATAGTATTACGCTTTTTTTCAGACTCGCTGCCTCTCTATAATGCATTTAGCTACTTGCATTTGCTTTGTTGCTCCAACAGCACTTTGGGCCTTCACTAATGTAACCACTGTTATTTTTACACCACACTCTGCCCATGTGGATCATATTTTATGTTGGGGTGTTTGAGTGCATCCATGTGTAGGCTATATGTGTGCACATACAGTATGTCTCTGTGTTTGTAGTTGTGTAGTGAATGCATGTCTGCCTCTGCATCTCACTCATGTCTTACAGTGTGTAGGCTTGTTGAGGTCACACAGTATAGGTGGGAGTTCACCCATATTCCCTGCTTTAAATTAGCCTTAAATTGTTCAATTCATCCCCCCACCTCCAAGCACACACTAACTCTTTTGTTGTTGTAATTGTTTGCTCTCTTATCTTCTCACTTTGCTTAAATGAAGGTAGGTGTTTGGAACAGTTTGATTTCTTACTTGGTTATTGCAGTGCTGTTTCCAGAAAATATGTATTTCCCTTCTTAATGTGTTGATATTCTTCTTATCTGCATCTTTTCATTGTTGTTAATTCTTATGACATGCCATGTGGTCGACATTTTCTTTGTCAGTGCTCAGCAGAATCATGAATCCATCCATTTAACCATGAGTGGCCACATTGGGAATCTTAAGTTAAACATGATCCATTCAGGATCACTCCCGGGGCACTTTTTCAGTGTAACCTTTGACCTTTCTCCTTCTTTGCGTCATTGCCTTCTCTCTCTGTTGTTATTAAGGGTGCTCCGATCAGGATTTTTGGGGCCTATCACCAATTGCTGGAAGACGTATCGGCCGATACCGATCGCTTTTATGAACTGAAAATTACGCCTTTACGTAACAGTCGCACATGTTTAGAGAATGTATCAGGAATTGTTTGGCTTTTTGTCCTAGCTCAAAATCTAAAAAATGTCCTTTCAATCACTGCAGACATTTCTTCAACACACACACACACACACACACACACACACACACACACACACACACACACACACACACACACACACAGATATATACACACACACACACACACACAGATATACACACACACACACACACACACACACACAGATATACACACACACACACACACACAGATATATACACACACACACACACACACACACACACACACACACACACAGATATATACACACACACACCGACAGACACACACAGACCGACACACACACACAGTCACACACACGGACCGACACACACGGACGGACACACACACGTGGAAACAGCTGTTTGAGTGGCGCTGGAGCTGCTAGCTACACGACTCCACTCTGCCTTAGCGTTAGCTAACTTTGAAAACTCCTCATACTCCTTTCCGTGACTAACCTTCAAATGTCTGATGAGGTTGGTGCTGTTGAAATGTCTTTGGAGCTTTCCGCCTCGTGGTATTTCCTTGGCACACACGTTGCAAATCGCTAGTGTATCGTCTTTTTCCCAGATAGCAATGAGTCGGCGGACCACCGGCGGTGCTCCAGAGGCAGTAGAAGCGCCAGAATAGCGTAATCGCAAACACGTTTGCCGGCGCACCACCGGTGGCAGCCACTTTTTAAGAGTGGTAGCCGCCTTCCTACCGCCTTCGTTCCGCGGGCGGCCCGCGGGCCAACTGCTGTCTGCCACCGTTCAGACACCTTGTAGAACCGCCAGACCGGTGAATGTAGGGAGGCCGCCATTTTAACTCCATGTAGAAAATGTTCTCATGAGTAGTGCGCTCTTAATACATCCATGGTAGTGCGTCATCTGATCGGCCTATCTGATCGGCATTCATGGAGACCACCGATCAAACTATTTAAGCCATTATCGGCCGATACCGATCGGTGACCGATCAATCGGAGCACCCTTAGTTGTTATCTATTCTTTAATACAAAGAAAAACAGGAGGGGAGCCATCAAATGGAGAAAAGTTACAACATTGGGTTAAACTTTCTCACTTTTTTCCCCTCACAAATACAGACACTCAATGGCATAAAGAACACAAAAAGGCAACCGCTCTGGATTCTTTTCAAGCTTGGCACATCGAGATGTTTATGCTGACACGTCTCTAGAAATAAGGAAAAAGCAGGAAGTGACAGCATAAATAAGCTCTAACGTGAAACCTTAAATACAGAACAATAATAGGAGTTCACTATTGATAAAGAATATTGTACATGTGATCCTCTAATATAACCACAAGTGAACACAGAAACAATTTACTAATATTCACAAGGGAGGTAGCCCACTGATCCAATAACTATATTAACATTTTCCTGCATTTGATGACTCCCCTTCTTTTATTCAAAAGAAGAAGAAATGTGGCTTACACTTTTTTGCTGGTCTTAGTACAAGATGTACAAGTCTTGAATGGCATATACGGGTTACTTTAAGACTGTACCTCTCTTTTTGAAGAGGCATTCCAAACCTAGAGCTACACTAAAACATGGGAAAGGGTGAGCTCGCCCCAAAATATGAATCTCTAACTGTCTTTCCTTCTCCCTTCCTCCATGCTGCAGGCTGTGAGTGCAGCCCTAAAGCCAGAGTATGATGTGCTGGTCCCACAATGTCGACCTCTGTCACCAGGAGAAATTTTGGGCTGCACCTCCCCTCGCTTGGACCGCCATGTCAATGCCATAATGTAAGAAACCTCCGTCCTGCCTCACAGTTTCTTCCCAGGTCTTCCTTTCTTTCTGTTAGTTAGCAGAGATATCAGGAGAACCAAAGACATCAGCCTTGACTCATCCAGACGCTCCAGGTCCCATAATTACCCCTGCCATTGCCATGCCCATCCATGTGACATAAGGCGTAATCAGTATGACATCACACCAGTCACACTTGACATAGCTAGCTGTGACAACTAGCTGTGTCTGTGTGCTTCCCATCCTGGCTATTACATCCAGCCAGGAACAGCCAGATGCTGATCCAGAACGGCAAGGCTAAAAATACCTTCACGCTGTGCAAAGCATTGAATTGTGTAAAGCCAGACAGACACGGCCACTTTTGGCTGTTTCAAACCAACCACAACACATCCACACACTCGCCAATTTTCTATGTTTCAAAAGAAGTGTTTTCACAGGGTACGACACCTACTGTGGCACATTCATGGTGAAAAATTTATAAAATGTGCAACGTGTCACCAATTGTCTGTGCATTTGTTTCAGCTTGTCTGATTACATGTTCATTTTCTCTAAAGGGGAAACCGATCATGGATCCTAGAATCCTAAAAGACTAGCTCCTCTGTGTGATCAACATAAACCCTGTGCATGTGAGACTTGTCAAAGTGAGGCTTATCCTTCCTGTACTGCAGGGAGGAGAGTGCTCTGGCAGAATAACATGTTCAGGCAACAAACACCTCCGCAACCACTTTGTGTGTATGCATCTCGTGCAGCTCTACAGTAGAGAGAATCCTATGCTTTGGTCTTTGGTGCACAGTGAGTTGAAGTATTTCCCCGGGTAAAATAATAATATCTAGGTGTATCACCTGGCATGTCTGATCCGCACACATCTAGTGTTGGCCCATGTGATTAAAACCTCCCAGTGCATGAGATTAAAATGGCTTCACAAAGACAAGCTTTGCTATAGGCATAAGTCAGGTCCTTTGGGAGACAAGAGGTGTGTGTGTGTGTGTGTGTCTGTGTCTGTGTGTCTGTGTGTCTGTGTGTCTTTCTTACATAGTGTGTGTCTTTGTGTGTGTGAAATAAGTGGAAGTGGAAAGGTTAGGGTGTGCTTCACTTTCTAATCCAATGTGCATTGTCTCCGATGTGAGTCGGGGTTTGTAGCGGTGTGTTGGGAGAAACACACGATTAAGCTGCCTGAGAGTTTCTCTCTCTCTCTCTCTCTCTCTCTCTCTCTTTTCACACACACATTCAATACACATGTACAACATGCAGACGTGGTCAGGACTTCATACTTCCTGCAGTGAGCTGGATCTCCGTTCTCTCTCAGTTTTATTCATCAACCTAAATGGACAAACTTTTATTAAGCTGTGAAATCTGTATCCAAAACGTAATCACGGTGTAGTTTCCCTCTATTAAAAAGCTTCCATTTACCGTAATGAACCTAATGAATCACTATGAAAGTGTTGACAGTATCCTCTATCTCCAAGAAAAGCAGCACAGAACAAGTTCTTTTTAAGAGTGCATGGTTTTGTTCATCACATTTTAATAGTACAATAAATTTAATATTTAACACCGGGTTATATTTCTTTAATTAAGTATAAGTCAGTGCTCCTTGTATTTAACCAGAGCTTTGAGCTACTAGCATTATGAAGAATAAGTAGTGGTGTTTTAGTCTTTGAAGCCCATCTTGTAGCTGTAGAAATGGCTTGGTCTGTCTTTTATCTATGATAAAGAAAAGTACTATGATCTATGATCAGTCACCCATAACTACCTGCTGCCACCACTACTCAATCGATATAATATAAAGATGTGAATGTGTAGATACTGTGTTGCATAACGCAAAGCATTACCATTACAGGGAGAGCATTTTTCAGACAACAATAGAATAAGGATGGAAGGGCGGTGATTGTAGTGAGAGCTAAAGTTGAGCACACCAGCCTCTTAAAGCTACAGAGAGCTACTCGGATGTTGCTAAGCAAAGAAAAGCAATGCAACAGAGATTTTGTATTGTCGTTGAGTATTATTTGTGACACACACACACATGCACAGTGAGACATACATGTGTGCTTTCACACACACACACACACGCACCCACACACACACACACACACACACACACACACACACACACACACACACACACACACACACACACACACACACACACACACACACACAAAGGCACTTCAAAATAAAGTCCTGGCTAGACAATGTTCCAGGTCGCCTTCATGGCAAACCACCCACAGCCCATTCCAAGCTGTTCTAAACACCAACCAATTAGTGGATTTAATTGCATACCCTTCCTGTCTCAGTAGCCCTATTGAGAGTGTACAGTAATGAGGAGGGGCGCCAACCTGAGCCCCCTCACACTAACAGCAGGATTCTTCTCAGCCTGACCCTAAGAGGGGAGTTTATGTAAGACTGTTCTGCCTGAGCTTGTGTTTTCAGGCACCTACTTGCCTCTGTGTACTGATGGTTTGTGAACGCTGCCTCCGCTCATGCTCTGGTGAATCCCCAGCACCCAGACCCTGGGTTAATTGGAAGGGCTTGCATTCTCTGTAAACAGCATACTCCAATTGTTAGGGTCATGTTCCCGGACGGCAGGCCCTCCACACCAGCCTCAGGCCTCCTGCCTGGTAACACTTTGGTCTTCTGTTGAAGAGGCTGCAAAGAGGAATGGATTTCAAAAGACAGCGAGAGAGAAAGCTGGTTGAGATCTTAGGAGAATAGTAGGCCAGTATTTATTATGGTTGCACATTGAATTTTATTGTCTAGAGGGGGTTTCCTTTGCACAAATATGTTTTCTTCAATCTTCATGTCTTTATTTTCCCTCTAACATTGAATGACTTGGTGTTTTGCTCTAGTTATCTGGGAGATGGAAGATTTCACCTGGAGTCGATCATGATCGCAAACCCAGACATCTCTGCCTACAGGTATTGTGAATCAAAACGACACCATTCGTCGTGGAATTTTTTAATTTCTGTGTGAAAATATTGACCACGGTCATCAACAAAATAATGTAATGTTATTTACACAATTTTGGAGCAGCAAACATTGGTAAACTAAGGAAAAAAGTAAGCCATTTTGCAAATATAATAATGTGATGGCCTATTAAGGTCCTCAGAAAAAATGTTCTTTGCATATAAAAGGTATTTTATAATGCTATTCAGATTAAATAATCACTTGCTTCATGATCACTCGCCGTATTGCAGTGTCATGATAACGGTTTGTGAAGATGAAGTTCTGTTTTGATGAGGTCTTGTTTGTATGCAAAGTGAAATTGTATCGTTATAGACGTATGCACTGCTGCACAGATCACAGGTCTCGCTCATAAACAAGATTCTAATCTCAGGTGAACCCCTTGTACCAGAGAAAAAGAGATTAGATGCTCAGAAATACCTTCATTTTTCCTAAGATACACTAACTCTTGTCATACTTGATGGCTTTTCATGATTGGATTTTTTCGTCTTTTCTTGCATGTCTGTCCTCAAGATGGATACTTGAACAATAGTTGTTAATGTGGATAATATGGTGTGTCTGTTTATTTTTCTACGCACATTCCATTCACATCTGTGTGTCTTTGCTTTTTTCTGTCTGTGTTTGTACAAAGATATGACCCCTACAGTAAGGTCTTCTCCAGGGAGTACTATGACCACGAAGCCATGCGTGCCTTAAGGTTCCAGGCTATTGACAAGGCTCGATCCGCCCAGAGATGGGGCTTGATCATGGGCACGCTGGGCCGGCAGGGCAGCCCCAAAGTCATGGAGGTGAGAGTCTGCATCCTCATTTCAACAGTTTACATGTCCTAAGGCTACTTGTGCAATGCCTTGTAATATTTAGCAGTGTGAATTTATCTGACAAGTGGTTTGGTGACATGAAGTACTGATAGGACAAGTCTTCACACTGGGAGCTTGTTATTGAATGATGCAGCCAAACAGCCATAGAGCGTCCTATCCTTGATCTGGCTGTTGGCTGCATTGTAGTGTAAGTGGGGATTTAAAGTGCTCATATTATGCTCATTTTCAGGTTCATAATTATATTTAGAGTTTATATCAGAATAGGTTTACATGGTTTAATTTTCAAAAAACACCATATTTTTGTTGTACTGCACATTGCTGCTCCTCCTCTTTTCACCCTGTGTGTTGACTTTCGTGGGTGTACGGTAATGCTGGTCCATTAGTGTGTTAAGTAAGAAACTCAAAGTCTTTGCAAGTACGAGCTATTATGCATTAGCATGCACACTAGTCTGTCTGGGGTTAGTGATCGATTGACCTCTCTGGTCACTCCTAACCCACTGCTTCTCCTCCTGCTGCTTTGCTCTCCACTGCCCGTTCTCCTTTTTCTTTCTCCTTTGTTTCCTATGACATCTTTTAGTTTTTTTCTGTATTGTGTGTTTGAATTTGTCTATTAGCTTTGTCTTCTTCACATAATCATGTCTGTAATTAGTATAGATATTGCAGTATGGTAGAGTGCATTGACCTTTTAGTTGTAAAAAGTTTAAAACCACTCCACACCTAGGTTCCGTCATTCGGTATACACTCTTAGGCTTACATTGGTGCTCTGCTCCTATTTGTAAATATCCAGACTTGAAAAATGAAGTTAACGTTTATTTAAGAATGTCAACCAGAGAGCGAAAAGTTATATTTTAGGCTTGCAGGAGAGGATGGATTAAAAAGGGGATTTAAATACAAAGACGGACCAGCTCTCCCATAGTGATCTTTTGAGATTAAGAGTGCAGTGTAAAATAACCTCTCCAGTAGGGGGGCAGAACTATCTCTGATAAGAGCACAGTTGTAGAAATGTCTCATGATACTCCCAAGGACAGTGGATATCAGCAACTTTCATACCTTTATCTCACCATAGGAACATGTATGGGATTTCCTTCACTTGGTTTGGCTGCCTTCTGAATAACACCTCAGTACAAATGCCCAAAACTTCAAAGGCAGAGACAGCAAGGGAAAAGAGTTCCTTGAACTGGCTAAACAATTTTATTTATTGATATGTTATATAGGCCTGGTGTCTGGGCTGATTGTAAAATGTTAAACAAAGCTGAGGGCTTTGGTGCGCTAAACCCTTGCTGGAAAAACATGGTTGAGCTCACCTCTACACATAGCATCAGTTCTGGAGTCAAACTCCTGGCTGGGCACTCAGAGTTGCCTAAAGTGAAAGATGCCAGACATGGGTGGGGACACTCACCACAGAATTCCACCAGGCCCAGATGTGCCGCGTTCGTCTCAGAATCAGAGGGTTTTGCCTGCCCGACTCGCAGATTCTGTTGTTTTGGTCATTTTCCCAGCATATTTGTGCTTCTACCATAAAAATAAGTAGTCTACATAGTTAAATGGTTTCTTCCATTTAGTCTAGTTATGAACGGCACGGATCAAAGATTTATTGCTGTGTTTTATTTGTTAAAATAGTGTAGTGATGTGATACATCATCAGGAGCCTGCACAGGGCGCACCTGTCGCATATTTTTAGCGGAGCAAAGAGCCGCTTGTGGGACGTGCTGCGTTGCTACTGGTGAAATGACAAGCATTGCCTTGAGTGGCTGTGATTGCTACCGCCGCCTGGTGGAATTTAGGGGTCATAAACTTGTAGAAAAAGAAGGTCACATCTATATGACTGTGAGTCACAGACTTTCTCTGACTGTTGTTGACAATTTCTGAACCTCGGCTTTAGTGCGTCAAACAATGGACCAGACCTTTCACTTTCCAGGAAGGGTAATGGGAATTTTTTTTCCTGTTTACACGTGTTTAATGGAGTTGAAGGTTTATCATTGGGACTAGACATGGCAAGAGACATGGCGAGAGACATGGCGAGAGACATGGCGAGTGATATCGATAATATCACGATACAGAAATTCTGCCATAATCAATATATCCCTAGACAATCGTATAATGATACATCACGATATGGGTCTAGGTATGAACACAAAATGCCAGTGAAAAGGTTAAGTGCAGGTTTTCTCTCTCTATTCATTGCAAGTCCAAACTGTTAGAAAACAGCACAATTCTGCAGCACAAGTTTTTCAGTATGTAAATTGAAATTACACAACTATAGAGCAACAATTAGCTAATTGCTGTTGGAAGTGAAGGGTTTGGGTTAGGGAGTCTAAAGCAGAAGTGCTTGATCTGAACTCCTGCCCTCTCCTACAGTTTCAACTCTGGGTAGAGACTGAAAGAATGGGATTGTGGCTGCAAGTGCCCAAACTGAGTTTTTTTCACTGTGTGACAGTTTGAGAGATTGAGCCATCGCAGGGTGGTCTGACGAGCCAGTTGATGTGGTTTGGGTATCTAATTCAGACTATTCTCTGTGGAGGAGTTCTGGCCAGAGCCAACTGGAAGTAGATCCAGAGGAAGCCCTAGAATATGCTGGAGGGATTACACGTCCCACATGTAAAAATGACATGGCTGAGGAGACAAATCTATCTGCTACTGTACCTTGCTTAACTTGCTTTCGGCACCCTTTAGCAGAATATTTATAATAAGCAGAAAATAGATGGATGGATATGTGAGGCTTCAGAGACTGAGAGCTGAAAATAGTCTTCGTGCTGAGATTATAACCAGTAGAGAAAAACTTCTGGACAACCCTAGTTTTCCTATTGGGCTGTCTGTGTGGGTTTAAGTCTTGGGCTTTGTGATTCTAACTAAATCCTTTGATATTGTTGAGTTTCGTAACTCTAGAGAGAATTTTGTTTGATGTGTGGATTGCAAACATTTCAATTGGTCCTTTTATTGTACTTTTTTCTTTTCCTAGCATCTGGAGTCAAGGCTCCAGTCATTGGGCAAGTCCTTCACTCGAGTGCTCCTGTCCGAGATTTTCCCAGGCAAGCTGGATCTGATGCAAGATGTAGATGCGTGAGTATTAAGATGCACATATACATAAACCAATGCACACCCAAATTAGGACATGTGCTATTTATTGAATCAGAACTGCTTGGCCTTGGCAGTTGGAATAAAATCAAAGGCCCATATTCTCCAAGCCTTGCAGAAGCCAGTAATTCTGGTCTGTTCCCCCTGACGACACCTCGGATGCTTTTGAGCCATAACACAATGCATGAAACATTGGAGGCTAAGATTGTTCCTGAAAGTGAAAAGCTTTCCATCTTATTTTTGGTACTGCAAATACTTGTGTTTATTAGCCTCTTATACAGTGTATTTGGTAATTATTCCTTGTCATGTCACATGCCATTGCTTCCTGCAACCTCTCAGTTAGATTAGATAGATCTTTTCATTGTCTTCCACACATCACTAAATCACGTCTTCCTGTGGCTCTTTTTCATTTGCAGATTCTTAATCACTGCTGTCTCTTTGTTATACAATATGACTAATTTATATTTCACACCATGGACCCTGGCAGAGCTGTTAAGCTCAACAGCAAGTAGTCACATAAAAGTTGCAGTTGAAAACATTTGAAATGTATTCTGTACGCATCATTGCACACATAACTGGGGATTCAGCATAATTTGCAAGTGCTATAACAAGGAGCAGACAATTCTAGTTTTCAATTCTAGTGGTCATTGGTTCATAAACTTTGTTTGAATGCTTCAAAAATTGGCATTCATGTCTTAGTGAGATTCCATAGTTTGACCTTTGTAGCAAAAACAAATATTCCAGCGTAACGCAAAATGTCCTCAGCTTTGACACACATGGCGTAGAAAGAGGAATTTATACTTGAATAATCTATTAAAGTGATTACTTTTTACTCTGTACTTTTGTACAGACTATAATAAAAAAAATCAGCCTTCCCCTTGCTTTTTTTACCATCAGTCTCCAAATTCTGCTCATTTTAAACATCTACCATTAGTTTAAAAATATGTTGCATTGCTGAACCCAAGGACACATTATCAACACTTACTCATTCCCTTACATACTATAAAAATGATTGCATTATTGATGCTCTTTTTGATCTTGTTAATAAAACATAATAATCTGAGTTACAGGTTCTGAGCTATTCTCTGCCACTTAATGCTGTTATCCACCCCACTCATTACGGTCTTCAAACAAATAAACTCCAAGTTTCTTTAATGAAATACCAAGTGCTCAGGCCTCAAGGTGCAGCGCCTCTCTAATTTATCTGGCTTCCAACCAGAGGAACCGAGGTGAAGATGGACAGAGGCTTAGTGGTTAGTTACACTAGAGCTATCAATCTTCCTCTATAATATTTTAATATTCAAATATTTAATGCTCAAATGCAGCCTGTTATTAATATGTACTAAACTTTTGTCAATGCCACTATAAGAATGTGGTTGTTGTTACATGTTCTGTCCACTAGAGGGACTTCTAACATTAGCCCGGCCTTGAAGGGGACCTACGTCACGCCGCATTGCATTTTTTGCACGCAATTTTGTTTTACATTCATTTTCCACCATGAACACACAGCAACAAACCAGAATCAACAGAGGACTTTGTAATGAAACATTATCTAACAAGTGTAGTGAAGCGGCTCTGTTGTAAAGGCTAACGGTGCTCGGTCAGCACAACGACATCATGTTAGAAAGCACAGCCGAAACGATTTGTCATAAACTAAGTAACGTTAGCAAAAGTGTTAGTCACGATGCTAACGGCATTAATAGCTAAGCCAAATGGTGCTGTCACTACTATTTTAGTGATTTATAAGCAACCTGTTTCTTTCAGATTGTCACGTTACTGAGAATACAGCTGTTAAAAGGTAATAAATGAAGTTGAAGCTAACTCTGACAGCTAACATAAACTTTAGCTGTCTCCTGGCTCCCAGCTGAGTGCCTATAACTCGCAATGCAGTTAGGAAACAAGAACGCGCTAACTAATTATAACATAAGCATTTTGGCTCGATGGATGTTGATTTTTAAAGACACGTTAAAACTATTTTGCATCCTTTTTCCGATTTTCAGCCGCAGCCTGAATAGTAATTTCGGCATTCAAATAGTATGGATTTTTTTACTATTCGAATTATATTTTACTTTCGGAATTCGTTCCAACAGCCCTAATACACACACACTCCTCACACTCCCTCAGATTGGCCTCTCACTGTGAAGTAATGAGAAGTGTGATGTGTGAGGGAGGAGTGGGTGAGGGAAGGACAGAAGGTCTGAGAGAGATTGAGAGTGAGTTGGAGAGAGAGAGATAGAGAGATGCAGAGGTAATTGCGGAGGCTGTGTTTGAAAGCTAGTGATCATGGTAAAAGCAATTTTTTTTTTCCTTTGTTTTTTGGCTCTCCTCTTCAGACTGACGAATGAGTCCTACTCCGAAATTATGTAAGTCAGGCACGATTCACCCGAACAAAACAAACCCTCAATACAGCCAATAGCTTTTCAACAAGGTCTGTTTCATTAGCATTTATGATATTGATGTCAAGAAAATAAAAGTGTTGAAATACAAAATGAAGGCCCATACATGTGTGTACTGTATATCAGATAGAAATATGCCATATACTGTACTTGTATACCCAGTTGCCAGTTTAGTAGCTACATCTACCACCTAAAATGAGAAAGTTTGCTCTGGCCGGTTGGGCGGTGGGCTTGACTTGTTCACAAGCTTTCTCATTTTACAGATAAACGGTACACTAAAATACGTTTCTGAAAACTTTTGAGGTGAGAAATAACAATATAACCATCCCTGCAGAGCCAAGCATAACTCTACCTACTGGGTGACACATCTATGATAAAAGTCAATAAAAAAAAAACAGCCAGCAAATGTATAGCAATGCACTGGAAAGATGAACAACCACCTACATCTGCTAGATGGACTAATGAGTTAGCGTCATGTATACCAACTGAAAAAATAGTGTATAACTGGAAGGAAAAGCCTGGAGAGTTTAAAAAGATTTGGGGTGGTTTTCTAACATATCTGGAGTCTACAACATACAGTAAAAGGTTTTAATATTTTTTCATTATATACTTTATATCATGTATATAGTATATATATTGTTTTATTTTAGGGAGGGAGGGATGGGCTGATCTGGCATCCATGTAAACAAATTCTTGTACAGTGTTGCATTATTCAGCCCTTGGGCTGTTATTTTACAAAATCAATAAAGATAATGTCGAAAAACAAAAGTAGTCTTAAAATTGACCAAATACTTATTTAAACCAGAAACGGTCTCATTAAAGAATAAGAAGAATAAGAGTCTGAGTATCCACATTTCGGTCGATACCAAAAAAGGAGTGACATTTTTTTTTTACCAAACTTCCAGCTCTATTGGAGACCATTGCATGTATTTGTCATAATTATGCCTTGGTCAGTGTAAAAAAAGATTGTTTTTAGTGTTGTTTAAAGCTGGGGTTGGCAGAAAGCAATTTAGCAGAATTTGAAGTAGAGCGAGACCTCCTCGTGCAGCTCTCCCCTCTCACCTTTATGACTACTAGTCATTCATTATACAGCGACAAGTCAATGTCATCTCAAAGTCAAACCCTTTGAGATGACATACTGTGATTTGAGGCTCTAGCTGGCTACGTGAACTTGAATTAGTCGCAGCCGTGAGCCTTTGGCTGTAGTTAAACTACCGGCTCGTCTGCCACGTTTCTCTCGCACCGCCTCCGGCGTCTCCTCATTAGTGGTGTGCCATACTGCAATTTTTGGTATCGATCCAATACCAAGTAAATACAGGGCCAGTATCGCCGATACCGATACAATACCGATACTTTTTATTAATTAAGGTGGATGCATCATCAAATTGCTAAATCTGAATGAATTTTCATGACCTTTTAAGTGTTTTTGTGATTTTTCCTTTGGATTATTATTATTGAGTTAAAACCCATGACAGCATTTCCATATAAATTAGTTGTTACCACAGTATCATACAGCCTTTTTACAAATTATACAGCTTGCTGTTTCATTTTCAGCCTGAAAATCTAGCCACACGGCGCTCCTCTTCCTCTCTGCCATTCTTCTGCCTCTGTCTCTGTCTTGCTTGTGTGTGTGTGCTGCTTGCTAGTGGTGGGCAGATCGATCCAAATATCGATACCATCGTTGGTATTGATATTGATCAATACCAGTGTAATGCGATTGATACTTTAGTTTTAGTTTCTCTCCAGTGTGCACTGCTGCAGTTTCATCAAAGAGGCGACCTGGCTGTCTGTGTAAGTGTCACTCCTCCTGTCACAGCACATAGCAGGCACACTTTGCTCCTCCTCCCCCCTCTTGTGATTTGATGTTGTACCATCACATGACTCAGCGGCGCCGGGCAAGCAAGCAAGCAAGCAAGCAGCCAGCCTGGCCCGGCATTGGCCAGCAGCACACACTCACAAGCAGGACAGAGACGGAGCAGAAGAATGGCAGAGGGAGTGCTGTGTGGCTAGATTTTCAGGCCATAAATGAAACGACAGCAAACTTTTTAATTTGTAAAAAGGCAGTGTTAACACAACAAATGTATACAAGCATATGGAAATTCTGTACTGGGTTTTCACTTATTAATAATCCAAAGGAAATATTTAGCAGATTTAGCAACTTGATGATGAATCCACCTTAAGGAAGAGCAAAGTGTGCCTGCTCCGCGCTGTGACAGGAGCGGCACTTGAAAGCAGCGGCATTTACCAAGACACAGACAGCCAGGTCGCCTCTTTGATGAAACCGCAGCAGTGCACACTGGAGAGAAACTGAAACTAAAGTACTGTATCATTACGTTGGTAACGATATTATCGATATTTGGATCGATCCGCCCACCACTACTCCTCATTCGGATGGCAGAAGCAGTAGGCGGTGCCGCGGTTTTGGACTCTCCGAACAAAGAGACGCCAGAGGCGGTGTGAGAGGAAACGTAAACACGGCAAACAAGCTGGTATTCATGCTACGCTAAAGCTCTCCCGACTTTTTTCACAGCAAATGTCCGCTCCCTGGACAATAAACTGGACTACAGTTTTACACAATTTCATTCCTCTATGTACTGTATATAGATGGATGACAGTCAAGTCTTTTATCTAGGGCTGCCAATCGATTAAAACATTTAATCGAATTAATTACAGACTCTGTGATTAATTAATCTAAATTAATTGCATACATCATTTTTGCTGTGAAAGTATTTTAAATATTTTAATTCAAATGAATAATCATCATTAGTGACATTAAAGTTAAAAAAACTATTTTTATTATTTTCACTGTTCAAATATATATATATATATATATATATATATATATATATATATAAAACAATCAACAATATGACCTAATGTGATGAGGAAATACATTCAAAAGGGTATTTTACAACAACTACGAATGCACCGAGATTACCAGCTTCATTGAACGCACCGTCTCTCGTCTGTGTTCCGACAGAAACAGTCAAACTTTAGCGTTAGCTGTCAGTGTTTAGTGTCAGTGCCGTGTTTAATCCAGCTACTAGCTAGCAGAAGGCTAACGTTACCTGCTGTTGAGTTGTTAAACTGTTAACTAGCCAGCAATGTTTCTGTTCTGCGCACTCTGTTCTCTTAATAGGCTACATGCATGCTCTCCCTCCTTCATTTTACAGTTGTATAGTGTTTAGAACGGCTCCGGGTGAAAGGTCAATATGGAATGGATTAATTGCGTTTCATTTTTTTAACGCACAAATTTTTCTCAGATTAATTAATCGAAATTAACGCGTTATTTCGACAGCCCTACTGTTGTCTAATAGTTTATCCTTAAATTAGCTCTAGCCCTGAGCCTTTGGCTACGGTTAGCAGAACTTTCACCAAAGGAACATGCACGCAACAGCCAATAGGAATAGGAAAGTCTCCCGTCACGGGTCTGGAATTTCCTAAGCCTGAAAACCGAGCCAAGAAGAGATGCAGAAGTACAGTTTTCTCTCAGACCACTTGAACTACATTTCATTTTTGCCCAATGATGCCATAAATTAATACCTACCACAGCTTTTATGAATCTAAGTAAGAGATGAAAGTGAAAATTGAAGGTACATTTTTGGAAGATATGACTTACTGTCAGTAAGTACATTGTTATCATCATGAATTAATCATTAAATTAAAAAGTGTTTATTCAGAGTCTGACTAAACAACATAGAGTGGATCGCTTTTTTCTTTTTCTTTCTGTTTTTGTTTTGTATTTTTCCCTTACAGCTCAGAATAGTTTATAAGAACACAGGTATGACGCTACAATAGACATTACAAGCCCCCAGGTGTAGGAAGCTGTGTTGAATGCGCCTGTGTTGAAGGAGGAATAACAGGAAAGCGAGAGCGGGCGCCTGAGCGATAGACGGTGAGGTGGTAGAGGACACATTAGTGCTCAGCACAAGCCGACACAGCACACTGTACAGAGCCCGCCCCCAGGCTTTCTCTGTCATTACACACACATACTCACTCATAGAAACAGAGAGACACCATTAGCATATGTTTTTAAGTGTGTAATTATGCTGTCCCCAAGCAGGTTTTAAACTACTGAACAGATTCTTTAACACCATACACTTATCTCAACAAGATGTCTTTGTCTTTCTGTTTGAATTTGACTCCTTTGAAATTAAATTGTTTGTCCTAATTTAATTAAGTTTGCCACTAAAGGTGAGCATTTTACACTTACCCACAGTGCTGAAAGGTTAATTGTTCTTGCTTTCGGCGGTTCCTGAATGAGTATAATTGAAGCGAAATCATACAGGTGGAGGTCCGCCTAACAGTGTCAGGTTGTAATGGGCCACAGCAGGTAATGCAGCAAGGCCAGTGCTGGAGCTCATATTACATAGCATACTAAATGTCATGCAGCCTTACCTTTTTATATCACAGCATAGTCTGCACCAGTCCTACATACTGCTCCTTTAAACTTTGCACGTGCCTTAGTGTTGAAGGGTTCTACTTTCTACTAAGGTAAACAGATGAGAGGGACTGAAGAGACAAGGTTGAAGTCATATTTATACATTCTTTATTTCAATTCATCTTTGCTTGGGAATAAGTTGTGAAACAAGGCTTCACTGCCAGAGACAAAAAAAAAAAAAAAACATTTTTCTTTGCACCTTTTTCTCTTTTTCTTTCCTCCTGCTCTCTTTCTTTGTTTCACTGCACTCCATAATGTGGTATCTCCACTGAGCTGGCTAGATTGAAGGCCAGATAAGGTCTGGAAATACAATTTGGGCCGCATTCTGAGGGGTTATATCTGGCATTGCACTATGCATTTTAGGTAATTGCATTATATTTTCAGTGTCTGTGCTAATACAAAAAAAAAAGTCCCTTCTGGGTCCATGTGCCAATCAGCTATCTGCTCCTTAGGAGGGATCCTCTCTGTCTTTCCTTTCATGCTTTCTGTCTTACTTTGGGCTCAGACCCTCCTCTACGCTAGCTCCAAGGATTTAGTGGTGGTGTCTTGGTTTGCTTCATAAAGCGCCTTCCCTCTTTTAACCACTCCTAGTGTTCTTTTCAGCTCATTCTACACATAAACACACTACATAATATAGTACATGCAGCCAAAGTGCATATAGAAGTCTACTCACTAAGTGTAGACACACAAATGCGAACTGCCAGACTCTTCCACTATAATTATATTGCTTTTTCATGTGTGTTTGGGCTGAGGCGGTTTTGATACATGTGCAGCTGAAGGATTTAAAGGTCATTTCTTTAGATTCCACAACACCATCTCAACTCAAACTTCAGTCTGAGGATTTGGTGCATGGTGCAAATATCTCTGTCTCAGCTGACTCAAAAATTAGGAGGATGAATAAGAATTCACACTTTGGGGGAGGAGAGACTTTTTTTTTTTTTTTTTTTTTGAAGTTTTATTTGAAAATAAAAGAGAATGTCATGCGTTTGCCCAAGGGGGTGGGGTGGAATATGTCTGTGACAGAAATCAGAGTGGAGCGAGAGTCAACGGTGCAATCAATTCTGCAGTTAAAAAATTGTGTGAAAGTTGGAAAATGAAGAAGAGACAGATGGGGATTTTGACGCAGTAGCGTACACACGAAAGTATTCAAGTGATTACTGCAACACTTTTTCTTTCGAGTGTTTTCCGTCTATGCTGCTGTACTCGCCGATACTCCTGTGCTTAGATCTCAAAAACCTTGTTTATATAACGTTTTTGGTGCGTAAATATTCCTTTGGACGTTTACCTAGATCTAACGTTATCTCCTGGGCTTTTTTTATGCACTGCAGCTCAACTCACATTTGTCAATATTTCTGATGAAGCTCCATCATTAAGATGAGGGACAAGTGCGGGTCCACTCCCTCAGTAGAGATGGAGCTGTGGATAGCATTGATCTGTGAAAGCTAACCCTCGTAGCCCTGGCTGCTTCTCTTCGTCTCCATTTTTCCATTGTTCGTTTTTCCCTCCAGCTGTTTACATCCGCACCCTCCTCATCCCTCTCTCATGCATTTTCCAGAGTAAACACTTTTCTCCCTGCCAATCTTCCTCCCCTCCTCTGCCTCCGTTCTCTCTTCTCTTCTTACTTGTGCCTTTTTAATCCCCCTCCCTCTGTTTTCATCTTCATTGCTCTCTCTCCCTATCGCTGTATATCTGTGTCCTTCTCTCTCTCTTTTATTTCTCACCCCTTCCCCCCCCCCCCCCCCCCATCCCCCATCCCCCACCACCACCACCCCCCACCTATGTAGGCTACCTCCGTGGAGACCGGGCTGGTGCGGCTTTTTTATTCACACTCACCTAACCCCGCTCCACCACCGCACACCTTCCTCCCTCTCTCTTCAGCCTCTGTCTTTAACTAACTGGCTATGCATTCAGACTGTGTAGCGTGGCAGTCTTTAGAGCTTTTGCAAAACAGGACAGATCTCTCCAACAGATGCTGGAGATCAGGTGGAGCGAGGCTCCCTGCATAACCCCTTGCAATCACGTATCCACACACACGCATCGTGCAGTCGCAGATGTGCCCTGCCTATCTAATAGGATCTCAGTCTCTCGCCCTCTCTGACTGCTTCTGTTTTACACGCACATTTGAACTCACCAGTGGATGTACATATGAGCACAAATCTTGTACCTTCTCATTCCTACAGGTGGATCCAGATCGCTTGTCCGCGCCTCTCTATCGATTGGGGCACAGCCTTCTCTAAGCCGCTGCTGTCTCCATATGAGGTAAACACCATGTAGTCTCTCAGCAAGATCACAAGCTGTCACTCACTTATCAGAGGAGGCTCATGCATTGCACACACGCACACAGACCTTCCTGCCAGTATACAGACCCCCTGACGGTTGTCTTGCTGAAGCCTTCATCGAAGCACAGAAGATAAGGGAACTACTACTAAAATGTTATATGTATAGGGAAGTGCTTGTGAATTTCTATAGAACTCATCAAGCCCTGCTTGTGTTGGAGATGAGGACTTGTGCCTACGACTCTCCCTCCTTCTCTCTTTCTTCCTCTATCCCTGCCATGAAACACACACACACACACACACACATAAAGCAGCATCAGCAGAAGAAGAGCCCCCCCTACTGGTCACAGGACCACACAGCACCGCTCCTCCCCTGCAGCTGTCTTGTTTTTCTAAAGGGAGAGAAAAAGATCGGACAGCAACTCCTAAAGATCCATTTCAAAAGCACGTGTTTGTTTGTGTGCCGCTGCAGCTGGTGTAGCCACTTTGTGATGGGTTTGGCAGTTATGTGCCATTAAGTGACTTGGCTGGTTAGCAGCTATTAATCCATTCAATGATTTTCCTCAAAGATATGCTGCTGATTTGAATCCTTGTGAAATGGCTGCGAGGGGAATTGCTGTCTTGAATATTTGAGTGTGATTTCAAATGCTTGCTGTTGTCCTGCGGCTACACATCTTTGTGCACGGCTTGTGCTGCACATACATTGCTGAGTGAGGCCATTAAGAATAATGAATGATAGCATTCACCTCGGAAGAAAAAGTGACGATTGTTTTGTTTTTGACTGAGGTCTATTAATGGTGCATGTGAAGTCTGTAATGAGGAAATCTGTTTTCTTTAGCCCATTTTGTTAGAGCTCACTTTGCTCTTCCCGCTCGCTATTTGGGAACACTCTCTGGGCATTTAAATAATTTGCAGCTGCATTTGTGTCTATAGGTGTGCTTGTGTGCAGTTAATTCACCCCCATCTCGTACCTGTGATGGTGTATATGTCTCAGTGCACTGTGCTTTACACTGTGGCATTCACAATGAAGATGAAGAGGAATGAGATGGGAGGGTGGAGTGAGCAAGGTGGTGGGGGGGGGGGGGGGGGGGGTGCAGCAGCAGCATTTATTTTCAGTGCTTCTCATGTTATATTTATAGTCAATAAGACACACTTGGCTCTTCTGTCAGAGCAGGGATTAGCAAGAGAAGCTAGCTTCCACAGAGAGAGGCAGTTGGTGTGAGAGGGGATAGAGCAGAGCAGTGGGTAAAAGGAGGAGGAGGCAGGTGAAATAAGGGCAGAGGAGAAATAAAAAAAGGAAAAGGGTGTTTGGGGAACGGAAAGGCAAAACATAAGACAATGACAGATTTATCCCAGTATACAGTTTGTTTGTTTGTTTGTTTGTTTGTTTAGGAGGAAACGAGGGGATTCAGTTGAGCCACATAATGTTGAAGAGAGAAAGTTGTTATTTTGTCATACCTGATACAAAGAAATCATCTATATATATGCTACATTTGACCTTTTATTCAAACATATATACATAGATAGAATAAATAGGAAATAATACGACCATTAGCTGAATATTTGGAGCAAGGGAAATGATATCTCTACCTCTACTGCTGTTGCTTTTATCCTTTATTGTTTCTTGCTCATATGAAGGTATTAAAAAACAAACACACACATGTTTAAGGGGAGGGTTGTGTTCCTGTTTCTATTTAAAGATGCAGCCAGTTATGTAAGAGAGCACTACCTTGTCAGTGTTGGTACACACCAAACTAACATAATAAACTACAGTAGCTACACGCTGTGAAACAGTGATGAATTATGTCCCACTAGATTAGAGATTTCATCACTTGAAAGCTATACTTTTCACGTTTTTCTTTGAACATACATCATGGGAATTATCCCAAATTGTATGAAGCTAAAGTTAGGCCTTGGAATCTAACTAGCCTGAAATAGTTATAAATAATGAATAAATGAACAGTCAGATGATTTGTTCTTTCATTCAGCATGCTTGTTTCTTCATCTGTTCAGTCATTCAGCTGCTCCTTCTTTCATTCAGAATCAATACTCACAGGCACTTGTCTTCCATATGGAGCAGTCTGCACTTATGTCACTGTACTGTCATGCCTGTGCTGTTGCTCTCCTCTAACAGCTGTTGTGCCATGCAGTGCAGCTGCATAGGGATAACATGACGACTCTGCCTGTTATCCAAGCTTAATGTTATGACACCTGTCTTTTCTGCTGCGTTTTCTCATCACTGTGCGGTTTCCTGCAGCTACTTTGCCCAAATGTGGTAATGCACTTTTGAGATTGTCGAGCTTCTTGTTCTTTTTTTGTTTTTACATTATTTGGGATTATCCATCTCACTATCTCTCAGGCAGCTGTGGCTCTACAGGAGGTCGGCTGGAAGGAAGTCTACCCCATGGACTTCTACTCCAATCAGAGCCTGGGGCCGTGGGCGCCCAACCACCCTGACAACCAACCAGTGCGGCCTACGCGCAGGCTGACTCAGGTGAGCAGCGCTGGGAGAAAAAAGGAGGAATGGCCGGGGAAATAGAGGGAAGAGGGGAAGAATAGCTGGTAAAGAGAGAAACCGCACTGTGTTCAGCATGTGTTGATCAGAATGTCAGCACACTGACACCCAGTGGCACAAGGACCAAAGGACATGTATGTGGACGTCTCTCTTAAAGGCGTGGACTTGTGACCTTGTCCTTGATTTGATTTTCTCATTTAGTAAAAAAGAAATGTAATGAATGCTTTTTGAATGAATGTTATACACAATATTAACTTAACATGTCAAACATATATAATAATATGGCTTCATATTCATATCATATCCTTATCTTTAACACATTCTTTACAATGTGCTACATATGTATAAATGCACACACCATAAAGAAAAGAAAACATACATATTGACATATGTTTATATTCACCATAGAAAATAAATAATGTAAATAAATCTATGAGAACACCTGGTCAAAACACTCCTTTCTCCCTGTCCCTTGTGAAACCCATATTTTTGTACTGCTTTTTACACTTAAAAAGATATGCAGTTAATTGAATACACCTTGCAGTAGCCATATTGCCCCATATTACCACTAATCTGTCTGAGGTAGGTCCTATTATACTTCCTATTGCAAGTGTTAATGCTGTCCCACTGCCTGCCTGCAGAAACCCGGCTCGGAGCCAGCCCTTCCTACCAAGCAGTGTGAGCAGAACGGGTGCGCCCCCTGTGGCTGTCAAGGGAAATAACACATCATGCCCAGCTTTGTGTTTGACTCGTCTGGTGCCTGCCAGTGCCTCTGCCTCTGCTGACGGCTGGAGGGAAGTCAGACCAGAAGAAGAGAGTGGGTATTTGTCCAGACGGTAAACCCACAGGAGCCCTCAGCTGCTCCTCATACGGATTACCAGCCGTAAATAATCCCTTGTTTTAAAGCACAGCAGGTCAAACCAATTTCATTGGTCTCATTCACGTTTTCTGCGCATGTTCTGAGCTCAAAATACAAGCAACTGAGAGTACAGCTTGTGTGTTTAAGGTCATACATGTTTATGTGAGAGGAGCTGCTCTTTGCTGTGCTAAGAAAGAAGTTGATCCTGCACAGGGAAAAACCATGGGCCTTTTCATAATGCACACATGGCTTTTGTGATTGTTAAAGAGAACTTGCGAGATGGCCTTGTGTACGTTGAATGGAATTAAAGCGTTAATGTGGGTGCATCAAGTCAAATGTAAACCTCTAGTCCTTGCAAAGCACTATATGTTGTGGACACTTCAGATGAGTTTCCCTTCATGCTAAGTTTCAAAGGCGTAGACATATTGTATAAAGCACTTTATTTGATATACAAGAGTATTCTACTAAAATGTGTGTTCTTAAAATGTGATGCACTGCAACACAGGCTTGTGTCTCTGTCTTGTCAGACTCTGAAACAATAAATCAGGGAATGGAACCTTGCTTGTTTGAGTGTTTTTGATAAGCGCAGTGCCATGCTGAAGCCCTCAGCCTTACAACCAGTACAAGTTTCTGCAGTAGATCCATGCAGTGGTAGTCACGACTGCTCTCCATCCTCATTATTTATTGATGGAGGAGTCTGTCAATAAATAAAAAAATAAAACCTCTATTGCTGTTTAGCTGTCACAGCAGAAACTGATTGACAGCAGCACACCGTGGCTCCAGCTGACCCCGAGAACTTGATCTTCCCCAGATTGCAGCACATTGGCTCAAGTGGGTACGTTCTGTGAGTTTTGTTATTTGCCTACAACTACTAGACTTCTCGAGTCAGATCCCTCTCCTCTACTTTCCACCGATGTATCTCCTTGGCAACAGAGGCCAGTGTGATGCAGCCCGTCCCACTAGATGTCTTTCTTATGATGTGTCTCACGTGTCCCACTAGTGGCTGTTATGTTGAAGAGCTCAGTACTTGCTCCAGTACAGTGAGTGTGGTGCAAGGCGGTCAAGAATAAATTATTGGGCAGCAGAGCTCTCTCGCAGCTGTGGTTTGATTTATTTTTTAGCACACTCTATCTGGGGGAAATGTTTAATAAATCCTCATCTCTTTCCATCTAGAGTGTGCCGTTTTCTCACAGCCTGAAGATTTGTTTTGCTTTAAATATTTAGCACTGATTTGAACATCAGTAAAAATGGGATGTGTTTTCAAAAAAAAAATTCCAAGCTGGCAAGACTACATTTTGTGTGTTAGGTTTTGAATTTGAACCATTTTAGACACAAAAGATGGAACCAAAGGTTATTTAAATATCATAATTAAAGTCAAATAGGGCCCTTATTACATTGCTAACATAATTGGATAACAGTAGTAGAGGTCAGGACACTTTGATGTATGCATACCACTGTGGAATGTTTTTAAAATCAAAACTAAGGATATTATTTCCTCAGTATGTCGGAAATGTGTGAAATTAAATAAAACTTGTTAACATAGATGTTTGTGGTGTTTGATTTTGGTAGATTATTGTAATTTTAAACTAATGACCAAATTAAAAATAATCACTTTTTGTGTCTAAATATCTGAACTACATTATAGCCTAATAACTATCCTCGCTCTCATTCTTATTGCTTATTGTATATTTGGGTCCCCGTTGATTGTTACCTTGGCAACAAGTACTCTACCATAGATCCATCTTGAAAAATTACAATATAATGAGCAAATGTTTACTCTTACATTACATACAGTAGATAATGCGGTTATGTCTATAATCTCCACCAGTGCCTCAAAACACCAAACATATGGCAATCAAAACATTAAATAATTGACCAGGAATAACCTTCTTAATTGCTTCTTTAAACATTTTTTTATCAAGATTGAGATATAAAGTATGGCTGAGTGTGCTAGTGAGATATGGTTCTGTTCGTAATGGTTTTATATGTCTGTGCATAGTCCCATGCTGATGTAGTGCAACATGACTCAGCCTCACCATCTTATCAACCCGCTGCAGTGTTCTTGTTCTAATAATGAACAATTTGGCAATGTATGCAGTCATAATTGCTCCTGGTGGAGCACAACGTGGGCAAATCATGTCTAGCTAACCCTGCCGGTGGAAAATAGAGAAAAATAAAATGGTGGAGCTGTACCAAACCTAAACTAAATAAAAGTGAATTTCCGAGCAGTTGGATGGAACTATTTCAAAGCATTTTAAGGTTACTTGATATGGCTGATGGAGGCAAACTGATAGGGGAGTTAGACTGGAAAGTTAATGAGGCTCTGATCCACAGATCTAACTGTGCCGGTCACAGACAGACGGCTGTGTGAGCAATGTAAACCCAGTCAGTCTGGTCTCTCTGATTCATCACCAGCTATGCCGACCGCTGAGAGACCACTTGGTGGCACTGTTTGCATAACTTATGTGCAGTCCTGTAAGGCATTCAAGGCACACTCTTTTCACTGTGGAAAGGCTGTGCAGGGCATGGCAGCACAAAGAGTGCTTGACAGGGTACAAGAACCCAGTGTACTTCTGTAACTGCTGTGTGCAATTATTTCTAGATGTGGTAGGAATGTAATTCCACGCTCTTTCATCCTCCTTGGCATCTCATCTCTTCCTTTCTCCCCATGCACCCTGCTTGCTCTGAATGTGTTTGCCATCACACTTCCTCTGCCATCAGCACCCAGTTTCTTGTCCAGAGGGCACAGCTTACCACAGAGAATTAGTGACATGTTCATTATGACTCTGCAGAGGCCGCAGGTTTGAGCCTGTACTTTACACAACAGGTGCTCAAGTCACGCACTGCTCAGTGGGATATGGATATACCCTGACTGCATTGTCAACTGGTTGCCATTGGTGCCCCCGCACTCGTTTGTGTAGCCTACAGCAGTAAGCTGTGATATGACTCAAACGCCATCAGCAAATGCACCCTCAACAACCACACGTGATCAAACATCCAAAGGTGATAATATTCAGTAAATATGAACTGTTTGCCCGGGTCATTGTTTTTCATGTGGCTTTGTCAGGTAAAATATGTCAGCGGCTGAGATATAATTTAGTTGTTTAATTTCTCGAGCAGGGAAAGGCTAAATCACAGCAGTCTCTCTCGCTAAGTCAATTATTATCCCAACCTTCTAGCGTTTATTTGCTTCTCATAATGTATGTTTACTATTATTAACGGACTTCTTCGTCAAAAAGAGAAATCAGGCATGGGTGGAAAAGAGACAGAAGTTATGACTCATGGCACTACAACAAAAATAAACAGAAGAGGAGGAGATGTGTTTTGCAAGTTTGTTTTTGCATATATTCCATCACCGTTGCTTTGAGGCAAAGTGTGACTTCAGAAAGCCACTTGTGACCGGGGCTGTGCTGGGGAAGGAGTGGCAGTAGAGGGCATATAAAAGATCTAAAAGTTTATATTTCAGTGTTTGCCTTTCTCTTTCTGTATTCCTCTGCTGTTCTTTCAGCAGGTTCCCTAGACTATATTAGAACTAAAGAAATGACAACAAAAGATGACTGCTTTGGTATTTACATCTGTCAGGACACACTCGGTTGGTGAGAAACTGTTTGGGGGGAAAAAATCAATGCTCAGCTGCAGAGGAATGCCTTTTGAAAGATTTCTTTGAGTGTGCTATGGCGATAATAATGGATGGCTGATGTTGTCAGTGTACAAGCTGTGTCTGCATTATTTGGATATTTCAGTGAACATTTTCTGAAGAGGCAACAGAAAGCCGGTCTCAGCTATTGTACATATTTTACAGCATGAGTAACTCCAAAAGTGTTTTGCAGGTACCACTGAGCTCTGGTATTGTGTCCTGTTTCCACATTTGTATGCTAAGCATCAGGTCTGCAATACAAGGAGAACAGCAAATGAGACCTTTTTACATAACAAGCGCAACAAAAGCAACAGGTCCCTTAAAGGCAGAATTAGACAGTAAAAACAGCTTGTTCTATTCATGTTAAAACTATTCCAATTCCCAGTGTTTCTTTGATTTAGTTTGGTTAAGAAGAATTCTGTCCTCAAGGTGGAGATTAGCAGCGATGTGTTTAACAAGCCCTTGATCTGCATCCCTGTGGAAATTTGAACAATAAATGATCATGTCTAGAGGCTGCTGACTGTGTGTGTGTGTGTGTGTGTGTGTGTGTGTGTGTGTGTGTGTGTGTGTGTGTGTGTGTGTGTGTGTGTGTGTGTGTGTGTGTGTGTGAGTGTGAGTGTGAGAGAGAAGATGCCTGGGTGGCCAAACAGCAATGTGAAGGAAGGTTGCTAGAAGGTTGAAAAAGAGTTAGTCTTTAGTGCGGGAAAGAAAAGAAGTAAAGAGATGACTAATTCTGCGTGGGAGGTCAGCCTGTCTCTGATCATCCGGCCAAGAGCCACCCCAGCGCAGGGCTGTGACAGAGTCACCTTCTTTCCTCAACCCACTCTGTCCTGCCGTGGATTGTCAGCGCTTTCCTGTCGTGCTGTGATCCCCCGTTTCTCATTATTTAATTTAGTCCTTGCATACTCCAGGCGTGGGACGGGGCCAAATGGTTACTGATTTTCATGTGTTTGTGTTACTTAAAGGTGCTTGTGTATTTCAGTAGTAAAGTGAGGGCTATGTATGTTAATGGAATTTGGAGTGGAAGGCAAAGGAAGACTGTCATTGTACAGGGAAACTTGATTTGGTTACACTTTACTTGAAGGTATCTACATAAGAGTGACATGACACTGTCATACGTTGCCATTATAAACAAGTCATAAACGTGTATGACATAATGCTTCTTTTAGTAAGTGTCATTCAGTGTAGATACCTTCAAGTAAAGTGTTACCCTTGATTTTTACTGTGCATATGACAATAGACGATTTGACTTGATTCAAATCCATTAAAAACTTGAGAGAAGTTTGTCAGTCCGAAAATCAAAGTTTCTGAATACCAGTTATTTTTTTTCGAAATTCTTGATATTCTTCTTCTTGAGTAATCAGTTGATACATGATGAATGAAAGGTGCAATCAGTGTTAATTTACTGGCCCTGTAAACAAACTGACCATAATCATTCTGCGGTGAGATGAAAAGTTTGATGACAAACTTTTCAAACAAGCAGAAGCAGCAACGCTTACTGGGATTTCTTCACAATTTAGGCAGATCATTTAGCTGCCAAATACCTACCCCATGTGGGCTTTCCCTCCGAAACAGGTTCCTAAATACTGTGCGGACGACATAGTAAATCCTGAAGCTAAGCCCTTATTGCGGCTAATACATGTATAGCCATTCGCTGGAGAAGTGTGTTATCCATGTGGCTCAAAGAGCTGTCATCATACATACCTTCAGAAGAGGTCAACCTCAAGAAGAAGCCATTTCTTTTTGACAGATGCTGGGGAGATTTTGTATCCTTCTTACACAACAGACCTTCTCTCAGAGACGATGCCTATACTTGAAGCTTCCTCGCGTTTGAGACCCTACTCAGCCAGGTGCACTGCAGCCCATTGTTGTAATGTAACAAAGTACAAAGACTTCACTACTGTACTTAAGTATAATTTTCACATATCTGTACTTTACTTCATTATTTATATTTCCAGAAACTTTTACTTTTACTCCACTACATTTCCTAAATAAAATGTATACTTTTACTCCTCTACATTTCCCCTAACCATCTTATTTACTCGTTACTACAAAATAAAATCAGAAGAAATGTATTACACTGAAAAAAAGGAAGTTTGGCGAATCATTGCTCCTAAATTGCCAAGATAATGCACGCTCCATTCCAGTTGGTGACTTAATGCCTGTTTGTGGCCAAGCAACAACAAACAAAAACAACCATAGGCCAAAGCTAAAGGAGGAAGCATAATGACTGATAGTGTCATGGAAGCACCTGGTGCAGGCTCTGCTGCCATGGTAACAGATGATGACCACCCCGACAACAGTGGTGATGAAGATACCGTTACACACCTTTGGCCATAAAGTTCATAATCAGAGTTTTTTTTTTACTTTTACTTCTAATACTTAAGGTACATTTAATATCAGAATATTGCTATGGATACTTAAGTACTGTAAATATCAGATACTCAAGTAATATAATAAAAGGAAACTTTAACTTCTACCAAAGTCATTTTCTGGTAAGATACTTGTACTTTTACTCAACTATTGCTTTTGAGTACTTTATACAAGACTGCTGCAGCCTTATTCAGGTTAATACTATATTCTTTGAACATAATGTGTGTACATAGCATGTCCATCTCCAGGACTGACAACTGATATCATTTTTATAATTTATTAATTTATAAATAGCTATTTTGTTTACTTATTTTATTTTGTTTTTGTTTTTCTTCAAATGAATGTAATACTTAATACTATTACTATTATGTTATAGTTTGCTGTTGGGGGGGGGGGGGGGTGTCACTGTTAATGCTGTATGCATTGTACTTTTTGTGGTACTGATCTCTTTTGTACTGCCCTCTATCTCTGCAAGAAAATAAATTGTTTAAAAAATAAAAATCCTAAAGCTAAAGAACAGACTATACCATGTGCTAATGTACCAGTATCTGATGATTAGATATACTGTGAATATGCATACTGACCCTTTCTAAATGATTATGTAATCACATTGATTTGGTCTAATGACTCATCGTTAAAACGATGGAACTATGCAGCTGGGTGGACATTGACCGTGACGGACTCATTGCTCTCCACAAAATAATGCACGTCACTTTTCCAGCTTACCATTAGTGTGGCTGTGTTAGCTAATAATACGATGTGGATGTGAATATTCATGTACATGTGCTTTGAAAATGATTTAACTGTCTACACTGTGTCATATGTGAGCTAGAATGATGCCTTCCCAGTCAAAACTACTACTATTCTAATAATGATCAGTTGTGTGACATCACCGCCAGATTTCAAGTTAATCAGAAGACAGTCCAGTCAAACAGCGGTCCACATGTAGAGTCACACAAGAAAGGCTGAATTGTTACTGGTTCGTTAACGTAGTATCTAGGAGGAGGCTCTCAAGACATTTCTATAGCTCTTAATTGCATTTATTGTTATATTATTTTAGATTTGTATTACTTTGATTTGTTCCTCACTTTGTAACCTCGGTAACGACTCAAGGTGTTGTGTCCTTTATTCTAAACGGGTTTGTTCATCACGAACCCTTGACATCTAAATATGTAACCCACGCACTTACTTGTTTATTCTTAAATAAATGTTAGAATGTGTAATAATATAAGTGTTGACAATGTCATCAAGCCATTATTTTATCACCTGCTTTAAATCAGGTAATGGTTACAAATGTATGAACGTTTTTCTTGCACTAAAATAAATAAAACCTCTAATGTCCCCATCACTAGTGATTTACTAAAGTGAGTTATAAATCATGAGGATACAGTTGGTAAATTAAAGATAATAATGAATATTCATGAGTGTATCGATAGTTTATTCTTGTCATTAAGTCATCATGAGCTCATTGCTTACTAATTACCATTTCATTTTCAGAGTGTGACTAAAGATGTGGACGTGATAGTGCTGTAACAGGTTTAACAGACACAATGGAAAGCCTTCTAATGATGTGACGGCTAATGTGATTCTTGTTTTATTCTCTCAGGTAGAAAAGAGGAGAGAAAATTCACCATTTCAGTCCGGATTTCCTCTCTCTTATTCCGATGAAGTTACCTACCAACAAGCATACTGTTGAAGGGAATCCCGAGTGTTACTGGATAAGGTCCCTTTGTGTACATAAAGGCCTGATGTATGTTACCTGAGGTCAACAGTTTTATACAGTGAGGTAGCAACTGTGTATAAGTGTGTTCCAAATGTGCCTGTGCTTATTTTTGAGTTAAAGAGAGTTGTTAAAAAAAAAAACTATCTGAACCTTATTTATGTTATTTTCAGCAACAGATAACAGTTTAGCCCAATTGGCACAGCCATTTACTTTAGATGTAGCATAAGCCTAAAACCTCCTAATCTTTACAGAGTCTTTCTTGTTATGTGAAAAAATATATACCCTTGCATTTACTGTGTTTTAAGTAAAACCTTTCTTAGGATCCGGCCACTTGAGAAGAATTCTTTCAGTGGGATTTATTGATTGAGTCCCGTAACACGTCATTCACCTACTTCATTTCTCCCTCGTTTTGGCACTAAACATACAGCTGTTTTTTTAGTGTCCTTTCACCATTGATATACAGACACATGCTTTGCTGCACATGTTACTTCTTCCACTGCATTGTATACATTTAGTCAGCATCGACCTCATCTAATCTTGTGTTGCCTAAAACGTATTGCTGAAAAAGTACGAGACAAGCCTTCCAACCTTACCAAGTTAATCGTGGATATTGAAATCATGTTGATTATGGTGCCAATTGTATGATCTGAGTCTTGTGTCTCTGAACAGTACGAGTTCATGTGCTGCTGGAAAGGACTTCAGCATGTAGAGTCTTACAGTGCAGAGACAACGGACACTCATCTACAGTAGAACCGTCTCAGAGGATGGCAACTACAGCCTCGGGATGAGGTTTTAATTTGTCCGATGAGCAATTTAATTCAATTCTTAAACCAACGCATCCAGGCCATTTGTTAAAAGCAGTTCAAGTCATTACTACTGACAAAGTCTCATGTGTTCGTGATTCATCAATTTATTGATGGGAAATGATACATTGCATGGGTACAATTCAAACATGCATACCACTGAAAGGGTCAGTTAGTTCAGGAATCATTCAAACCAACAAGTTAGAAAATGAACTAACCCGACGTGCTGCTATAACCGCTGATGAGTAAATATCCGCATGAACAGGATGTTCCCTGAGCTCTTTTCCTTTTTCCTGGCAGGAGTGGATTAGTTTCCATCAGGACTGGACAGGTAGCCTCTGTCTGACACTGCTGTTCTGATGAACCTTCAAAGCCCAAGACTTTCATCCACATGTCAAGGACGCTTCCCTCCTCCAGGATGTGGGTATACTGTAATATTCCTTCTCAAATGTACAGCAGTTACATGATGCCTTTTACCCCCTTTAGGATAACATCTCGGACATGTAAGGATTTCTACTTCTGTGTGTTTAAATTATGGTCAGGGTCATAGAGTTCATTTACATAGATCCAGCAAGGCTCTTTGGTTTTTATTAGTTTAACTTACTTTTGGTGGTTTGTTTCTTTTCTTTTAAATGTTAAATAAATCAGTTGAATTCCATAAATGATACACTCCACATCACATGCTGTAAAATACAGTTTGTTCTAGCTAATAACATTCTTCTTGTGATTCAAACTGGAATGCTGCAATTATTTTACCATTTCTTTGGTCCCTTTCCGTCCCTCTCTTGCTGATTCTTACATGTCTAATGCGTCTTTTTCAACAGATTTCTCTTTTGCACCACTCTGGCTCAGATGTGTGTTTTGCCCCCTAGCGACCATGGCTGTAGACTGTTACCAGTGGTGCTGTTGCTACAGTAACAATCTAATGCCACGGTCACCATGGAGACAGCAGGCGAAATATGATTGGCTGTAGTAACTGCTGACGTCCTCGGTGGTTTGATGATGCTGGTGATGCAGCCTTCAGTAGTGCTGGGCTCGGAGAGGAAACTTCATACAGTACAGCAGCATCTTCCCACTCGGCTTAACTCTTGCAGTCACTAAGGTGAATTTTGTCACACGGAGATGAGGTTTGCCAGACGTCAGTAGCCATGACTGTAGACTGTTACTGTACTTTGGAGGGGTTTTAGCAGTAAGCAGTCTAGAGCCAAGGTATTGATGCACTGACTGATAGAACAGAACAGAGCAGGAGCATGGAATCAAATCAGACTGCAGAGGGTAAGAAAGCATACAAGCTAATCGCAACATGCGGAGGGAAAGGTGGGGTGAGAGAGACCCCATGAAGCTGCCCTTTGTTCAACAATTAAATGTCATCTGTGGTTGCGTTATATAAACAAATCAGGGTTAGTGCAAAGGAAAACATGCTCTTTAGTGCTTTTTACTGTCACCTGGAATATCTCTGTGGCGCACTTCACGGCCATTAGTCAAATCAGATTATATACTATGACTCAGTGCTCACAGTAGCACACATCATAGCCTTTCCTGCCAGAGGCCTCAGGCTATGTGCGGCCAGACTGGAGGTTACGTAGCCCACTTGTTGTGTTTGTCGTATTGATTTCCATGCCGATTATTTATGAGTCAGACACAGGATATGGACAGGGTTGATTGGTGGCTTATGCAAGCTCAACTGAGTAATTCTGGGACTGACGTCAGCAGTCCGGAAATTTGAGAACTCGCAAGCACTCATCTACTGTTCATACACTGGATGTCAAGGCAGTTTGAAGCTGTGTTAAGTGGTTGACGGTGCTCATATGTGTGTGTTTTCATGAGAATTGTTTTCCTTTTGAAGGAATCTAGATGGACGAGTAAGAAAAGGGAAGGAGCACTGTGAGTGGGCAAGTGCAAAAGTTGCCGCTAAAGTGTCACCAGAGGTTACCACTGACTTGGACTTTTTCCTGTGTCATATTTGTGTTTCTCCAGTGGTGCTGCTGCCAGTTATTATCATTAGTACTTTCATTAGTAACCATTATCCAAGTATAGCTTTAACCCATATGTAAAGTATATAAAAATATTCTGAAATGATTAGAACAAATTCATTATAAGCAGACCATTTTGTTCTGTGACAAAGTGTCTGGACTCTGTTGCTGTCCATGGTCCTGAAAAACATCCTGTGACTAAACACTGCTGCTGCGTGAGCCGTAAATATCTCTAGAGATGCACCTCTCTATTTGTAAGAGAGACACACACGTTCAGTAGGGGTCAGAAAGTTTAAAATATTCCTCCTAGCATACTGATAACAAGATACACACAGGACAGAGTAAAAGATCTTTAAGACCATGATAACAAAATTATCTATAACATGTCTTTATAATATTTCTACTCGTATGGACACATCTCGGACAGTTCACTGGTTGTATGGAGACAAATCCGCTAAGCCTAGATGCACTTTTGTATCAGAAATCTGCAGCTTCAACGTTGTTCAAATTCAGCTCCATGCAGGTCAACCCATAGACCAGGTTCAGCACCATGGACAGCACCACGTTTTTTTTCAGCTCTTTGAAAGGTGTTTAAAAGACTATTGCTGATCATTGTTATGCCTCATGTAGTTTCCAGTTTTAAGCCACTGTGGATATGCCACAGTGGGACTAAAACAGTGGGAGGTGTTATTGAACCGTGCTCATTGTAATTCTGGTCATACCCCCCTCCAGGAGTTACAGTGGGGAGTTTTCATCAGAACTCCTAGGCCTTCCCACCCCCTCACCTCCCTGTATCTTCTCCACCTAGTATAGAGACACATCGCAATGCAGGCTGTAGACGTATATGGGCAACGCACACTGTATCTTTAAAGCCCTCTGACGGCTGATTGGGAGTCGTCTGCATGTGCGCAAGAATGACGCAGACTTGACTTCATCTAAAGAACGCGTCACGATGTCATTTCGACATAAAAAAAAGGAGAGAAAAACTAACTGAGGAGAGGAGCTATGCCTGCCAACGCGAGGAAGAATAGGTCACTATATTTAAAGTAGGTTCCTCCACAGGGGATGCATACATCGTTACACTGACGGATTTAAACCCTACGGTTGATTCTGTTCTATGCTTTCTTACATTTTGGTTCATCTTAACTCTAACAAGCAACACATGCGTACATGTCCTATACCCCCCTGTCTACACACCAGTCTTGGCTGTGTTAGGTATGAACAGGTCCAGCCCACGTCCCACAAAGACTCACTGATACCCTTGGCGGTGGGGGGGGAGAAACCACCCGCATGTCGTGATTCGCTGACTATCTGCGGGGATGCAGCCTGGTTAACATGCAGTCAGCGCAGCCTCCACCCTACAAGACATTCCCTCCTTTTTTCACAGTTGTCACTGCCCATGTGCGCAAAAGTGACTCACACTGCAGTAACTTCAAGCCGCTGTAATCTACCGTAGATTCACGAAATGGCACGCAGAGAGAAATTCAGTAACAGGAGGACATAACATGCTCATCATTGTTGTAATGTCTCGCTACACGTGGATCAAGGCAACTATTGTTATCACTATTTGTAGAAGACAAACATTGGCACGATGAAAAAGAAAACTTACCTCTTTGTCTTCTTCGGTTCAGCTGATATTTCTTCAGTTCACGACTTGATTAAAACTATAAAAGCACAGTTTTACCAATTCCTAACTGGTCAAATTATAACTTGATTTCAGCAAATGTGTTCATAAATCATAGTCTTATCCTACCTACTCTCATCGCCAGCACTGGTGCGTAATTTGCGGCAAAAAAAAAAGCCTAATCTCAAATTTTGATTTATTTTTCAATCTGGCTTCTCGGTCTTGCACCTCGGTATCTCATGAAATTCAGCGGGTTGTCCCGGCGATCTGCTCTTATAGACATCCCGTAGTACTAGTAATGGAGATGGGAGGGGACACTCATTCATTCAGAAGCATCACCTACATGGTCGATGTACGTGGACTCTTACGTCATCGGGGAAATTTAGTCAACAGGAGGACGCGCAGGGTTCCGTGAGGGGAGGAAGTCAGAGAGAGAGAAAGAGAAGGAAGCATGACGAGTTGGGGGAGGAAGTGTGTAGGGGTGATGGTGACAATCTTCGGCTTTTAATTGGATACTGTAATGCTACCCCCTAGTCCTGTGTATTTGTCAAGCAAGTTGCTTTATAATAGTACAAGCCTGTGTGCTAAAGTGAGGCATGCACAAGAAATGTCACAGGATGAAGCAGGGAAAAGTAAAATATTAGTCACCTGGACCTTTTTGTTGTTGGCTTATCAAGCTATCTATTTGGCTTGCATGTCCTGTATATCCCTGTGTGTGTGTGTGTGTGTGTGTGTGTGTGTGTGTGTGTGTGTGTGTGTGTGTGTGTGTGTGTGTGTGTGTGTGTGTGTGTGTGTGTGTGTGTGTGTGTGTGTGTGTGTGTGTGTGTGTGTGTGTGTGTGTGTGTGTGTGTGTGTGTGTGTGCACGCCAAGTAAATGATCAGTAATTCACTTCCTTCTTTGAACCTGCTATGTAATACGTGCTCTCCTCTCCTCAGAGAATAATCACAGGGATCAAACACATCTTTGTCATTCCTGGATCATCTCTGGGAGGTACCATGGAGCTGTGGGAGTGTATCTGCTCCATCTTGCATTTAAAGAGGGGATCCAGCAATTTAGTATTGCACTTTTATAAAGTGAGGATGTTTGTAAAGAACAAATTTAAAGAATAGGGGTCAAAATCAAAGCAGCAGAGTCTGAGATATCCTGACTTTAAAAAAGACAGAAATAATTAACATACATACATACATTAGCTTCTTGATGGCTTCTTTCATTAGACCCTCTTTTAAACCTCACACACCCATTTTGCAACACAAGCTTTCTGTTATAAATCTGAAGTCTCCTGATACATCACCCGATACATCGGCAAGGTTACTTTCTCAGACTTTAGAAAGCTCCTCCAAAACCACAGAGGAAATCATCAAACTGTTTATCCAGGCTGAGTATCAGGCTGCGTATCATGATGTGTAAACTGATATTCACGTGTATAATCGGTGCAGTGCCCCTGTACAATTCTGATGTATGTGAGAAGCAGTGGAGAAGCAATACTAAATCAAATGTGTAGTGATTTTGCTTTCAGCCAGAGAGTTGATCAGCTCTTTGGAGATATTTTGGTAAGATATTTAGTTGAAAGAGAAGCTAGGGAAAAGAAGCTCCAGGAAAAGGGAATGAGCGCTCAGAACAAAGGAAACTTTGAACAACTACCTTTCCATGACAACCGGACAATCTTCATCTGCGTATGAAAGCTGTGTAAACTCGAGAACACGTTGAGTTTGTGGGCCTTGAGTGGAAAGACACAGGTGTGACTTATAACATTAACAATGGCTCCGTTCTATCTAGGTGTACCGGTAAGCCATATTTAACATTATCACTCACACCTGTGTTTACCGAGTTCTATTGTCCGCTTTAAGAAAGGTCTGTGGGTCTCTACATATCCTAAATTTGATGTCTCTCTTTTGGGAATTGAAGACCAGTCTTTGTAAGGGTAAACTCATGACTAAGTCAGAACCTAGAACTAGAAGCAGAAGCATCGAGTTCATTAGTTTATGCAGTAAAGCAACAATACGACCCAAAGAAAAGATTGTTGTGCCTTTAGCGTCTCACAGACAGTTGCAGACTCTCATGGCTGCCAGAAGCAGGCAATTTGGGATAATGATTTAGCAAATAGAAATGCATGAAGCTAAACTTTGAAGGAACTCATTGCTGTCTATCTCCCTCCATTAAATTCTGTATTTCACTCAGAGTTTCACCCCCATCATCCTTCTTCGACCCAATTAGTCACTCTCACCACCTCAAACAAATACTTCCTCCACTTTTAACACTTCATTTACCTAAACAAATCCAGATTTTTTAGGGTATTACAGAGAATACAGCAAACATTTACATATACATGTGGTGTGTCACAGTAATTAAAAAGTCATTTAAATTACTGTTACTGCTAAATTGCACATATATGTACATGTTGTTCATACATTGTTCATATTACATAGCCATATTTATTCTACTCTTGTAAGGTAACTGCTAATACACCGCACATATTTATGTTCAATTTATATTAATCTGTAAACCAACATACTACTGTCTACACTGCACTATATTTCTTGTCCTGTCTATACTTGTGTATCACATTGCACTTTTCTGCTCTTTTTGCATTTCTGGTTGGATGCAAACTGCATTTCATTGTCTTTGTACTTGTACTCTGCACAATGACAATAAAGTTTAATCTAATCTAAATCCGTGGTTCATAAGAAAATGTTAGGGTCACCATATACCTCCATTAAACAAAATAATCTCTTTTTTCTGATTAGCTTTTCCCTTGTAAAATATATGGATACTTTTCCCTATTAAGGCCCCTTAAAATCATTAAAAACAAAACGATATGAGACGGGAAAATGTGATTTCTAGCAATTCATGAATACACTGGCCATAACTTTTGATAAGGGGCCACGAGTAGATTTGAAGGTGTGAAGCACTGATTTAAATCATTCAAATCATCTCGTCCTTCTTGAGTTGAATGAAGTTAGTCTACATTTAGAGTTGCAGCATTTGTTAGTATTAGTTTTTTACAATATTACAGAACAGGCATTTAAACATAAACCAACTTCCTGAAACTTGTTAAGATGTACAGTATATGGAGGATGTGTACAGGAGTTAATGGCAGCTACAATAAGCTTTGTCTTACTATAAATGACTTGTAGGTGTATTTCAGTATGTGCTTATATGATGATCAATGCTATACATTCTTTTAGTTTCTATGCTATATCTTTCCTTTTTTTCTTTTATTTCTGCTTCTCTCACATACTTCTCTCCGTCTCACAGGTGGTGTTTTTTGATTGGCTGCTGATGGCTGATTTTGCATGCATGAGCATACAAGCGAGAAAGCTGCAGTTATCAGAAGGGGGAGGGAGCCCCAGCGATGATTCACTTGGATAGTGTGAGCAGGAGAGTGACAACGAGAAGGTAAATACCTACGGGATAAATTAACAAGAGTTACACAGGATGGACCGATGAACAAACACTGTATACATGCATTATAATACAGAAGGGCAACATGTGAGGTTGACAGAGAGTGCTGGCCATGAGCACACCACAGTATGTAGTAGTGATTGACAGGAAGTTTATTATGTTAAAATTATTTCCAGGTCTTCACCTGAGTTAAATGGACTATTTTGTGTGCGGGATCATCATGGGCTAGACAAAATAAGAGGAACGCCTTACAGTATGACAAAAACCCCAATACAACAACAAAACAAAATGTGTGCTGACACAGTTTCTAAATGAACACTAGCTCCATAAATGTTGCAGTTGTTGTACTATATGTATTATATTACACTATATTCTGTGGTGCTGACGTAAATGTATTTACCACAAGCGGTTCCATTTGTAGACTTTGTAGTGCTGCTCTTCAGTGTTTCTGGAAGGCAAGTACAAATGCACTGATTCAACTTTTTGTCTCCCGATACCAATTTGGATACATCAAGTCTACCATACCAGTGCCCTCTTTTCCTCAAAATCTGCACACTGCACTGCATTATTTATTACATTTTTTACATGCAAGGAAACTTGAGGGCAGGGATTGCTGTGGCACTAAAAACAGAGTTAGCAACTCACCGCGACTGAATGAATGGACCTTATAGTGGAAACATTGATTTTTTTAAAGACAGTGACAAAGATACTGTTCTTATCAGTCATCCATCCATCCATCCATCCATCCATCCATCCATCCATCTTTGTCCGTTTATCCGGGGTCGGGTAGCCTGGGCAGCAGCTCCAGCAGGGGACCCCAAACTTCCCTTTCCCGAGCCACATTAACCAGCTCTGACTGGGGGATCTCGAGGCGTTCCCAGGCCAGGTTGGAGATGTAATCCCTCCACCTTGTCCTGGGTCTTCCCCGAGGTCTCCTCCCAGCTGGACGTGCCTGGAACACCTCCCTAGGGAGGCGCCCAGGGGGCATCCTTACCAGATGCCCGAACCACCTCAACTGGCTCCTTTCGGCGTAAAGGAGCAGTGGCTCTACTTCGAGTTCCTCACGGATGACTGAGCTTCTCACCCTATCTCTAAGGGAGACGCCAGCCACCCTCCTGACGAAACCCATTTCAGCCGCTTGTTCCCTGGATCTCGTTCTTTCGTTCTTATCGGTCGTGTCATGCCCAATACACAATTAGCTTAATCTGGTCAGTATTGGTACTGATCAATTTTTAAACAATATTTCAAATAATTGCTGTATCACCGTAACATTATGTAAGCAGTTTACTTAAACTTGCTTATCATTTAATGAATGATCATTTAAGATCCCACTAATGATTTAATAATATCAATTCTTTAGAGTTGGGTTTCTAGAAGCTATCACTTTACCTTCACATCTCTTTCCACACGCTCATTAAATCCTGAAGCACAAATCTCTAAGAGTTCCAGAAATGTACCTCCAAAAGAGAGATCTGGCAATGTGATGAGTTATACAAACTTATGAGCCAAATATTAATAAGTCATATAGAATCAAAGGTAGCGTTGGTCAGTACTCTTACTCACACAAATGCCAGAACCAACCCATCAATGCTCTCACAGGGGTGCCATGAATTACGTATGAAAAGGTAATACGTCACTGGGACTAAAAATCTCAGTGCACCTCATGTTCTTATGTTCATTTCAGCCCCCTCTGCCCCCACAATGCCCCCCTAAGGCTATATCTCTCAATTCCTCACTTCAGATTCCTCTCTTTTCTTACATTGTACTGGAGTACCATCTCCAGCTACCCCCCCCCCCCCTGCTTTAACTTAAAAAAGAAAAAGAAAATCTGCTCCAATGCAGCAGTTGCATGTGTCAGAAAGAGAAAAAGACAAAGAGAAGAGCAGGAGGGAGGGACTGTGGGGCTGCCACTTTGATGTCCAGGGAATGTCTCTGTACACATTGCCTGATTCTTTGTGTAATTTTTATTCTGCAAATGCAAGTGATGCTCCCCACTACTTCCATCTCTTAATTCTCTTGCTATCCTTCACACTCCTTCCGTCTATCTATTTCCTCATCTCTTCCCATCCGGCCCGTATCTGTTAATTTCTCTGTGTGCCGGTTACACGAGCATCGTTTTGCAGATAGAAAGTAAGGGGGAGAGAGAGACCCCACAGGGCTCAGCATTCACCTGCAGAGTGCTGCTCCTGCCCCACCTCTCCTCCTCTCTCTCTCTCTCTCTCTCTTTTCTCTCTCACACGCACACACATACACACACACACACACACACACACACACACAGTACACAGTACACACACAGTACACACAACTAATCAGTATTCTGCTTTACTACTCTTCCTCTTCCTGCTAGTTCCCCCTCTTGGTTTTTTTCCCTCTTTCCTTCCAACTCAGTCCTTATTTCCTCCTCTCTTTCCCTCATTCTACTACAGCTGCATAGTTTTACATGCACTGAGGCGCAACATTGACAATGATTCAGCCTGGTTTCCAATCTGCAGCTTGTTATAACTGAGGGCCTGGAGCCATGTCAACAGTGGTGCGCATGTACGTTGTCAAAATAGGGTATTACCCCTTGCTCCGTGCAACAGTAAATCAAAGCACTGAGCGTATTCTCCCCACTATCTGCTGTTTCACATACTCATTCCTCTGAATTATGGTATGTGCTGTGATGCATATGCATGCATTCTGCATGCATATTTATTCAGGGGCTCATTTGGTTACAGCATCCCATTCACTAACATTGACATAAAACCCCTATCTTCATTCGAACATCACCACTGCTCATGAATCTTTCATCACACACACCCCTCTCCTCCCCTCCTCAGCTCTCCCTCACTTCCTCCCCGTTGGAAAGCCAGTGTTAGTGGGTGAGAATTAATTAAACCGGATCTCCCAATTGGTCTGGTGAAAATGATTCCACCAGACGTGACTGTTCATTCACCAGTACAGGTGAGGGCTCCGTAGAAGAAGAAAAAAAATGCAAATGTCTGATGCCAGTGCATCGTAATGCCTGATGTTCAAGCCTTTTCTTTTAAGTCAGATGCAGCGTGTAAAGTTGATGCTGTCCTGCCTTGTGCGCATGGATACACTATGTTCGTCACCGATCGCTTTAAGGCAGAGGGCTGTTCCATCGAGGTATAGACCTGGAGTCTTACACTGACTCACTAACAATAAATCTGGTAAATTTGGACAAAGTCTTCAGTCTGACTCAGCTGATCACGACTCCTCCAACCAAAGAGTTAGTAGCACATCTCGGAAAATAGTTCAGTACAGCTGCCATCCTTACTTTCATACCTGACAGTCATTAAAAACCCTAATTTTCCATTCATCTAAACATTTTAAGTTGTGTGTTGTGTGAATGAGTGTCATATAGTACCGCCCATACCTAATGTTATACAGTAAGGATGTGATGGGAAGTGAGAAGAGTAGCATCAGGGAGATACAGCAGTCTTTGATGTGAACCTATTCTCTAAGGGAGGGAGAAGAAAAGAGGGGAGAAAGAGAGGGTGAGGATGAGCTCTGAATCAAACCCACAAACTCTGTATCACTGAAATACTGCCATCCATGACAATTTCCAGGCACCCAAATTCTCTTTAGCAGCTTGTCTTGAAATTCAACACATCTTATTGGTTTATCTGGCTGCCTGTTTCTTGTGAAACTTTCTCACAGTCCCCAGACTCTCTGTTCCTCTTCTGCATGTCTCCTTTTGAGATGTGAATAATCAGGGGCCCCCCCTGCTGGTTATAAACAAACACTGCAAGCCGGAGCTCATGTGAATGATATTAAACCGTTTTCGTCATTCTGTCTATCAAGAGCATATTAAATATGTATCAGACTGAGCGTACAGTAGCAGCAGGTTTTACACATTGCAGTATGCTCATTTGTCCAACAACAGCAACTTAATACATCTGTTCTCTTTAACAAGAGTCCGTTTCAGTCAAGTGGAGCGCCATGACACCTTTGCAATTCCACTCTGGCCTCCACACCCCAGTCTTCCTCTCCCTATCCATCCTTCCCTGAGCTGTCCACACACACACACACACACACACACACACACACACACACACACACACACCGCACATGACTCATCCAGATGACTCACCCCCCCCCCCCCTTCCCCCCTCCCCCTCCGCCACACGCTCACACATCTTTGTACTGTCTCTCCTAGCTAACCTTGACAGAGGAACACAGAAAGGTGCTGGTATTGTAAGACGCAGCTGGAGATGCTGCTTTATGCCACCTCCATGTTTTACATAAGTGGCCCACAGACCAGGCCCAAAAATATTAGCATTTTTACAAATGTCTCTGCAGACATCATCCGCTTATGTTGTCAAATAGACTTTGTGGCCAGAGGCTAACATGACACAGTGTAAATCCTTTCATCAAACCAACATGTTAACATCAAAAGTGTTTTTTTTCAGCTGACGCATGATGCCACTTTCATTTCAACGTCCTCTGTATATTTTCCAGCAACCCAGACCATTCTTTCCTGAGAAATGTCATTACTAAGTTTCAGTTGTTCCAATTGTTACTGTTTCATTCCTTGTTTCATTCACTTGAAGTGATGTGTGTTTGGGCATCAGGAGCCAATACTCAATGTTCACCAAAAATGTGAATTTGGAAAGTTTTGAATTGCACGTATTATAAACTGAAACATATTTCCCATGTGATGGTATTTACTCTAACCACAGATTACTTGTCATTTAAATTTACAGCAGACAAAAGACATTTTGTATATTCAAAATTCTTGGTCAATTCAGAAATCAATCAGTTCAACAACAAGCACATAGAGCGTATTGCTTGTATCTTCAGTTTACTGTTGAATGTTTTAATGAGGTATTTTCTTGTTATAATAAACTTGCTTTTGTTTTTGTTATTAGACTGAAATTGCGCTAAACCCAAAACATATAGGACTGAATATTTATTAAGAGGCATTGATGTAACCCCTTTTCTTTCTACACATTTAGAGGCCACCAATAGATGTCAGTGTTGCTCTGACAAATGTTACTGACATTTCCAGTACATTGTGTATGTTACATCCCTGTCACACAAATATCCTAATAGGAGTACAGAAAACACATAAGCCTGTTTAAATGAGTTATTCAGCTTCTGAGTCCTCCTCTCAGGAAACCCAATCTTACTTCTTCTCCATGACTTTGAAAGCTTTAGTCACTCTTCTTGGAGATGAAGATTTAATAAATGGAGGCTAGTGACTTTCTGCTTTCATCTGTTCCAAACAACCTGGTCTCTGCTGGCTTACATCTGTTATTCATCAACAATGTTCAGCTATGAACAACTGCAACACGATGTATGGATGCATCTCGCAAAACCTCTGTGCTCTCAGCACCTGCAGTGGAAAGCATGTCACTTTCACCTTGATGTATATTTAATACCACACATTGCAGCCGTACGTTGCTACAGCATTGTGTCAGCTGTTGACTTGGCTCCTATTTGGAGGTACAATACACTAATTATTTATATGTGTAAATTGTTGAAATGTGCATGTTAAAGTTGTTGAAAACCAAGTTAGTTTCATTGTACATTCCTGTAGTGACTGTGTGGGTTAAGATTGTGGCTCCTAACTGCCATGGGAAGAGCAGATATGGCTGTGATATGAAATGATTTAGAGTTGCAATCTAAACCACTGCTGGTTGGCTGCAGCACAGGTCACCACACACTCTGGGTGTGTAATCTATCTCTGGTCAACCTCACACAGGATATGCCAACACACACTTTAAACCCACTGAATGCCTTCCTTTTCAAAATTTGCTGCATAATTTGCAATCTGAGTCAGGGAGGGAGGGTAGATTATAATGATTTTCACTCATGATTTTCACTGTCAAGTATTTATCGCTTTGTTTGCCATGCTGTAGCAGAACATGGAAACCTGCGTTTTTTTAACAGTAAATGGCACTTGACTGATGTGTGACAGTTCGGAAAGGCCACCAGAATTCTACACGTCCACCCTTCATGGATTTCTAGACTAGTTCATGCTAGTAGACAGGGCCAGCATTTTCTTAATACCAGGTCTTCCTCTCAACCAAAGAGTGGGAGCTCAAAGTTTAGGTAGTGAAAGGCAGTCAAAGCAACAACAAAAAGTAAACAGGCATCATATTAGGTTAGATATTTACCTAAATGTTCACTGTCAAGTTCATGTGCGTGAGCCAGGTGCCGGATGTCCCTCACCTTCCGCTCTCTGTGTGTTGCCATTCTTAAATGTGTGTTGCCATTCTTAAACTTATTTACCACACCCTCAACCTTGTGCTGGCATATGGCATCGAAATTGAAGATTTAATAGTATTTCCGCAGAATCCTTTATTATCAGACAATTTTTTAATAACTTTCAAATTCTTACTAACCGACTCTACGAAATTACAACCCCAAATCAGAAAAAGTTGGGACAGTATGAAAAACACAAATAAAAAAAGAAAGTAGTGATTTCTAAATGTACTTTGACTTGTATTTCATTGCAGACAATGTGAACACAAAATATTTCATGTTTTGTCTGGTCAACTTAATTTCATTTGTACATCCTTTCCTGTCATTCAGATCTGTGTCAGATCCGTGTCAGTGCCCTTGGCAAAGGTAACTTGCACTTCTGTGATGGCACCATTAATGCTGAAAAGTACATAGAGATTTTGGAGCACAACATGCTGCCTTCAAGAAGACATCTTTTCCAGGGATGTCCATGCATATTTCAACAAGATAATGCAAAACCACATTCTGCACACATTACAAAGTCCTGGCTGCGGAGGAAGAGGATACAGGTACTTGACTGGCCTGCCTGCAGTCCCGACCTGTCTCCAATAGAGAATGTGTGGCGCATTTTTAAGCGCAAAATGCGACAATGAAGACCCCGTACTGTTGCCCACCTTAAGACTTGTTTGCAGCAAGAATGGGACAAAATTACACCTGAAACACTTCATCACTTGCTGTCTTCAGTCCATAAACGTCTTTTAAGTGTTGTGAAAAGGAATGGCAACATTACAAAGTGGCAAATGCTTTACTGTTCCAACTTTTTTTGAAACGTGATTGTTGAAACGTTGCAAGAACCAAAATAGGAATTTTGTTTTTTTGAAAGAAAAACAATAAAAATCGTGAGGAACACATTAAATTATGTGCTGTTGTGTTGTCTGCAATGAAATACAAGTCAAAGTACATTTAGAAATCACTACTTTCTTTTTATATTTGTGTTTTCCATACTGTCAAAACTTTTTCTGATTTGGGGTTGTAGCTACTTTTGGTATTGCCCTGGCCTCCAGCACTACTGTGCAAAATTAATGAAATCTAGGAGTTATTTTTGATCAGGATATATCCTTCAATGTCCACTTAAAACAAACCATTTCCATTTCATCTTTGTAACATTGCCAAAATTAGGCACATCCTGTCTCAAAATGATGCTGAAAAACTAGTCCATGCATTCATTACTTCCAGGCTGGACTACTGTAATTCCTTACTATCAGGTTGCCCAAATAAGTCCCTTAAAACTCTCCAGCTGATCCAGAATGCTGCAGCGCGTGTTCTGACAAGAACTAAGAAAAGAGACCATATTTCTCCTGTATTAGCTTCTCTGCATTAGCTCCCTGTAAAATCCAAGATTGAATTTAAAATCCTCCTCCTGACCTACAAAGCTTTAAATGGTCAAGTACCATCATATCTTGAAGAGCTCATAGTACCTTACTCTCCCACTAGAGCACTGCGCTCCCAGAATGCCGAGTTACTTGTGGTTCCTAGAGTCTCTAAAAGTAGAATGGGAGCTAGAGCCTTCAGCTATCAGGCTCCTCTCCTGTGGAACCAGCTCCCAGTCTGGGTCCGGGAGACAGATGCTATCACCACATTTAAGAGTAAACTTAAGACTCTCCTCTTTGATAAAGCTTATAGTTAGGAAGTGAGGAGTTGCAGCGTCTGCCTAGCCCGGCCCACCTGCTTCTCTGTCCCAGAAATGCTTGTTACTAACCTAGCTCTGGGGAGCTTGCTCCCTGGAGTCTTTATGTTTCTTTTCACCCAGGATGAAATCCCGGGATTAGGATGGCAGCAGCCGCACACCAGGCCGCCGGATGGTGTTGCTAAGAACTTGCAATGTATAACTATTATCAGACTGGCCCTCACGGCCTCAAAAAACTACCGGCACACCGGGAAAAGTCCAGACTCCCAATTGCCACTCCGCCTCTGATTGGAAAGATTTACAAAGAATTTATTTACAGCATTTCCTCTCTACCTTGGACGTTTAGGAACCGATTGGTGCGGATTGCTGTGGACAAAATACACACGGCGATACACCGAAGAGCAAATTACGTCTAACCGTGTATCCAGCTAATTTAAATAGCTCACGTTACTGTATTGTGTGAATAGTTAACTTTAGTTAATATTGTATGTGGTTTTCTTTTGCGCCGTGCAAATGTTCCACGTAAACAAGTTCCTTCCCGAGACTATTTAGCAGAGCCACTGTCGCTGCGTCCGGAGCTTAGCGTCGCCCCCGACAATTGTGATTGGTTTAAAGAAATGCAAACAACCCAGAGTGTTTTCTTTCTCCTGTCTCAGAATGTATGTGTGGTGTAGCCTACTCCACAGCGCTGTGGAGATAGACCTGGTAATCCGAGACTATTTTGTTTGTATCATGCACATTGCTCCACTAGTGGTTCCACACACACACACACACACACACACACACACACACACACACACACACACATACATATATATGTTTATGTCATTTTGACACAAATATATATTAATAAATGACATGTTGATGTTTGAAAGTAAATAAAAATGATTATCGATTTTCAAATGTCGCACCCGTCAATACTGCCGACGTTGTCTTTGCTGTAATCAAATTAGTATATATTTATGCTTAACATGAAGTATACTACTGCTTGGGTGCAGTAAATCAATGGGAAACATACATGGGTACAGACAAGGCTAGTAGCAGCAGCGCATAGAAAAATCCACACAGCTGACACGCAACAGAAACGCCACACACACGCCACGCATCCAGTCTGTAGCCGACCTTACCTAGTTACCATATGATCATAGCTTCTTTCAAATGCAGCTCTGAAATATATCTCATGATCTATAGTGGCCATTTTCTAACTACTTTTCTCCACCTATTTACCATACAAAAACATATGTGTGGAAGATTAAAAAAATCCTTGACATTTAGATAAAACATGTGGTGGGCGTGATCAACATTGTGACCAAAAACTTTTTAATAGGGAGTCAGTCAAATCGGTTGTCACAGTCTGGGAAGCAAACAAAATTATATACCACAGTTGACTCATAAGTTATGCCCTTAAATAAAACAGAGAGAGAACAGCAAACAATAAGCAGGTAATGTGCAGAAAATGCAGGAAATCTGAAGTGTTATATAAATAGATTGTGATGCAAATGTTTTGTATAATTTAGTATATGACACAAAATGATGTTATACATTGATGATCATTTATTCTTGACCTCGAGAAGCTGTGGTTGGAGAAATCTTATCATGTGGTTGGGTTTCTTTTCGTTGCGTATTTGCAGAAGAAGGCCGTGAGATACAGCTGAAAGCTTGGGAAAAGTGACTCCTGAGTCAAGAGTATTTTATTGTGTAGTACATTGGCTAAATCCAGAGCTTCAAGGGCCTGGTGATTCATCATTCCTGATTAATTAAACACAAGTAGTGCAGTTTCTTGTGTTTGTTTTTTTATGGAAGAACTGGTGAGTCAACCTTTATGCCCCAGTCTGATATGTGCACATATGTAAGTACATGTGTGCATATGTATGTGTTATGATACACAGCGCACGCTCCCTGTGGTCTGGCTTGTGCAGCTGCGTGGCCAGAGTCACGTCCTTCAGTGCAATGCTTGTGGGAATGTGGTGAGTTGGTTGAGACCAGCTCATAAAACATTGCACCCTGGCAATGTCGCTGCTTCCCCTGCAGACAGGGAAGCAGCGACCGATGGGGAAGCCACACAGGCGACCAGCGTCAAAGGCTTCTCTCTACTGCTGGTTTTTTTCAGTCCCACACATGCTGCAGCTCAGCTGACCCGGGGGTCAGGACCTTAAGCTTCTGGCAGTTGTGGTGTTCTGTTTCTGTGACCAGTTTCACTTCACCTAAAGGAGAAGAATATAGTTATTATGAAAGCCCATGTCACTTGATTTAATCATTCTTAATGTTATAAATTATAAATTTTTTTTTTGCTAATTTGGTCTGATTTTGTCATGCACTTGTTGTTTCTGTTGGTTTAAAGGAACACTGCAATGTCTTGACCTAAAATTGTTGCTACATGAGAGATTAGTACATCCTTGACAGTAGCAATCAGTGTTCGACAGCAGCTACTGGATGAGTAGAAAAGACATGAAAGCATACAATGAAAACACAAAGCTAGATTGAAATATAAACGAATATACTGAAATTGCTGATTTAGCCAGAATCACAAGGTGCATTATTTTAGTTCTCGAATTCAGGGTTTTTTGCAGAAGCTTTTTTTCGTCAATGCCCATGCTACAGCCTTTTTAAAGCATTGCAAGAATCTGAAAACAGCAAAAGTATAAATGAAGCAGTGAAAAAAGAGATATTACACATCTTATAGACAAAAGCTGCAGTCAAAGGGAAATGGACTTGACTGAAAGTAGGTTCAGGATCATATTTGACCTTTTGTTCCAGTAGAGGTAGCAGAAGTGGCTTTGTGGTTTGCTGTTGTGTTGCGATGCACTAGGGTGGAAGTCCCTCTGCCCTGTCAGTGCACTCTGTGGGTCCCGCTCACACACACACACATACATACAAACGCACATGCACACACACACGCACACATACACACACACACACACACACACACACCATACGGGCCAAGCAATAATTAAAGCAAAAGTAAATCAGTGGTTGTTGGATGTTTTATGCATCATTACAGTCCATGGAACACTGCACCACAAGTGTAACTCATTGCTGACAGGTCTCATTTTCTATCACGTGAAAAACCTAAATCGAGACTTCACTGTATCCATCCATATATTCATTGTTAGACATACTGAAATTAGCCTTATTGTGTGTATGTCTACAGTATTCATATTAAAGGAATGCTTGTTTCTTTGTGTGTGTTATTTGCTTGTATGCAAATACAACAATGACACCATATGCAAAGTGTGTGTGTGTGTGTGTGTGTGTGTGTGTGTGTGTGTGTGTGTGTGTGTGTGTGTGTGTGTGTGTGTGTGTGTGTGTGTGTGTGTGTGTGTGTGTGTGTGTGTGTGTGTGTGTGTGTGTGTGTGTGTCTCTGTGTCTGTGTGTTTGCGTAGGTTTTGTGAATGTCTCAGGGCAGAAACCTAAGCCACCACTGGCTCCACAGGGCTTCACCAATTCCCAGAGGTCCCAAACAGATACAGTCTCCATCTGCTTCTGCCATGCCCTCAAACCCTTGGCAGGCCTTCTTCCTGCCATAAATGTCACAATCCTCTCTCACAAGATAAATGAACCTGCAGTCAGAAGCCAAATGATATAATCTAAAATCAGCAGCAGCATCTTCTCGTTCCTTCTATCTCTCTGTGATGTGTTTTTTTTTCTTCCACAGGATGTAGTCAGGGCTTTATAATCGGTGTAAACGTGTTTAAAACAGGCCTCTTTCTTTGTGATTGCATATGCGTTTTGTAAATGAAACTCTAAACAGAGCTTTGTTGATTAAGGAATGATGATTTTAAATTGCTTAGAGCAGATTTCTATTTCTAAAAAGAGCAAAGACTTTCCATCAAATGTTACAGGTCATGTGGTAAAAATGGTAAAGATTGTGTTGTTTGACACACGAATGTATTATGCACACTTTCTCAGTTCCCTACCTCGAGCCAAAAAGATAAAATTGTATACTGTAGTAGAAAGACATGATGTGCAACTACATTCGATTCGCTGAAGTAGAGGATAATTTGCACAGTGTATTATAATGTTGGTATTATTGTAGGTAGCTGTTTAACACATCATCCATGGACCAATATATAAATGACACTCCGCCTACAGCAAGGCCTCCTCTTTTCTCCTACTCCAAGTGCAAGACACTAACACTCGTATCCATTTGAAATTTAGTTAGTATTATACGTATGTGTTCATCTCAGGTGCTCTCTACTAAAATGTGTTATACATTTTTGTTTTTAATGTAAAGTGTGAATGGAGCGTGATGATTTGAAGACAGCTAAGAAGCTAATTTTACCACAATAAATGTCAAGTGTCTATCGAATGAGAGCTCTATAGAATAAGTGATTGTGCAAGAAGTACTCAAATCTTTAGTAAAAGTAGAAATACAACAATGTAAAAATACACTAAAAAATCCAAGTACAGTACTTGAGTGAATGTACTCACTTTCCATCACTAAGAAAATGTGTAGGTTATGTATAAATAATAGACAGAGTTCTGACAAATACCTCTTAGCTTATATAATTATTTAGTGTAAGAAATGATAAGCTTTACCTTACTGTGGGTCAAGAACTTAACAAGCTAATGCAGCTCATGAAATAAATGCATCCATTATTTTGATGAATCAGAAACTTAAACACTGGAAACACAAGGAAGAGTTTAAACCAGTGTTATACAGTCTGTTTTAAACAGACAGAGTTGAAAACATGCAAAACACCTGTATTTATAATTCGTGCACCAACATTTTCTTTTTTTTATATAAATAAGCATTACTGAAAAGTACTAATAAAATAAAATAAAAGTACTAGTAAAAGTGAATTTGGAGTAATAAAGAAAGCAAAGGCTATCTCTGGGTGTCTCTGAGCAAAGGGAAGCTGCTTTTTTGGCATCGCTATCTGGTTCTGTGTTCGCTTATCTTTTGGTAGCATTTGGTGACCTTTTTCTGCCTCACGGTGGTTTGCTTTTATTCTGAACTGTGCTTACTCTTCGTGGTAGTAAGCCACACATACACATGCACGCAGACTTATAGACTACCCATGATCTAGACTTTCATTGCATTTGTATCAGTGTATCCCTACTAATAAAACGTACACTTTGCTCTAAGAAGTAATTTAATATCAATGAAACACATATGGTTCAGCTAAGTTGCATACTTCTCATTCACTCTCCTCTTTGTTTTCCAGAAACTGTGATTGAATCTTGAATGGATGTGATTATGATCTGCTGTCAGAGTCTGGGGCCAGATCAGACAGATGAAGGTGTGTGTTTGCCAAGCCAGCTGTTGTTGGCCATGAATGGGTCTTGGCTAACCAGAGTGGCTAGCCTTTCAAACAGAACTTATCTTCTCTGCATATCGGATGCTGGAAGCAACTGGATCACAGCGCTGGCTCGTGACAACATAACAATCTTCTACCTGTACACATGTATCACTGAGACGCGTGGACGGATGGACTCAAGAGATTGAAATTGTGCAGGTATTCTGAGGTATTAAGAAATATGCGTTCACGTTTGTGTATTTGTTATGTGTTAATGCTTACACATAGGACTTTACTGTAAGGTTCTGGTTTAGCTGTGATGTTTGTATGGTAGTGTGCTTTTTCCATTGGTATCAACACCTTCAGCAGTTAACATTAAGCTTTGATATGGTCTGTTTTCATCACAGTGATGACCATACGTTAGCCTGCGTGGTAGCGGAAACTCACAGCTGAACACTTCTAGACACGTACCGCTTGTCACCTAGTGAGAGACGTCAAAGAAAGTAAAAAACAACATTAAAAGAAGTGATGTTGTAAAAGATGTCTGAAGTTGACAAAAAAAGTAAAAACTGAACCAAATGATCTTATTGGTTTTTAAGAAGTCGTAACAACAAAGATATTTTTTTTTTTTTCAAATGAGTCCAAAAACTAATTTCAATTATTGAATCCGTAGCACAAGCACATGTTGACACTCATGCACAACTCAAAACTTCTCCTTGGTGCACTATGGGGGATCAGAGTGAATTGTTGCACAGGAAGTTGATGAACACACTCATGACTCACTACAGGAGCGAGAGAGAGATAGAGCGAGCGATGGGTATCAGTGGGCAGGGAGAAGAGATAGCACATTGGGAGCTGTTGCCAGGGTTACCGCCTCTCGTCAGCACTGGCAAACACACATAGAAGTGGTGTTCTTACAAAGGCAAGGCCAGCACGTGTCTTGAAATTTGCCAGGTGGACACTGGACCTCTGTGTTAAACCTATGTTAATCACAATGGCCTTTTGAAGTGAATAAAGCATCCTGTGTGTGTGTGTGTGTGTGTGTGTGTGTGTGTGTGTGTGTGTGTGTGTGTGTGTGTGTGTGTGTGTGTGTGTGTGTGTGTGTGTGTGTGTGTGTGTGTGTGTGTGTGTGTGTGTGTGTGTGTGTGTCTGTCTGTCTGTCTGTCTGTCTGTCTGTCTGTCTGTCTGTCTGTCTGTCTGTCTGTCTGTCTGTCTGTCTGTCTGTCTGTCTGTCTGTCTGTCTGTCTGTCTGTCTGTCTGTCTGTCTGTCTGTCTGTCTCTCTCTCTCTCTCTCTCTCTCTCTCTCTCTCTCTCTCTATCTCTACCTCTCCACATGTGGTGCGTGTGCATCTCATACCTCTAAGGGCAGCGCTTAGTCTAACAGAGGGATTACCAGCTGACTGTGGGATAAACAACCTTACCACTTGTGCTAACACTAAAGTGCCAGACCTGCTTGAGGGCGTCTGTATACACACCCACAAGTGAGTGTGTATAATCTATAGAAACACTCTTATGGTGTGTTGATACTGAAGGTGATTTATGTGCGGCTCAACAGGGACTACTGTATAAACTATTGTTTTAATCCTGCCTGCTAAGGGTCAGTGCCTTGTTAATGTCTGTCTATATTACTCTACATATTAAAGACAGCCATTAGCTTTTGACTAATGGCCGGTTCTCTGTGCCCAAGGCTACCTTTTACCAGACTCTTGTCTTCTGATGCAGCTTTGCCTCAGCATTGTCTGACACATGAAGGTGCAATATTTCCACTGATGGCTGCCCTGCTTGTTATTCAGTTTTTTGAGAGGCCTGTCCTGGTAATAGGAGAATATTCTGACACATTGTACTGCATTGCATAATTACTGTGCTCAACAACTTCAGGATATACAGGGTAACCTTCCACTTTGCAAACAACAAGAATAGTCAATTCAAGTTTTCTTGAAACCTGCTGTGAGACGTTTATTTTAAAGTGATGATAGCTTTTATTGCTGATAACACTTTTCAGGGCATCAGTAAATTATAGAGGGATCAGTCAATAGATCACACACACACACACACACACACACATACACAGCAAACATCACTAAATCAGCAACAAGAAAAGGCTGTTCTCTTCCCAAATTGGGTCTTTCAACTAAATGTTTGTCTCTTTTTAATTCTTTGGCATACAAGAGTCTTAAAAATAGTGTGGGCCAGCTGGTGTGTCAAGTGAGCAATTTTCTGGCAGAGTTTGATATCAGAGAAGTCCTTCCTGTGTTTGCTACTTCTGCTTACAGCCACTTCACTCATGAGAACAGGCCCTCTCGTTTCACATTTAACATCAGGCTGCATGAACGAGTGTTAAGAAGTGTTTTCGTAGGTGTAGTTATAAAATGCTGTCAGCAGAGGGCAGACTCTTCCTTTGACAGGCAGAAAGGCTGTTTCTGGGGATGTTTGCAGTACTGGCTGCATTTACTGTGACACACTGATTGACACATTGACTCTTTGACATTCAGTGTCACGTTCATTTAAACCCACTTTGTCTTTACGGCTCTCTTTCTCTCTCTCTCTCTCTCTCTCTCTCTCTCTCTATATATATATATATATATATATATATATATATATATATATCTTCCTCTCTTCTTCTTCTCTCTCTCTCTGTCTGTCCTCTTGTATTTATGTCAGCTTGTCTGACTGCCTGTCACTTTATCTCTCTTCCTTTCTTCTTCTCTCTCTCTCTCTCTCTCTCTCTCTCTCTCTCTCTCTCTCTCTCTGAGATACATTTGTGTGTGTGTGTGTGTGTGTGTGTGTGTGTGTGTGTGTGTGTGTGTGTGTGTGTGTGTGTGTGTGTGTGTGTGTGTGTGTGTGTGTGTGTGCGCGCTGTGTCTAGTCTCAGTGACAGTGTCTGGGAGTTAACCAAACTCAAGACGAGAACTTGGTCCAGAGAGGGCTCGGAGGCCATGAGAAAGACTCACCAACCCCTCCAACGCCCGCAACCTCTCCCCCTAACCAGCGCTGCTCTCACCCTTGCTGACGCTCCGGTGCACACACTTAGCCTGTCACATGCGCTGAACACAAACAGAAGGACACACACACATGCATCAAACTGGTATACAATCCTGTAATCTACGGCAGAAGGCACATAATCTACTACTTTTTTTAAGTTTATTTCCACAGCCCATGGTCACAAGGTTACAGATAAGCACCATGGGTTGATTAGGAAATAGTCTGACAGTGTGACTATGCAAATGAGGCACAACAAAGGTCCTGCTCTTTTCCCAGGGTCAAGTTCCTCATTGCAGTATAACTCTGTATTGTCACCACAAGCACATTTTCTCATGTGCTTATTTCCCCTGTAGCAATGTGAGCAAGTCGTAGCACTTTCACCAGCTTTGCTTCCCAACCTCTGATTCCGACAGATTTACTCTCTCCTGCTGAATAATCCTCCATCTTTGTGTGTGTGTGTGTGTGTGTGTGTGTGTGTGTGTGTGTGTGTGTGTGTGTGTGTGTGTGTGTGTGTGTGTGTGTGTGTGTGTGTGTGTGTGTGTGTGTGTGTGTGTGTGTGTGTGTGTGTTTGCCCTATATTTGAACCTTAACCTCAGTGCACTGGTGTTTCAGGAGTGCTGCCACACCAGGCAGAAGTGAAACCTGTGGGTGTGTGGCTTTGTGTCAGCCTGCTGTGTGTGTATTTCTAAACCTGTGCCTATACGTGTGTGTCTTTTCATACCCACATTTGTACAGACGACACTCTGCTACACACCTCTGACGCCTGCCTCTCTTTTTGTTCTCAATTTCTCTCTTATTTTCTCCTTTTGTGGCAGGCATGTTCACACTAGTGTGGTCGCACGTATACGCACACTTATGTAGTCACACTGGGCTAAAAGTCATATGCACACACTTTTACTTACACACGGGCAGGTCGTCACGTACTCAACCTGATTTGCGCACGTATTGTCCTTTGCCCCTTCTGTCACAGCAGCCATCTTTGCATGGGAAGGCACATGAATACAATTTCACATACTACTCTCATATGTACTGTCAGAAGATGTGATTGTGAAAGCAAGTTCACTTCCATGTCGAACATGCAGCATGATTTGTCTTTTATGTCCGCAGAAAGATAACAGTTGTCTTTGTGGTTTGCAGGGAGAAACATGAGAGGTCCATTGGCCTCTATCAGTGTGAGAGCAAAGACAGTGGGAAACGGAGAATGTTAAATGCATCTGTCTCGGCAGTTTTTTTCACGTAGATCGAAAGAGAAAATATTCTCATCATGAAACTGGAATACAAAGATAACGTACAAAACAACGTGACAGTTGATTGAAAAGCTTTGCATAAATGTTTGTTGTCACTGTCTCATGGAAACCTCTTGAGATACAAAATGATGACTCATTTGTCAAGTGCCAAAGTTCAATCGATACAACACATACACACACAAGGATAAAGTCACCTTAAAAAAACTAACAAATATACAGGCCTTTTTTGACTCCATGTTTTTTCTTTACTGGTCAAATGTAGATGGCATGACATAAAAAAATATTTTAACACAAGAAAGTAAAGTGCTCTTTTATCTCCCACTTTAACTGTTGTTATCTATGGTTTTATTCTTATTTCTTGTGTTTCTGTAATTGTGTTGGTTGATGAAAATGGGAGAACTGTAATTTCCAATGCTTTTATGAATGAAATAATTGAACCTTGAAGTGTGTAAAAAGAAACAAAAACATCACACCTACTTACATTTTAAGTCGTCATTGACATTATACATCAGACTTGTGAGTCCATGAAGCAATATTGTCACATGATATTTTGGGTACCTGCGTAGGGGATTTTTGAAAAGATAAAAAAAATGGCAAGTTTTCTGTTAGTTTTGCGGGGGTATTGTTAATTAATTATGATTCATTAATTATTATGCTCTCTCTAGAGGTGGACAATGTGTTTCACCACAAAACAACACTATAATGCGTGACACATAATTGTCTTCTTATAATTAACAATGTGGGAGCATCTCAAATGATTTAACGCTTTTAATGGATCAACAATGCCATCCAAAGCAGCAGCATTCTCCTCAGTGTAAGCGCTGAATGAATTATTTCCCACTGCGCCATATGTGATCACTGGGATGAATAAAGATATCAAAATTGGACAGAAAGGCAAATACTCAGGGGCTAGAAGTGCATGGCCAGCTTTTTACTTCTCAGTAAAGCACAGCTGAGAGTGATTCAGCCACTGATGGAGTTTCCAGTGAAGGCCCTCTCAGTTTACTGCTGCGCTGCCAACAACCACCAACCCCTCTCTCTTTCCTGGCTTAAGCCCCTACCCGGGGGCAACCAGAATTAGGCCCAGGGGGGCGACAAGGGGGTCAGAGGGATCAACAGGAACTGGTGTGTGGGTGGCAGTGCCAAGGGACAGTCAAAGCGGGGGAGGGAGGGAAAGAAGAGGAAGGTGGGAGGGTACTCCGGAGGCCTGGGGAGAGGGAGGTTTTACCAGCAAATTGAGTGTAACGTGTGATTCAGGCCCCAGTCAAGGGTGTGTGTGTGTGGGGTGGGGGAGGGAGGGCAAGAGGGTAAAGGGATGGGGAGGTAGGAGGAGAGGCAGAGAATGAGTGCTCGCGGAGAGAGTAGGGGAGAGTTGGAGGGAGTGACGCAGCAGAGTGGGGTGGAGGGCTGACAGATGCCACAGTCCAGGCCCACAGCACAGGAAGTCATTCATATTGGGAAGTGCTTGTTGCCGGCTCCAACTGTCCACTGCACAGCAGAGTCACAGCGTGCAGTTACCCAACTTTGGATGAGCCTGTGACAAAACAGCTCCCAGTTAATGAGTCAGACCAGTAAATGACACCTTAATATAACACTGTGACATACTTCAATATATTCACTGCATTTCTGATTAGGTCATGCTGTAATTTCTCTTTAGTGCATCATCTATTTAGTGTCTCTCTACACTTTAAATAACTCATTTTACAGTTTGGGTAAAGTTCGACCAGAACTGGATTTTGATGCCAATATCAATATTTGAAAGTTTAAAAGATTAGATAATGATATATTAAGCAATTTGGATTTGGAAAACTTGGAAAGATACATAATCAGTTGGGGTCACTCCTCTTCCCCCCCAACCCCTGCACCCTCCCAAAAAAATGGTAATTGAAAACAGATTTACACCACCTAAACTCTTGGATTAAGTCAAGAAACAGCCACCTGCACTAGTCTAGATTAGATCCCAAATAATAAAATCTACGGGGCTAATGCAAAAATATTAAAAGCCACATTACACTTAAAAGAGTTTTCTCTAATGTGCCATCTCCAAAGCCGAATCCTGTCCGATCAGCGAGCTAAGGTTAGGTGGGCTGGCTGGCAAAGTTAGCTAACGTTGACACGCAAATTGGAACAGTACAATTCTACTTTTAGCTAATTTGAAGTTTGGTTGGAGTAATTGGGTCAATCAGGTAGCCTATCTTTTCTTAAGGCCTCTACACATAGACCAGACAGGGCAACCATCGGCAGAAAAGGCATTTGGACTGATCAGTCTCCCCAAATTGTTCAAAACATGCCAGAGAACACACCGAGGAGACGAGACGTAATATGTGTATATAACCATAGACCGTATATAGAAATGGACCAACAGATCCCGCTGCTCTGGACAGAGACAAATTAAGTCTATTAGAAGCACTTTTCCGGTGATGGCTGAGCGTTACTGCGCAGCTGCAAACTGAGCTTGCTGATGTAGATGTGACGTGAGCAACGTGTCTGAATGTTGTAAGTCTTCTGGTAGCTGTGCCAGGAGAAATCTCAATCATTCCCAATCTTGCAGAGATGGAGAGCGTAGGTATATGTAAGGAGATAACATAGGCACAGGCTAATTATTGCTAACTAAAATGCTAGTTAACATTAGCAATTAAACTAAACAGCTAATGTAAGTCCAAACTGCCTGCGAGCTTCTCCTGGGCTTGCATGATTTCATAATCCCCGCATTTTCGTTGCAAAAAAGTCACATATATCTCAGCAGAAAGTTGAAAAATGTTGCGTTTACTTCACACAAGAGCAGCCATTTTCCCCTGTTGCCATGGGAACGTTATGAAGTGACGTAATTTCGCCTAGTGAGAACACGGTGTTGGGGGAATCACTTTTTTTTCTCTTTTTCATCAAACCGCAATTTTTGCAAGTTCCCGCAATTTCATCGCATAAAATTGCATAAATATCTCGCATATTCCATCGCATTTTTTAAGAAAACGTGCCGCATGATCAAGGATTTTTGCCCGCAACAATCACAAAAAAACTCAGCGTTTTTGTAGAGGGACTGATTTCAGATCGACAAAGGTCAGTTTAAAAGATTTTCGTCAGATTTTGAGAGACTCTAGTCACATTCATTTCGGCTCCCTGTTTCCAGGTTAGCCTTCTACCAATCAGATTTGTCATTTGAGCCCGGTTGCCGGCAGTGCCTGCCCTCCCGACTATGCCCTACAAATCGGCGAAAATGAAGGCCGGCGGCCCCTCCAACGGACGACGGCACAGAACACACAACGCACAGACTCGAGTCAGTGACCTCACCAGACTGTACGGTGGACGATTTTTGGCTTGGTCTGTAGTGGGCTTTAGTCTACGATCGCAGTTAAGTTAAATTGCATGTTTCTTACCTTTTGTGAACAGTAAGACTCCTGTGTGGAAAGACTGTGATTGACAGCCAAAGCATGCTGTGACAATCATCAAAAAGCAACAGATCTGACTAAACCAACCCTTTTTTTTCAACTTGTTTTTGTCAGCTGCTGAAAATAGTAAAATTATCATTGATATAGTCTGCTTAAATATAGTCACCTGATTGCAGGTACTGTATGATGATACGTTTTTTTATGACAAATATGATAAATGACATATAACTTTGCTCACCCTAATTGAATAATGGGTATGCATTTGCTCCACATGCAGATGCATCGATCATACTCCACTTTTGTAAGTTAAGTATCATTTTCACAACATGCCTGTGTCCAAAATCACAATTCACCCTGTAGTCTAAATAATTAGTGTTTGCTATTTTGTAATGTTGTTCAAATGTCTAGTGAGAAATATTCTATTGGAGTATCCCACAAGGCAAATTCAAAAATCGCATGGAAGGAAATAGTTTTCTGACACACTATAGAACTGTCCATGTTTCAGTGAACATTTGATAAACGTTATACCTGCTGTTGTTGCTGTTATTGGAGCAACATCAGGTGTGATCAGTTAAACGTAAAAGCCATGTGGGTGTGACCAGAGGACCCATCACTTCACCAGCACTCAGTTATTGAGCTCTCATGTGTGCGTGTCCCAGAGTGATGAGAATGTATGGGGATGAACAGGGATTTTGGGGGGCAGATTGCACTTTGGCAAGGAAATGCTGTTCTGTGCCAGAGAAGGGTCTGCTCATCTCATTGCCCGCTCACACACGTACACACACATACAGTACACACACACATGCTAACCCCCTCTCTTAAGCCCATTTCCTTTGCACAGGGCATGGGAACTCCCCTGATCTCTCTCCTCCCACTCTCCTCTCTTCCTCCACATCATCCTTGTCCTCTTGCTCACCCTCTCTCCTCTTGTCCTCTCTCCATCCCTCTTTCTTCTCTCTTTTTCACCTCTCCCCATCACACCCTGGGTCTGCCCTCTCTCTGTCACTCTCTCTGGTACCCCCTTCTTCCCTTCGTGGTCCTCCTGTCCTCCTCTTGCGCTCTTTTCTCCTAGTGTCTTCTCCGTGCTCGTTTTTATTTCCTGCCTCCATCTGTGCCCAATTTATCCTGAGCATGGTCTGTGTTTTTTCCCGATAATTTGTTTTTGATTCCTCAGAATTAGAAAAGCATTGTGTGCACTCTCACTGAGGCGAGCACACATACAAAAGCATGCACACACACACACACACACACACACACACACACACACACACACACACACACACGTACGCACACATTTTTATTGTATTATTCTATAAAAGTTCCTATAAATCACTGGTTATTAATCGGCCCCAGACGGCCGTCCCCCTTTTGCTCCCCCTCTCCCTCTCCGCACAAACACAGACCAGATGCATAGGAAATGGGATGGCAAAAAGGGCACCCAAGAGACAGACTGCACTTTTTTTCTTTTCTTTTCCCCTCTCCTCCTCATTCTTTTCTCCCCCCCCCCTCCCTGTTTTCTGAGAACGTTCATTTATGTAGCAATGCCCAGACCCCAGACTCACAGAGGAAATAAAGTTTAAATTAAAGTTTAGAAGAAATAAATTAAATAATAAATAGAAACGCTGATCTGCTGCCAAACAGCCCGGTGTGTGGGATAGAGGTTAAACCTCCATCCTCTGCAGTTAAAGACAAATGGATTCGAAACCAGCTGTTTGAATCAAGCCCAGTTCATCTGAAATGTGTTCATACTGTATGTGCAGTCGACCACACATTCACCCTGCCTCTCTCTGTATTGCATTCAACTCTTGTAAGGTTACCCCTCTTTATAGTTATGAGTACGCCACTTCCTGCATTTGACTTGTTTCGGAGCTTGGCCCTGTGCGGCTGGACGAAATTGAGAGTCAGTTCCTTAACTGGCTGAGACATCTGTGTGCCCCAAAACTGACACTTGTCTGTGAGACAGTGCCTGCCAGACACCCGGTTTCCTGCCTATTAGCTCACACACTTTCATATTAGCAGCTTTTCCTCATCAAACTACAGTAATGCATACACCCACACACCTGCGCTCAGTTGGCTCGTTCAGACAGAGCTAAAAGGGCAAGTAACCACCAGAGAGAGAGATTTGGATAGAGTGAAAGTGAATTATGGAGAGACTTTGGAGACAAAGAAAGAGAGCTGGGGAGGATGTGGATGTAATGTAAGTGAGAGGACGTATCTGTCCCACCCTGTCCTGCAGTGCCTGGGAGCCTGGATGATGTGAGGAGGCTGAAGTGAACTGTTCACAGAGAGCAGGCAGAAAATGTGAGAAATGTGCGTGTTGGCTGCAGGGACGAGGGGGAGAATGCTGGTTTTTCAGGCACGCAGGGACAGTCTGCAGAGTTCTGCCAAGAGAAACATGGCAATATTTGCATTGCAAGAGCTATGGGGGTGAGAGAGGAGGGAAGGGGCAAAAGAGAAAAAGGAAAGAAGGTGTGTGCAAGGACGAAGAAGACAAGGGGTTCCCTGGGGACACTTCCCGGAGCCATCGCCAAAAGATGTATAAGATATGACAAGGCATGACATGACCTGGGTGTTTTGATCATGAGAGAAAATCTCTGTTGTTGTGAAACTTGCTACATTACAGCCATTGGGATTACACATAACATATGCACTCTATGGCTTCACAGTATGTTGTGGATGATAATCATATATTAAGTCTGGTTTTACACGTGTAAGTTCATTCTGAGTTTTCATAAAAGATAAAATCTTAAGATGTCCAGTGAGCTGTACAAAGCTGTCAAATGTGTAATGTTTCGTCTGTAAGAGATAGGGTGATAAGGGTAAGGGAGTGAGCCACAGCCAAGGCCCAGGCCCAGATGTCCACTTTCAGCTGTCCTGGCTGACCACTGCCTCGCCTGCCAACACTCAGCTGAATATCCCCACATCGCTGCAAATATGTAAATATGTTGACTTGGAAGGATGTCCTCTTCTCTTCCGACCTTGTAGCACTTTTGGAGAGAAGCAAGACAGCGGAGAGGAGAGAAAACAGCTCCAGCGCTCCATATAAGGGCCTGCTTTGGGCCAGCTTCTCATCACTTTCTACTCCACTGGGTCATTACACAACTGGGGGAACACATACAGGAACCCTAACCTTCAACACTAAGTATACACGCTCGCACACACACACATACACACTACTTGGTGAGATGTGGAGTTCTGGGTGTAAGATTTAAATGGACACCTTGGCTAGTGTACACTCTGTTCCACTCATAAGTGAAATGATGCTTTTGCTGCAGGCGGGGTTTATTCTGCTTTGCCTTTTATAAACACATGCAAACAGGAGGCAGAGGTGCAAAGAAACTAACCATGTTTACACTAGTAAGTAAAATTTGTAGTTTACTTGGGTATTTAAATTTGAATGTACTCCGCCCCATTTCATAATTTAGTTATTACAACCCCAAATCAGAAAAAGTTGGGACAGTATTAAAAACACAAATAAAAAAAGAAAGTAGTGATTTCTAAATGTACTTTGACTTGTATTTCATTGCAGACAATGTGAACACAAAATATTTCATGTTTTTTCCGGTCAACTTAATTTCATTTGTAAATATACATCCTTTCCTGTCATTCAGACCTGCAACACATTCCAAAAAAGGTTGGGACAGGAGCAATTTAGGGCTAGTAATCAGGTAAATTGGTTAAATAATGATGTGATTTGAAACAGGTGATGTCAACAGGTGATTGTAATTATGATTTGGTACAAAAGCAGCATCCAAGAAAGGTCTAGTCCTTTAAGAGCAAAAATGGGCCGAGGATCGCCAGTTTGCCAACAAATACGTGAGAAAATTATTGAAATGTTTCAAAACAATGTTCCTCAAAGAAAGATAGGAAGACATTTGCTTATTTCACCTTCAACAGTGCATAACATAATTAAAAGATTCAAGGAATGAGGAGGAATTTCAGTGCGTAAAGGACAAGGGCGCAAGCCTAAGCTGAACAACCGTGATCTCCGATCCCTCAGGCGGCACTGCATCAAGAATTGTCATACATCTATAAGCGATATCACCACATGGCCTCAGGACTACTTTGGCAAACCTTTGTCAAGTACCACAATACGTAGTTACAGCCACAAATGCCAGTTAAAACTGTACTGTGCCAAAAGGAAGCCCTATGTTAACAGTGTCCAGAAGCGCTGTCGACTTCTCTGGGCTCGGAGGCATCTGGGATGGACCATCATACAGTGGAAACGTGTACTGTGGTCAGATGAATCAGTATTTCAGGTATTTTTTGGGAGAAATGGACGCCGTGTGCTCTGGACCAAAGAAGAAAAGGATCATTCAGACTGTTACCAGCAACAAGTCCAAAAGCCAGGGTCTGTCATGGTATGGGGTTGTGTCAGCGCCCTTGGCAAAGGTAACTTTCACTTCTGTGATGACACCATTAATGCTGAAAAGTACATAGAGATTTTGGAGCACAATATGCTGCCTTCAAGAAGACATCCTTTCCATGCATATTTCAACAAGATAATGCAAAACCACATTCTGCACACATTACAAAGTTCTGGCTGCGGAGGAAGAGGATACGGGTACTTGACTGGCCTGCCTGCAGTCCCGACCTGTCTCCAATAGAGAATGTGTGGCGCATTTTGAAGCGCAAAATGCGACAACGAAGACCCCGTACTGTTGCCCACCTTAAGACTTGTTTGCAGCAAGAATGTAAATGAAAATTACACCTGAAACACTTCATCACTTGGTGTCTTCAGTCCCTAAACGTCTTTTAAGTGTTGTGAAAAGGAATGGCAATATTACAAAGTGGTAAATGCTTTACTGTTCCAACTTTTTTTGAAATGTGTTGCAAGAACCAAAATAGGAGTTTTGCTTTTTTGAACAAAAAAAACAATAAAAATCATGAGGAACATATTAAATTATGTGCTGTTGTATTGTCTGCAATGAAATACAAGTCAAAGTACATTTAGAAATCACTACTTTCTTTTTTTATTTGTGTTTTCCATACTGTCCCAACTTTTTCTGATTTGGGGTTGTAGTTACTTTGCAGGTAAAGATTTCACACATGGAATACACAATAACTTATGAAATATGATGAATTGCTATAAAATTGACTACCCAACAATATACTTTATATACGGTTGGATTTAGTACCATCTGGACCAGTTTCAAAATTTGAATGCTCTTATGTGAACAATTTAAGTCTTGAAATAGTTTTTTGTAATGACTACCTTTACATTTCATAATTAGGTAGGCTACATTTTGCTGCTACTTTATTTAGAAAATTTGAAGGACTTTAGTGGGGAATTTAGGTATATCAATGAGACAGTTTCAATTCTACTTCATATCAGAGAGATATATGTACGTTTTTATTCTATTACACTATAGGGTTCTGTCTCACCCAGCTGGTATGAAATACTGCGACAGATACACTGTAATTTACAGTTTTCACTACACAGCAGCAGTAGTTGGTTGGGATTGACGGGCCGAGACAGCTTGTACATGCAGGGCCGGCTCTAGCCCTTTGGTTGCCCTAGGCGAGATTGAGTCCCCCCCCCCCCCCCTGTCTCGCATAGCCAGATCTCCATCGCAGCGATAGAGTAGCAATGTAAGTTCATCTGAGTTTCCAGCTTCCATTTAAGTTAGAAGGCACTAACATTTGGTCTAATCATAACTGGCCTGGCAACCCCAAGGCCAGTAGTTTGTTTCCAGATTTGTGTGCATGGTGACTTATGATGTGTGTGTGGGGGGGGATTTTGAGCATTAAACACTTAATTTCCTGCATTCTGGTGAATTTTTATGCACTTATTTCTACCTTTCTCTGAATCAGTGTATGCTGGAAATATCTTTATGTAAAGGGAAAAATAGATCCAATCCAAATATGAAAACATAATGGAATATATTGCAGTAAGGCTCTCTGGCATTCTGTATTGCTTTCAACAATTTATTCTCCTTTAGATCGACTTTTCTAATTATATCTGAGTCAGCACACATGTAGCCTAGGCATAATTTACTCCTCTTCTTTTGCTCTTTTGTTGAGGAAATAACCTCCTTAAATGTGCATATGACAATTATTCACCTCAATTATATTAATTTTAATGAATTAATAAACCCCTGGACTGTAATATTTTAGATGTGTTTGAGCAAGATTTCTGCTCATGTTCAAAACGTTGTGCATAATCAAAATCTATCTCATCTGTGCTCTCTGAGATTTGGAAGAGTCATGATATTTTGAGAAAAATAGAGTGATAATTACACGAATACGGTCACAATATTTGATCATGTTTAATAAACATGTTTTATTTCGCTTGCCGTTCTAATTATATTATTAATGGGAAGTAGTCCTAAGGGAGACACGGTGCCCCCAACACATTTTACACCCTAGGCAATTGCCTAGTTCGCCTATAGCAATCGCCGGCCCTGTGTACATGACCCGAAGTCTGACTGATCTCATGTGGTGTGAGACTGTAATCTATTACCTGGAGGACAATAGGCTAGGTGAGGGGACTAACAAATCAACTCCAAAACCAAAAAACAGATATGGTGGAAGGTTGGGCTTGGGGTTAGCAAAAAACAGAAATGTTATTGATGATAACCGAAATTTCCCAAAGCATTAGAAAGTAAGACTCTTCAGTTTCCCAAGAGAATATGATGATGTACACGGAAAACCGCAAAGAGGTGCGTCTGAATCTTCTGACACCTAGACGACCTACCAACATTGTATCTTCAGGAGGAGGGGAGGAGATGAGGAGGAGGTACACTATAGGCAGCATTTGCAAATTTCTAAATTTGGCGCCCCTTTGTGGTTGTATGTGAAAGGATGGGGTGTTAACAAGCAATGCACGCTTGACACACCCCTCTCCCCACCACAGAGACACTGACGTGGTGACACTGAGATGAATGGGCTGGAAGCAACACAGACTACATCAGTTTCTACTTCTAATGAAGTAGTGCTACTTTCAATCTAAGTAGTTCTAAATACTTCCACACAAAAAGGTCAACTAAGCATGCACACACACACCTCGTGCCCTGTAAGAGATATATTTCAGACCAGTCACCACCTCTGTTTCCCAGGCTAGGCAGTGTGTTATGTAGTAAGGCTGTTGCTCATCTCTGTAGCGGCACCTCCCCGCCTACAAGCCTCCTTGTCCCCACTGAACTCTGCGTGCCCTTTCAGGCCTGGATGATTAAAAAGGGGGAAGAGAAGGCAGAAGAAGACAGAAACCTCACTCATTCTCATTTTCTAGAACTCTACCTCTTTACTTGGTATGTGTGGTTGGTTGACTGTGTGTGAAGTGTGTGTGTGTGTGTGTGTGTGTGTGTGTGTGTGTGTGTGTGTGTGTGTGTGTGTGTGTGTGTGTGTGTGGGGGGGGGGGGGGGGGGCAGTGGGTATATTCATCTAGGCCTCTTTAGCTTGTGGGTATTGGCTTGCGGTTTAGGTCTTGGTGGAGAGCGAGGGTGAGGGTGGCGGAACACCATGGCTGCCACACTGCCACAGACATACTGGCACCACTGAGCCAGTACAAGTTCCCCTTTCCAAAATACGGAACCACCGCTGTGCGAGTGCGTGTGCGTGTGCGTGTGTGTGTGTGAACCATCTTGAGATTTTAGTGATTTCCCTTGGTGGCTTTCAGTATCTCTTGCTTGTGATGAGCGTTCTCACAGATATAATTACATGTGTTTTGCATGTAGAATCTCACAGACGTACAGGAAAACATATCTCCTCTCTCGCATTTAGCATGTCATGGATTCTGTGCTTTAAACAAACGTTTACTGTAAAACACAGGCTCACATCAGTTCCAAAAGGGGTTTTGGTGACAGCGAGCTCTAAGTTTCAGGCAAACAATAGGTGAAGAGGTAAACCAGAATGAAGAGCTACGTTTTAAAGAAGTTTGCCCTGAAGTCATGTTATTTTACAGATGGTAGCACTCTTGGCAGGCTACTCCTCCTGCCAACCCTTCTGGTTCAAGTTTTTTTCTTCCTCTCTCTGTTTTTCTCTCTCTGTGTGTGTGTGTGTGTGTGTGTGTGTGTGTGTGTGTGTGTGTGTGTGTGTGTGTGTGTGTGTGTGTGTGTGTGTGTGTGTGTGTGTGTGTGTGTGTGTGTGTGTGTGTGTGTGTGTGTGTGTGTGTGTCTCCACTCTCCATCCCTCCCTGGGGCTGGCAGCGGTGTCTGGGCAGTCGTTTCACTGCTGGCCCTGAACCCAGCAGGATGTGGAGATCACTGCTTAAGTGTGTGTGTGTGTGTGTGTGCGATCGTGTGTGCGTGCATGCAGGCATGAGCGCGGGCATGTGCTTCTGTTCTTTTTTTTCTCCTTTTTCTGATTTTGCGTCTTGGCTGACTTTTTTACCTCTCGAAGAATTTGGAAAGGCTGTGAGATTTTTCTTTCTGCATGACTTTCAACAGTGCTCCCTCTCTTTCTCTCTCTCACTCTCTGTTCCTCTGTTGCTCTCTTACTCCCTCTCACCCTGTGTCTGCTGTGGCTCCTCGCTAATAGATTTCATATGTTGCTGCAGTTGACATCAGTCTTAAACTATTTAACATGTGATCTGCGATATTTCCTCAGGAAATCTGTCAGATATGTATTAAAGGCTAATAAAATAAACCTCTCTTGTTGTCATTTTACCTTTCTATCTCTTTTTTCTTTTGCTCCTACTTGCCCCTGTATTGTGTCCCGTACACTGTTGTCCTGCTCTCAGAAGCTGGCTTGATTCTATTATTATTACTCATGCTTTTTAAATAGGCTTTTTTCAGGAGACGATTTCCTTCCATTCATAAGAAATGCTGTGGGTCAGACAACACAAAGTTTAGGTCTGTGTGGGCAGCTGGGGGTCTTCCCCTTCCTCTGTCTTCTTGACTTTTTATTCTATTCTTTCTTCTCTCCTACTCGTTAACATCCAGTTTCCCTGTTTCCATTACCCATAAAGGAGATTTAGGGTTGGAAAAATCATATTCCACTGTGTCTGACAGTATCAAAAAATATTATGTGGCTGATTATTGAAGCTATATGTTTATTCAAACATAAGACCTAAAACCTTTTGCATCATTTTTTTGTTGTTGCATGTTTTACCAAATTTCAGTCTGTAATATTTGGTATCATTGGACACTTTGGCATCTCCACTATAATTTACAATGTGGGTTTGAACAATGTTTGGCTGCACAGCACAATAACAATGACGCACCCAACCGGCAGGTCATTGGGTATACGATACCTTTACTTTCTTTTTTCTCTCTTCCTCTTTACCCTTCCTTTTCCCTCATCCATCTCTTCTTTCCCTCCTTCCTCTCCTCCATCCAGCTGCACAGCTCATGTCTCTGTCCACATGCTTTTCAGGGACTGATAGGGACAAGCCGCCGTCTTCTCTGCCCATCTCTAATACTCTACTTTTTCCTCCACCTCTTCCTCCGCCCTCTGATCTGTCCCATACGTTACCTTACAGCGCCGGGGCTGGACAAACCAGCATGCCTGGAGTTGTGTCTGCATGCAACAGGAGCAACACACTACCTTATAAAGACAGGTATTCACACTTAGCATAAAGCACTACTGCACAGTGTAAAAGTTGACAGACACCATTGAAATAATACAGTAAAAGTCACGGTTTTGAACAGGCGCCATGCTGTGAATGTGTGCGCTCTGGTCAAGTCACAGTGATGGCTAATGTAACCAACACCACCAGTCTGTTCATGTTCATCTCAGCAGCTGCACATTGAGTTAATGTGAATATGAGGCTGCGGTGGAGACACACCCACAGTTACAGGCTTAAACATACATTGTTTAGGTTTCTTTATTTCTTCCTGCGAGGGAAGTTTTTGAAGATCGTTTTAAAGTCGGTTATCTGTTTCCAGGATTCCATGTGTGAAGATTTGATATGAAGAGATAACCGAGGTTTGGCGATAAGTAAGACACTTTCATCGTAGAATTATTGCTTTGAGAATAGAGTTGAAAGCCTGTATGTAATATATCAGTGTTGCCGTTTGTTTTCTCTCTCTGTCATTGCCCGGAACAGCAGTGATGGAAAACAAACACATCAGCACTTGGCATTCTGAACCATTAAATTGCCCTCCCTTCATCCCTCCCTCCTTCTTTTTCACTTTCATCCTTCTCCCAACAGTACACTCATTTGGTTCTTTCTGGGGTCCCCTGGCTGTAGTACCCATAACTCACCCTGAGACACCAACACCCACACTGCTCTCACTAACCTTTATAGAGCAGCCAAGACACAGCCAGAGAGAGGGAGAGACGGGGCAAATACTTTCACTGCCTCTCTTTCTGGGCCTCAGGCTGGAAAGCAAGAGGAAGTAGATGGACTGAGGGAGTGGGACCCGGTCCACCCTGGGCACTGGAGACGGAAACCAAAGATAAATGATTTGGGGCGCAAAGGGGAGAGAGAGCAATGCCAAGGAAGTGAGGGCTGCAGAATGGTGTGATAGAGGCAGAGAAAGACGGAGCATATGTAGAGAGATAGCAATGGCAGAGGGTGCCTGTCTGTCTCCGCAATTGTTTATGTGTCTGTCTATAACTGATTTATGTGTTTGTTTGTGTCTTTATCCTCAACTCTGTCACTTCCGTAATGCATTCCATATTGTATGCCGTTACCAGCAAGAGTTCACTGGCTTGCTGTAGCATTTCAAAGCTTTTTTCTTTCTTCCCTCTCTCCATATCTTTGTTGATACACAGCCTACTGTAACTCCTAATTCTATTGATTCTATAGAGGCAACACTTTCTTTAAAACATATAGTAATAACCGAAGTATGTGATGCTTTACCTACACACCCAGTCACGCTGGGATCTTTTGGTCTGGGGTTATGACTGCAGTTGAGGCCGTTGCTGGGGTTCGGATTAGATATACAGTCCTGTGTTAGTCATTTTCAGGTACACTTTGTGCCGTACAGTTACATGGTTTTATTTGTTTTGGTATAAACAATCTTGTATCATGAAGATAACACTGTTGGACCAGCTATTGAATAGATGCCAGTAGCCAGTTGGATGGTAGAAAAAAACAGAGACACTAACTCACTAAACCTACTGAGGACAGGATTGACTGTAGACTTGTTATCTCAGCCTGCACTCTACACAAAGCTAGACTACTTGTTTTTGTGAATGTGCACCGATGAAAGATTTTGGAAAATAGCCTTATTCTGTTTGGTGCTGAGAATTTGATGATAAAATCGATACCACACTCTCATAACTGTGTGTTAAATATGAAGCTACTGTACAGTACAGCCAGAGGACGATTACCTTTGCTTACTGTAAAGACTGGAAGCAGCCTGGTTCTGTCCAAAGGTAGCTATATTTGCCTACCAAAGCCCTCTATAAAACCACAACTTGTCATTTTTACACTTCGGTAATTGTACGGATTAAACAAACAAGATAGAACTAAGATAGTATTAATTAGAGCGCTTTAAAAGGTGCTTGTAGGCAGGTTTCTGTTTACCTTTGGACAAAGCCAGTCAAGCTGTTTAGCCCTGTTTTATGCTATTGTAAGCTAACTGTCTCCTGGCTGAAACTTTATATCCAACGGACAGATATGAGAGTGGTATTGATCTTTTATCTAACTCTCTGACAGAAAGGAATGTCTTGGAATGTCTTGGAAATCAAATTTAAAAAGAAACATGACACAACATGGAAAATGGGGTGGGGGTCAGGTAGTATTATTCCAAAAATGAATGCACTGGTTGGTGTCGGGGTGTCACATAATGATGCTGTGTGCACGAATAGGAACTTGGAGGGTCCCAATAGCAAACATTTGCCCTACAGTGTAAGGCCCCGTAACAGGCTTATCCAGCCATGGCTCTGCATCAGGAAACAAAATGATCTGCTATTTAATTTTTTTGCTTACCAGCAGACCTCGAACATTGTTGCTTCAGACACAACAGATTGCAAAAGTGTTAGGAAACTGATCGATGAATAACTTGTATGAGTCTTTGTAAGTTTACTCAAAAAATGAACGAGTAATCATTCTACATCAGGGAGGCTGGCTGTGGTTAGAGGCCGCTTACTTTAGGTTCCACCTAGGCTGACTGATCAGTGAGTATGGGCATATGGCTTTATCAGAATTAATGAGTGCTGCATAACAAAGGGAGTGTTTGGGTATGCGCTGTATTCTTGTAAATGAGTGTGACTGAGAGGTTAGATACCACATGGCAATGAAGTCATCTGGAGCTGGCCCTTCCCTGGAAGCCCCACCCGAGCCCCGGCGAGAGACACAGGGCGCTGAAACTGAAGAGAAAACATTTTTTAATCGATTATGATAACCACCATCTAAATCAAGTCCCCTCCGCTCTCCCTTCCTCCCGTGCTGCACTCCTCCTCCACTCCCTCACCTCTCCCACTCTCATTTATTCCACCTCACCCCAGGGTATTCTGCTTTCTTGGCAGAACACCGGAGCAAGCCACCTGCAAAACCTTCCCCCCCTTAATCACACAAATTCACACACACATGAATGCAAAACGTACACACACGAAAACGCAACTCCCTCAATCAGTCACACACACAAGACAAAACTCACAGACATTGCAACATGCATTATGTGTGTGCGCGCTCAGTGTGTGCTGTTTCCCGCCGGAGAGGCTCTTAACTCTATTCTAAGATGTGGAGTTGTACACGTGTATAGTTTTGCTGATAAAAAACTATACACGTGCACATCAGAGCTAGGCTACATGCTACTTCTTTTGCACAGTTTTTCCTTTGGAATAATTCCTTCCATTTAAGCAGATAAGAGAAACATCTGAATATGCCTTCCAGCACATCAGAAAATCAACCTGGGTGACAAAACGGGATTTTCCATCATACATTACCTCTTTTCTCTCAGCGGCTATCCTATCAACATCCCTCTCTGCTCTATCCCATTAACTGTGTTTATCTTTTACTCTCCTTTTCACATTCACTTTCTGCTTTCTCTACCTCTCACCCTTCTCGCAAGCATGATGGATGCCTGGATATTTAAACGTGGCCCTAAACTGTCAAGTAAGGTCAGTTTTATCATTTACACACTGCAAAGAATGTAACCTGACTAATATCTATGCCTGCAGGTGTCTGAGGCATAAAAATCTCAAAGTCCGGACCAAGGTCCGCATCTAGACTAAACTGCAAGTCAATCCGCACCCAGCCCATGCCTCGAGTTATAAATACAATACAATACCTTATGAAGTGTAATGTTTTCTATTTAAAAAAAAAAAACATTTTCTATTGATGGATAAATTGTTAGTTTAACCATCATAGTGTGAAATAAAGTTTGTTTTTTTACCTTTATTTATTCAGGGAAGGTTCACTGAGAGGAAGCCTCTCTGTTTGCAGGAACGTCCTGATCCCATTCACACAGTTCCACATTCATACCTGGAAGCTGCCCAGTACTAACCTGACTCCGCCAGATGGATTGCTTCGCATTTGCTCAGCATATCCATCTGGGAACTTTCCGTTGGAGAACGTTTTGGAAGGGGCAAAAATACTGGTTACCTGATTGGATAAACCAACATAGCTGGTGATAGACGGACCAAATCAACCAATCAGATCAACGAAGTGTATGACGTACAAACAGAGCAACGACGAAGCCAGGCTACCCCTGCTGCTGCAGGCAAAGCATAGCTCGTTAGCTCAGCAAGCAAGCAACATGTCGGTAAAGGATATTTGCCGTTCGTGTAACGAGAATTTAGGAATAAAAGGCCCCATTTCAGGTTCCCGGTCCATATTCCAAAAGAAGGATCCAAGAGAAAAAAGCATTAGCGAGCAGCTAACAGAATCAGGGCTACCGCTGTCTGAAAATGTGTCTAGATCAGGTCAGATTTGCATGCGTTGCTTCCGCTTGCTGAGCCTCGTGAGAACATCCTGATCTCGCAAGCTCCTCGTTGCATCACACCTAAACCCGCCTCAACCAACGCTGATTGGCCTGTTCGTTTGGTGAACGGCTCCAAATTTTCTCTGCCTCAAGATGCCAGACTGATCTGCGAGCAGAAAACTGGAGCTCGCGAGATCAGGATGGTCTCACGAGGCTAGCCCAGTGGAGCGGTTGGGGTTAAGGGCCTTGCTCAAGGGCACCTCAGTGGTGGTAATGAGGGAGGGACATGTGCTTCTCTTTCACTTTCCCCACCCATTTTTTAATCCTGTCAGTCTGGGGATTGAACCTAGGACAACTCTGCAGCTTGCTCACGCAATCACAGTGAGTCAGGGCAACGCAGACAAAGCTGTTGCAAGTGTGGTTACACTTTTCAAAACTCCACGCAGACTGCAATGTAATATAATGGTTAGCCGAAAGCAGTCGTGGTGTGGTTCCACTTCCTCTGAGACAACAGCATCTCTATGCCATGGTGACAGAATGACTGGCTGGAGGTTGTAGGTACGGGTTTATTTTGTGTGGTGTGTTAGATGTGAATAAATAACAAAATGTAAACATGATAAATAGGTTTGCACTTATTTTAAAACTGAAATAATGTTTTTGTTATTACAGAGAGAAAGTAGGCTACTGAAATAGGTACCAGTGGGTACCGGTACTGAATTTCGAGACGGGTGTTGGTATCGGTACAAAAGTTATTTTGTTATTGCCAATCGTTTTAAACCTCTAACCTTGAACAAAAATTACATGCAGACCTTTGAGTAATACGTATGTACACAGTAAGAAAATGGCTGTTGGTTTGATTCCTCCAACATCCAGTCCGAATTTTACATTAAAATCATTAAGTAGTCTGGCTATCACCAGACCAAGGTCAATCTTTTAAGATTGAACATTAGTCTGGGGAGTCTGCTCTGTATTTACTACTGCACAAGAGTTGTGATCAACGGGCATAGTTCAAATGACTCTGTACGCAATTGGATAGTCCTTCAACCAATCAGACCAATGATCCGGGTGACGTAGCAGTGACAGCGGCATCAACGGGTTGCTGCACTTCGTTGGCCGGCTCGTTGAATGTAAACAAAAAGCTGCTTGGTCGCTTCTCTATCGTCACCATGTTAAACCCACCAATAGCGCGCCAGGTGGATAAGCCAGTTTGTGATTGGTTCCCTCAAATTTGTAACGAAAACAGGATAGATAAACGTACAGGTTTCCAGCCTGAGCTGCAGGGCGAAGTCAAATTGCCGGCAGATCGAGCTGGGTTTACCCAGTCTAAGCATCAAGAGGACTAAGATATAATCCAGAGTTTGGTTTTAGGATCCAATAATAATCCAAACTGTGATAAGCCCCATGCCATAGCTGCGTGCATGTGCGTGTGTGCGTGCATGCATGCATGTGTGTGTGTGTGCTACCTTGGTTGAGAAATTCAAAAGAATTCAGTAAGAAGTTTGATGTGTAGATTACACCAGAAGATGCATTATGCAACAATACCATGACTTGTAATTTGTGAGGGCACGAATCGCACATGCCCTCGTTTTACCTCAGGGCTTTGTTAAAGTAAAATGAAATCACTTTGACTAAGAATTTTGTCTTTTTGACTGAGAACATGACATCTGACATGTCTACAGTCATGAGCATCCTGCCAGGCTGTACCAACACGTCAGTGTGACGCTCCTCACCTACATGCCCACTTTATAAGTTAAAGTTAGACATGTATCCAACAGGAGCATAGACTGTAAAAATAATGGACATAGCATCAGTGACGTCACCCATTGGTTTGTGGACTGCCGTTTTGAAGCCTTGAGAATTTTTGGGACAAAAGGGTGGAGCTGGGGAGGATGATGTAGCCAAGCCAGTGTTTTTTTATGGTTGCAATGACGCTGTGTCAAGCTAAACGCTAAAGAGGGAAAGTCATCCAGTGGAGATTTACCAGCGAGTAACCGCGAACCTCTTGGTACTGGCACCATTCATCTGCATGTACAGCAGTACAGAAAATCAGCATAACTAGTAAGTAATAAGTTACTTGCTTAAAGCTAGTGCTAGCTAGCTAAAAAAGGTACCAGTGGGTACCGGTACTGAATTCCGATACGGGTGTTGGTATTGGTACAAAAGTTATTTTGTTATTGCCAAATGTTTTAAACCTCTAACCTTGAACAAAAATCTGATTCAGACCTTTGAGTAATACGCATCTACACAGTAAGAAGATGGCTGTTGGTTTGATTCCTCCAACATCCAATCCGAATTTTACAACCCTAAATCAGAAAAAGTTGGGACAGTATGAAAAACACAAATAAAAAAAGAAAGTAGTGATTTTTAAATGTACTTTGACTTGTATTCCATTGCAGACAATGTGAACACAAAATATTTCATGTTTTTTCCGGTCAACTTAATTTCATTTGTAAATATACATCCTTTCCTGTCATTCAGACCTGCAACACATTCCAAAAAAGGTTGGGACAAGAGCAATTTAGGGCTAGTAATCAGGTAAATAGGTTAAATAATGATGTGATTTGAAACAGGTGATGTCAACAGGTGATTGTAATTATGATTTGGTACAAAAGCAGCATCCAAGAAAGGTCTAGTCCTTTAGGAGCAAAGATGGGCCGAGGATCGCCAGTTTGCCAACAAATACGTGAGAAAATTATTGAAATGTTTAAAAACAATGTTCCTCAAAGAAAGATAGGAAGACATTTGCTTATTTCACCTTCAACAGTGCATAACATAATTAAAAGATTCAAGAAATGAGGAGGAATTTCAGTGCGTAAAGGACAAGGGCGCAAGCCTAAGCTGAACAACCGTGATCTCCGAGCCCTCAGGCGGCACTGCATCAAGAATCGTCATTCATCTATAAGCAATATCACCACATGGGCTCAGGACTACTTTGGCAAACCTTTGCCAAGTACCACAATACGTAGTTACATCCACAAATGCCAGTTAAAACTACTGTGCCAAAAGGAAGCCCTATGTTAACAGTGTCCAGAAGCGCCGTTGACTTCTCTGGGCTCGGAGGCATCTGGGATGGACCATCACACAGTGGAAACGTGTACTGTGGTCAGATGAATCAGTATTTCAGGTATTTTTTGGGAGAAATGGACGCTGTGTGCTCCGGACCAAAGAAGAAAAGGATCATCCAGACTGTTACCAGCAACAAGTCCAAAAGTCAGGGTCTGTCATGGTATGGGGTTGTGTCAGTGCCCTTGGCAAAGGTAACTTGCACTTCTGTGAGGGCACCATTAATGCTGAAAAGTACATAGAGATTTTGGAGCACAATATGCTGCCTTCAAGAAGACATCTTTTCCAGGGACGTCCATGCATATTTCAACAAGATAATGCAAAACCACATTCTGCACACATTACAAAGTCCTGGCTGCGGAGGAAGAGGATACGGGTACTTGACTGGCCTGCTTGCAGTCCCAACCTGTCTCCAATAGAGAATGTGTGGTGCATTTTGAAGTGCAAAATGCGACAACGAAGGCCCCGTACTGTTGCCCACCTTAAGACTTGTTTGCAGCAAGAATGGGACAAAATTACACCTGAAACACTTCATCACTTGGTGTCTTCAGTCCCTAAATGTCTTTTAAGTGTTGTGAAAAAGAATGGCAACATTACAAAGTGGTAAATGCTTTACTGTTCCAACTTTTTTTTAAATGTGTTGCAAGAACCAAAATAGGAATTTTGTTTTTTTGAAACAAAAACAATAAAAATCATGAGGAACACATTAAATGATGTTCCGTTGTATTGTCTGCAATGAAATACAAGTCAAAGTACATTTAGAAATCACTACTTTAATTTTTTATTTGTGTTTTCCATACTGTCCCAACTTTTTCTGATTTGGGGTTGTACATTAAAAGCATCAAGAGGACTAAGATAGAATCCAGAGTTTTGTCCTAGGTTCCAATAATAATCCAAACTGTGATAAGCACCATGCCATAGCTGCATTAGTCCTCCTCTACTGTCCCTGTGATGAATGTGCCTAATCCCATATGGCCCAAGTTACAAGAAAAATTAAATATTACACGTTCCATGGTTTGAAATGTTTAAATTCCACACTGTCATCTCTTGCAGGACCTGTATCTCTGCCTGATGTACCAGAGGGGCTGCGCTGACAGAAACGACTGAGACAGCCTCGTAAATGGGTCACGTTGATTTGCCATGGGTCATGAGAATGAATTGACTCAATTTAGCAAAAGGCAAGATAGAATGTCAGAGCTCAGTGGGCCTTCGCTGGGCCGCTGAGCTCTGTTTAGTGTGCATAGCACAGTGTCGCACGGGCGCAGGGCTGACACGCCTGTGTTTGACTGATTATAAACCAGCGGTCACTGGGTAGTCTCACTGCTCTCTTTACTGCTCGGGACAGACACATGGGTTGGTGGATGGGCTCATTCAGCGGAGTTATAGCTCATCCTGTCTGAATAAGGACCCAGGTTAAAGCAGCTGTTTACAAAAGACAGAGTTGCACCTTTGTTGTGTTTACTCTAGGTTCATCTGAAGTGTGTGTCCATGCGCACATAGGTAGCCTATGGCTGAGAACTCATTAGGTGACAGTTAATCCTATATGTGTGTGTGTGTGTGTGTGTGTGTGTGTGTGTGTGTGTGTGTGTGTGTGTGTGTGTGTGTGTGTGTGTGTGTGTGTGTGTGTGTGCTTGTGGGTGGGTGTGTTTTTGATTCTTACTGACTTAGTTTCAAGATATTAAGCCAATAGTTATTCATAATAGCCCAAAAGATATATATTTGAAAGACTACAAGTAAAGTTGTTTTTGTTTTTTCATTATTGATCAATCAGTCAATTGTTTTGGGATATTTTTTAATTTATTTTTTAAAGCTGCACTAATCAATATTGTTATGTTAACTATGGACCAAATGACAATGTGTGATGTGAAAGGAACCCCAACTCATTTTAGCATCTTTCCGCTCAACTTTAATATTTGGCTTGGTCTCACTGCTCAGCATCAGGCGGCAGACAAAAGTTAGCAACTAGCTAGTGAACATAGTGAAGCATCTAGCAGCTAGATGGTTCCTTCAGGAGTTGGTGAAGACTTACATTTGGCAGGTTGCTAGAAACACGACACACTCCATGTCATCTGGTTGTGTGTTAATGAGCAACTTTTTTCAACCACATGTGTCACTGTTGTGTATACAGCCAGTTTCCACTGCCTCCAAGCAGACAAACAATCAGTTCATACAGGTTTCAGTTTGAATCCATTTTATTAAAACAGTAGGATCAAAAAAATGTAGTGAAATTCTATAACTGCATAGTTATATGCAACCTGCAACCCATCCTAAGTATTAGTGGCAGTGGACAGCTATACATACAGCATCCGGGGAGCAACTTGGGGTTCAGTGTCTTGCTCAGGGACACTTTGACATGTGGCCTGGACCATCTGGGATTGATCCGCCAACCTTGTGGTTGTGAAGCAACCAGTTCACCTCCAGGCCACACCACCCATGAGGACCCATCATAGTTTCCCAGAGCCGAAGGTGACCTTTTTTTAACTTGTTTTGTTCAACTACCAGCCCAACATGAGAATGTTACATTTAAAACAAATAAAAGCATACAATCCTTACATTTGAGAAGCTGCAACCAAAAAATGTTTAGAATGTCTTCCTTAACAAATAACTTCATTGATAAATTATCAAAATTGTTTGTTGTGAATAATCATAAATAACATCATCAATAATTAATGGGCTAATCATATTAGCACTAATTTAGCGGAACAAATTTCTCGATTGAAACGTCTAGAAACAACAGTTTTTACATCTCTATCTGGATTTAAAAACACAGCAGGGAAACTTAAGATCCTGCAGATGTATTCATCTCCATTTATCCTCCATCCTGAACCACAGAACCAAAGGACTGTTTCATCACTGCCTGCTAACTGTCTTACCCTGTAGGTCTGGATCCACACAAAGTATGGTCAGAGGGCAGAGACTCTGTGGAGGGAGCAGGTTTCATCACTCACTGTGCTCCTTAGGTTTGCGTCCCACAGGGCAGAGGGGGAAGGTAATGACATGGCTGCAGCTCACATCAGTACGGAGGAGGGTCGTAGCACAAGACAGTACCACAGTGACTCCAGCATTCCTTCTTAAGCATCTGCTTAGGTCATTTAGTCTGGGCCCAAGTCCGAACTCAAGGCTTCCGAGTGGCTCCGGGCTTCATTCAGGGAAATCTGGAGGAGATTTCCTAGATTGGAATGCTGGGCCTGGAATCATCTCTCTCACTTGTTTTTGTTCTGATTGGTAGTCTGTAACAGAGCTGCTTTTTTTAATGTGTTACAGAGTGAGGATGGATCTCTGATCATGAGAGCTGTTTTAGAAGCTTAGTGCTCGCTCTGTGAACTAGAGCAACTGCAACCACAGAAAAACCACATGAGACCAGAAGTAGTGACGCAAGACGCACGCCGGAGCAAAGCCTGGGAAACTGTGTCACTGAAAGTGCAGCAGTGCATCTTACATCCTCTGTCTGTTTGTCTGTCTGTTTGTGCATTTTAATGAAGCATTTGGACACTTATGTCCAATAGTGTCAACAACTGTGCAGTACATAATATTTTCAAATTATTGTGCAAAATATGAAATATATATTTCTTGTGCTAGAAGCATTATAAAGCCTGTCTGCAAATCACAAAGCGGGGATGGTTATTTATTTTTTCCAAATAAATCCCTAACTTGCCCACAGGATTATGCAATTCTGGACTTTTTATTAAAACAGGGAGGATGTAAACACAGCAATATTGGAATTTAAGGCAGCTGGATAATTTGTTAGATGATTCAACTATTAACCCTGGATTAACAATGTTACTTTACAACTTTTAAAAGAAGTTAGGGTGAAGGTCTGCCACGGAAACCATCCATCTTCGTCTGCTTATCTGGGGTCGAGTCGCGGGGGCAGCAGCTCCAGCAGGGGACCCCAAACTTCCCTTTCCCGAGCCACATTAACCAGACCAACTGGGGGATTCCAAGGCGTTCCCAGGCCAGGTAGAGATATAATCCCTCCACCTAGTCCTGGGTCTTCCCCGAGGCCTCCTCCCAGCTGGACGTGCCTGGAACACCTCCATAGGGAGGCGCCCAGGGGGCATCCTTACCAGATGCCCGAACCACCTCAACTGGCTTCTGAGCTGACTGAGCTTCTCACCCTATCTCGCCACCCTCACCCATTTCGGCCACTTGTGGTTGGTTCATGCAATTTACTAACATTTGTATCCTACACTAAGTTACACAGAGCAGATAGTTTGGTATAGCTGATGTGAAAACTCAAAGCAGACATCTACTGTAACAGTTCAGCAAGTCCTTGTGAGTCAACATTGAAATTGGCAGGATCTGGAAATACCAAAAAATGTGGTAACTAGTGTGTTATTATTGTTGTCAAGTATGTGCCAGAAACATGGAGTGTTTAACTTCAGTGGGCACACTTCTTAAATTCTGCTTCTTCTCTATGACATTTTTTTACATGTAATTCCGTGCATGAAATGTTAGACGTTTGATGTGTAGATAACATATTGTGCAAACAAAGTAAGTCAGCATTAGTTTCATTGATCAGAAGATGCATTATGCAACAATACCATGACTTGTAATTTGTGAGGGCACGAATCACATATGCCATTTACAATGCCCTCGTTTTACCTCAGGGCTTTGTTAAAGTAAAATGAAATCACTTTGATTAAGAATTTTGTCTTTTTGACAGAGAACATGACATCTGACATGTCTACAGTCATGAGCATCCTGCCAGGCTGCACCAACACGTCAGACAAACTAGCAAGTGAGACCATAAACTTATTATGAAAATGTTTATTGAGGTAATGAATCAAGTATGAAGTAGGATCATTTTCCTGTAGACTATAGAAACAAACTTCTTTTTGAAACCAGTGGAGTCGCCCCCCTCTGGAAGTTAGAATGCAGGTTTAAGGCATTTCCGCATTGGCTATACTTTTCAGACCCGGAAGCTTTGTTCATTATTTTTTACAGTCTATGATCAGGAGTGAAGTGAGGAGAAAAGGTTGAGGGTGGGGTAAACCATTCTTTAGAGTGTACAGCTGAATTTGGTGAGGTACAGATTTCGCTGGTGCTCAAGAGGTTAATGATAGCCTACACCAGGGATGAGATTGTTGATGTTGGGGAAAGACTGTTGTCATAGCAGCCAAAGTATTGTCAAGTTATGGTTAAGGCATGGCAGCAAATAAAAACTTGGTTAAGATCAGGGAGGGCCCAGAGTTATGATTATAGGCTCCTTGGATAGTTAATGTTAGGTGTGATTGTTGGGTTAGAAATGGTTAAACTATCACTGTTTGGGCATGGCCTTCTGGCTATGCAGATTTCTGGGTTTTGGGTTAGTGTTGGGTTCAAACCTTTTATAACTTGTGAGATATATATATATTGGAAACGTTGTAATGATTTGGAATTTGCTACCCACCCACCTCAGTTTTCTTTAAAATCCTTTTGATCAGGTCTGAAATGGTCAGTCTGAACATCTTAGTTTTTGTGTGATTACAAAAATCTTTGAGACCAAAACAAATCAATTTTAGAATATTAAAAGCAGTATGTTTTAACCTTAACTGGAACCAGTAGAAATGACCAATGACCAACAGAAAAGGTGCATGTAAGTTTTTGTTTGTGTGAGATTGTGTGGTATGTCTATCAGTGTGTGAGGGCATGGGTGTGTGTTTGCCTGCGAGAGGCCCAGTGAGTGGGAGAGTCAGGCTCTGCTGGGACTCACAGCTGCTTCATGGTGCTGTTCCAGGAAGAGCTGCTGGACTTGTTAGTGTTTACTGGCAGTCAGTTGTGTGTGTGTGTGTGTGTGTGTGTGTGTGTGTGTGTGTGTGTGTGTGTGTGTGTGTGTGTGTGTGTGTGTGTGTGTGTGTGTGTGTGTGTGTGTGTGTGTGTGTGTGTGTGTGTGTGTGTGTGTGTGTGTATCTTTGTGTCGATGTTTTAGGCTGGGTGTTGGTCCACTCTTGCTAGGCCTCTCATCCTCTCCTCATCAGCTGCCCTCACACTCCTCTGGTCTTCCCCTGAAAGTTGTAACAGTACTACATACTAGGCCATGACACACAGTTACAGAGAAATCAAGGCTTATTCTATCTACTGAAAATTGGGCAATGTTGGTCCCTGTGCACACACTGCTCTCATTTTGTTGTCTCATTTGCTTGAATCTCAAACTTCTGAACTAACAGGATGACAGATAGGTATATGATATACAGAACATATAAAGATGTTAATATATAGGCTACAGTATTTTTTTAAGATTATTTTTTGGGGGCTTTTTATTTGATTAGATAGTGATAGACAGGAAATGAGGGAGAGAGAGAGGGGGGATGACATGCAGCAAAAGGTAGCAGGTCAGATTCAAACTCTGGCCACTGCCAAGGACTCACACACACTACCAGGTGAGCTAGAGCTCGCCCCTCTGTATGTTATTCTTAATGTGAATTTGCAATATGCAAATATTGGGCTACTAAAATATGCCATTTCGAAAACATGCTAATTGAAATGTTTATAAACGTGTTCACAGAAAATGGTTCAGTGTACTTTCACAAGGATGAACTAGGCAGAAATAGTTGCTTTTATCTATTTACCAATTCTTTGCTCAATATTTCGGAACCCCTTAACATCCAGTTAAATTTCTGCTTTAAGTATCTTTGCGGTTGGAAAAGTAATTGACTTCCACACGTCTGATGTGAAGCTATATGATGTTTCCAGAGTGAAATATTCAAATCCTAGTCTCTGTGTTTTTATGGCTGCACCTTACTATCAAATTCCATACCAAAACTCAGCTTGACACATGATATTTGGTATATTTGGAAACTGGGATATCCGCTACAATTTGAAGTAAAGTTCTGTGGGTTTGCATGGTGTGTGGCTGCACAGCGTGCATTTGAGGGGTTAAAGAGGTTAAAACAGGTCAATGCAGAAGTATGAGGTTCTGCTCTAACAGCAGGTAATATACTGTAGGTGTAAAATCAATAGCATGAAACCACAAACATGTTCTTTTTCCAAGCCTAATTCCACCTACAGTATATCACAGAGACAGAGTAAATATTCCACTGAATATATGTCTGCAGGAGAAGAGTTGTGAATCTATCATGACACTGTAAGTCCCCTCAGTTACTCCTCAGACCCTCATGGGTCTTGTCACACTTTGAAAGGCCAGTAGAACAGACTAAACATGGTGAGACTGGCCTTTCTCCTCACTAAGCTCAGAGGTGTCTGGGCCAGGTGCAGATGGACTCCCTTGAACGGTGTGGTGTGTGTACAATGAGTGTGACTGTGTGTGCCTGCTCTCCTGCAGGTGACGTGGAGGGGAACGTGATACCTAACAGGACATGATGTCAATTGGGGGGGTTGCCGATGTGTTGGTTCTCTTGGAATGTTGAATGTTTCTCTTCACTTATTTTCACTGGGTTTCATGTTCAAAGGAATTTCCCCTGAAAAGCCCTCTGCTTAGCACACAACCCACAAGAGTTGTGTGTGTGTCAGACTGCTAGTGTGTTTTAATGGATTAAGGTAATTCGTTAGTGTATATCTGGATGTGTTTCTGTAGTTCTATTCTTTGGAGGACCGAGCAACATCACTAAAAAGAAGCCCAAAAGGGGCAAAATACATAATTATTAGATTTTAAAACAAACCACAAACAATACAAGGAACAATGGGCAAAACTATGACAGCATGACCTTTAAAGCTGCATCGTTTGAGGTTTTTGGCCAACACCAACATAATTATCTTATAAAGTTGTTATGTAAAATATATAAACATAGTACACGTCAAGCAGATACATATCAACAGTCGCGTTCATCCAGTGTGTTTCTGGCCACCTGATGAAGTCCAGTTTTTGCTCTCCTTTTGGGCCCCCACCAACTCCAGACAAAAATATCTGGTTCCTTTAGCTTCCAAGTCCTCCTACTTGCCAAGTACTCTCTGTCGTGTGGTTCAGGGCAGGTAGTGTACAGTATCTGAAAGCAGCAGGAAATAGCGCAGATGAGAGCCGTTGGAGTGAACCAAAACAATCAAGTTGTGGAAAAGCTAACACTGATCTGAAAGATGCCAAAAAGCTCCTCAGAATTGAGGGGAAGTGCACAGTCGAGTGATAATTGTCTGTAGATGTATCACTAAGAGCGACCCCTTTCACGTTAAATATAGCAATTTGATATATTGTTAGCATACAAGTGTTGATTATTAGTGCAGCTTTAAAGATTCACTTTAGGTAGTAATGGTAAATGTTTGGCATGCAGAGAAGGTTAGCGGTTTGAATTTAGTGTAATAAAGGACCTCAAGTATAGTAATACGAACATATCCGTCAATGTGTGCTTTTACGTTAGTTGGTGTGTGTGTGTGTGTGTGTGTGTGTGTGTGTGTGTGTGTGTGTGTGTGTGTGTGTGTGTGTGTGTGTGTGTGTGTGTGTGTGTGTGTGTAGAGAGATTACATAGAGATAAGAGCAGCTAAAATGGCCTCAGTAGTCCAGTGTGGACCTCGGCGAGGAAAGCGGGAGGAAATGGGTCCAGAGGCCAGACTCAGCTGTGTATATATTCTGTGGGGATCTGAAAGTGGCCATGTACCCATCCTCCCCTGCCTCCCACCACCCACTCCCTCGTTCCCTCCCTCCCTCCGTCGCTCTGTTGGCCAGCGCCACTCCGTGCGTCTCAGGGCAGATTTCTCCCACAGTTGGGAGTGCTGGGTTGTGTGGCGGCCTGTTTATACTGGAGCGTGGACTTCCTAGTGGCAGCCTGCACCTATCTAAACATCCCCCCGGCCGCTGATCTGTGTTCCCGGCCTCGCACAGCCTTCCCCCTCCTCCTCCTCGTCCACCCGCCTCATCCCCACCCGGCTCATTCTGCTCTCTCTCACACCCTCTTTCTGCTTCATCACTCCTTCACTGCGGGTCCTCTCATCATTGCTACGCACTCTTCATTTTTTCCTTTTTCTTTCTGACCCATTCTAGCTCTTTCATTTCTGGTCTTCCTTCTTTTCTCCGCTTACATTTTTCTCGTCATGCTTCTTCTTCCATTGCTGCTTTTTCTCATGATTCAGTTTCACTTGCACTTTAACCCTTGACTTTGTCTTGCTGTAGAAGAGAAAAAAGCAGGATACAGTGGTTAAGGAGGGATTCTTCAAAACACAATTTATGTATTGTTAGACCTTTTATGATTTGTTTTTATTCTTACATAAGTCAGTCTCAATGTGACTGCTTTTGCTATGCTACAAGCAGGACAATAAAACATGAATGAATTTGACTAAACAAATGTCAGCCGAGAGTTGTACAGTTACAGTTAACATATGGTGCATCCTAATACAGGTGCACAATACAGATACTGAAGTTTAGCAGGTACAATATTTACCGTGTCTGCCATCTTAGTAATGGACTCAGGCTGATCCGAAAGTCATCAATTGTGCAGATATTTGTTCATAACAAAGTATTGGACAAACCTAAATTTTGATGATTGCGCTATATGGAAAAGTTAAGGGATCATCAAAGTTATTATGATCAATGTCAGATATATTTCATTGAATTAGGTCATAACTTTGACCAGCTGGTGCAGCTAGATGAAAAGTCAGGGGATCACCAATGTCATACAGATGACATCCTCTGTGGACCATAAATGTCTACCAAATGTCATAGCAATCCCTCCAATAGCTGTTGAGATATTTCAGTCTGGACCTTGGACCAACCGGCCAACAGAGAACTGACATAGCCATCCCTAGAGTGTGGGTAAAAATAATGCTTTTATTTTCTCAAAATCTACAACCCCAAATCAGAAAAAGTTGGGACAGTATGGAAAACACAAATAAAAAAAAAAAAGTAGTGATTTCTAAATGTACTTTGACTTGTATTTCATTGCAGACAATGTGAACACAAAATATTTCATGTTTTTTCCGGTCAACTTAATTTCATTTGTGAATATACATCCTTTCCTGTCATTCAGATCTGCAACACATTCCAAAAAAGGTTGGGACAGGAGCAATTTAGGGCTAGTAATCAGGTAAAATGGTTAAATAATGATGTGATTTGAAACAGGTGATGTCAACAGGTGATTGTAATTATGATTTGGTACAAAAGCAGCATCCAAGAAAGGTCTAGTCCTTTAGGAGCAAAGATGGGCCGAGGATCGCCAGTTTGCCAACAAATACGTGAGAAAATTATTGAAATGTTTAAAAACAATGTTCCTCAAAGAAAGATAGGAAGACATTTGCTTATTTCACCTTCAACAGTGCATAACATAATTAAAAGATTCAAGGAATGAGGAGGAATTTCAGTGCATAAAGGACAAGGGCGCAAGCCTAAGCTGAACAACCGTGATCTCCGATCCCTCAGGCGGCACTGCATCAAGAATCGTCATTCATCTATAAGCAATATCACCACTCAGGACTCAGGACTACTTAGAGCCACAAATTTAGTTACAGCCACAAATGCCGACTTCTCTAGGCTCGGAGGCATCTGGGATGGACCATCACACAGTGGAAACGTATACTGTGGTCAGATGAATCAGTATTTCAGGTATTTTTTGGGAGAAATGGACGCTGTGTGCTCCGGACCAAAGAAGAAAAGGATCATCCAGACTGTTACCAGCAACAAGTCCAAAAGCCAGCCAAGTCTGTCATGGTATGGGGATGTGTCAGTGCCCTTGGCAAAGGTAACTTGCACTTCTGTGATGGCACCATTAATGCTGTAGCACAATATGCTGCCTTCAAGAAGACATCTTTTCCAGGGACGTCCATGCATATTTCAACAAGATAATGCAAAACCACATTCTGCACACATTACAAAGTCCTGACTGCAGAGGAAGAGGATACGGGTACTTGACTGGCCTGCCTGCAGTCCCGACCTGTCTCCAATAGAGAATGTGTGGCGCATTTTGATGCGCAAAATGCGACAACGAAGACCCCGTACTGTTGCCCACCTTAAGACTTGTTTGCAGCAAGAATGGGACAAAATTACACCTGAAACACTTCATCACTTGGTGTCTTCAGTCCCTAAACGTCTTTTAAGTGTTGTGAAAAGGAATGGCAACATTACAAAGTGGTAAATGCTTTACTGTTCCAACTTTTGTTGAAATGTGTTGCAAGAACCAAAATAGGAATTTTGTTTTTTTTTAAACAAAAACAATACAAATCATGAGGAACACATTAAATTATGTGCTGTTGTATTGTCTGCAATGAAATACAAGTCAAAGTACATGTAGAAATCACTACTTTCTTTTTTTATTTGTGTTTTCCATACTGTCCCAACTTTTTCTGATTTGGGGTTGTATTTGTTTCAGTTTGAAAAATAAAGATCATGTGACCACACAAAATCTGAGATGTGAAGATACGCCGCTAGTTTAGCTATCGCTAAATCCATGCTATCCAAGAAAACCCCAGCTCTGCAGAAAAAAGGTTTTCTCTTGTACTGTGCCATTTTTATCCAATAATCAGGCCATTATTAGTTGATTACAATATCACTCTCTCACACACACACACACACACACACACACACACACACAATAAACACAGGCACACGTCAGACATATAGCACACCTCCTCTTTGTTTGTTTATTTGTATGATTACCAGCTCCTGTCCAAAAGTGCAGCAGCAGGATATCTGGTGTAACACAATAGCATGGTCTGTTCCCCGGGGAGCTCTCTGCTCTATACTGTACAGTAAGACCACTGGAGCATCCAACTTAGCATTATCGCTTTTGTCCAAGTAACAGCTTCTGCAACACTTGCCTCGAGGCAAGCTAATACTGCATCATGGGGTGTTTATGTGTTCAGACAACTGGTTTCATTCCCACCCTCTCCACCTTCTGCACTGGTGAGTCCTTATCTTAGTCATGGTTTTACACTGTTGAAGAATGAGCTCTCTCAGGGGATCCCTTCAGCCTGTTTTGGACTGTTTGGTTGATGTGAGCAGTGGTGATTGAAATATTTGTTCTGGTGTAGTCAGTCCGAGGTGAAGTATGTTGGATAAGCAATGACTGTGAAGTCTCAGGGGACACGTGCATGTTCATGTTCGCCCTGGGTGAAGAATGTGTGTGTTAAGTGTGGGTGAAGTTTGGAGTGTGAAGTATGGAGGTCCGGCGAGAGCAGGGCCAGAGAAAGCTCCAGTGAAAGCGCACCCTTGCTGACAGATGAATTGCTCTAATTAGAAATCCATAACATCCTGCCACATGGCCGCCTTATCCCCAGCACACTTCCTGCTCTGGGCCAGGCTGACGACAGCCAGCCCTGCTCCTTCCGTCACTCCGAGCGAGGAAACCAATCGACGAACGAGTGTGGGTGTCTCCTCCAGCACATGCCCCAGGCAAGTCTTATCTGTTAGTCCCCCCTTTTCTCGACCACAAGTGTGTGTGTGTGTGTGTGTGTGTGTGTGTGTGTGTGTGTGTGTGTGTGTGTGTGTGTGTGTGTGTGTGTGTGTGTGTGTGTGTGTGTGTGTGTGTGTGTGTGTGTGTGTCATCCCAGCCCTTTGTGTCTGGAGTCTTGTTCAGCTGGCTGGCTCACTGTCTCTATCACTTCCTCTGTTTTTGCCAGTCTCTATCACACTGCTGCTCTATCCGTCTGCCTCCCCCATCTCCCCCTTCCATTCCTCGCTTCTGCCTCCTCCTCCCAGGTGTCTGGATGGGGGGCATGAGTTGAGGGAGTCCAGAGACCAGCACGGGGAATACAGATGATAACAGACGTTGCAGGCCTGGCTCATGTGCAAGGAGGGTTCTTGCTCTGGCAGGAGCAGCGGTGCCAGCTCGTTGGATACACAGCAGGCCAGCAGACAATCTGCTCTGCACATTAGGCAAGACATAACTGCGATCCGTGGCCCATCGTAAACATTATGCAAAGCTTAATGGCCCCTGCTGAATGCTCTGCACTATCTCTGGCTCGTTATGAGATGAATGGCTCTGGAGTAGGTTTAATGGTCCTGTAGCTACTAATCTCTCAGCTGATGAGAGGTTTCACAGCAAGTTTCTCATAAGACAGTGTTAATAAGTAAGCTCTTACAACATAAGGTGTTTTAATGAAGTGTCTAGCTCCTGCAATCTGCCAAAACAGCTTCATTGCACATTTGGGGGAAATTTGCACGTGTCTGTAACACTTTAAGAGGCATGCAACATTACTATTCTGCTAGAAATCTCTCTCTCTCTCTCTCTGTTGTATTGATGGTGTTGGAAAATGTTTCGGGTGCAGGTCCTGAACATGATCAACATTGCTGGTGTCACCACTGACACTTGAGCTGGACTGCTTTCTCCTTTTGCTGTAGATATTGCAACTACCAGCGCCTTACTAGCAGCAGTGTTTGGTTTCCATTCATTGTGGCTCCAGCTTAAAGCAAATTTCTTAAATCACGGCAGAATAAAATTTAAATCAGAGTGTGTTTTCATTATCTACCTTCAGGCAAATATATTTAAGAGGAGGCTTTGCTGATCTAGGGTGTTACAGGTAACTATGGGTCGCAGATGATCACAGACGAGCCAATGCACCCGCCTCCCAAATATTAGCAATGCGTTCCGTGGCCCTGCACATACAAATTGATTGCCTGATCCATCTCCCCTGTTGGGAGGTGTGTTGGAAATCACTGGAACTGAATTGGTAACATTAACATTGTACCCCTGATCTGTAAAAGTATTAAACAGCCATGCAAATGCCTCAGAACGTCACCTGTGCCCATTTACTTAATATGCAGATCGTTTTTATTCATTTTTAGGGGGAAGTGCTTGCTGGTAGAGTGGAGTGATGTAACGGAGAGAGGCAGGTTAACATGAATCCTTTGCCAACAGTAGAAGGAGCAGAATCAGGTACAGTACCACCATGTCAATGTATATTTAAAAAAACTATTTTCATCAGCCTTTATTGCATCTTCTTCTTTTCGCTATGCCATTTTTTCACCTCGGCCAAACATGTAAAGTTTGTTCATTCGGATGTCTTCACAAATTGAACGTGTGTGTGTAACAACAGGTTTCTGGAAAAGTAACTAAATGCACTTTTCAAGTCAGTCACACTTGTTCAGCGGGGTTAAGAACTTGTTGCTGAGCTAGCTCCGGTGTAAGTTATACAATGTTTTCAGGCTCATCAAACTGTTCAGTGGCTTCTTGTGCCCTGTGGATACAGACATCTGTGATCATGGAGAAAAAATACTTTTTCCAAAGGATGGAAGTAATCACTGAGAATGGTATTGTATTTGTTGGCATTTATCTTGCCCTCTGAGGTGAAGATTAGACCAAAACCAGAGCAGGGAAATCTACCCCACCTGCTTTCAATATACATTTTATTGTTATATTTTATGCTGGCACTTTCTATATTGCAGGGTATAGTCTTCATGCAATGGGCAGATTTAAAGTGAAATATGACACAAAGGCACTGGAGCAAACCATCTTTTACAGCACCATTACATTTTTGTGTTGAGTGAACTGATGGAATTTCAAAATGCGCACAAACACACTCACACACTGATGTAAAATACAGCAGCACCAGACATGCACATTCACAGAGATGCTCAGGCTCTGCGGTCAAAACACACATACAATGCCACAGTGTAAGATTTGCTGTGGTCTAAGCAGACTGGACCACGGCCATTGTTTTTATCCCTTTTGTCTTTTCGGTGAACCCGCTTACACATGCTCACACTCACAAACACATGCCACTAGCACTACACATGAGCGTACACACAACACACAACCCTGGTGTGTGTGTGTGTGTGTGTGTGTGTGTGTGTGTGTGTGTGTGTGTGTGTGTGTGTGTGTGTGTGTGTGTGTGTGTGTGTGTGTGTGTGTGTGTGTGTGTGTGTGCGCGCCCACACACATACCGGCATACATGTATTTCTGGCTTCATGTTTAAAGTATGCAGTTTTGTGTGTGTGTGTGCGTCTGTCAAAAGAAGTAAGGGGAAGGGGGAAACAGGCAACGGAGAAGGGAAAAGTGGGACAAGAGAGAGTCAGAGAGAGAGTTGAGCCACAGAACAACGCTGCTGCGAGCAGCTGTGGCACTCCCAGATTTCCCCCTGATTGCTTTCAGCTGGTACTTGAACCCTGGGCCTTTTGGGTTTTGGAGGCCAGCCCAGACCCCACAATCCCCCCAGCGCCCCATCCAGCTGCCTGACCCCTCCCTGACCCCGTGCCGAGGATAGGAAAATACGAGCCGTGCCAAGCCAGAGAGACTCTTTTATTTTGCCTGCTGGCATGCTGCCGGTGACCAGGGCTTACATAATGGGAAACATAGCAGGACCCAGCAGAAAGCAGCCCCTGCCCGGCTTTCTCTTTTTCCTCACCAATCGATCCTCCCCTTTCTCCCCCATCTCCTTTCTCCTCTTCTTCATTTTTTTTCCCACTGCGTTCCCCTCTCGCCCCCATTTGCTCCGTCCTCTTCCTTCCCCTGTGCACTCTGCCTCCCCTCCTGTTTGTGATATATCTTTTTGGGCCCACTCGCCTGGGCACATTTATTACAGACAGCCTCGACACAATCCTGAAGCCGAGCCACCAGCAACACAAAGGCACAGCGCACACTCGCAGACACACTCAAACGCACAGCCGCACACACGTGTGGGCGTGTGTTTGCACACTCTAAAGCGTTTACAGCTTGTGTTGCTCGTCCTTGTGTAGAGAACTTTAATGGAAGAATGTACATTAGGTAATTAAACGTTCCCTCCACATAAGGACATAAAGAATTACAGTGATACATTATAGCATATAATAGCAATTTTATGTTTTTGCCGCTTGTTTTATGACCTCAGTGTGGTAATATGATGTCTTGAGGTTTTTGTTTTGCTTTATTTTAGCTCACTTAAGCAAATTCCTATCAACCACGTTGAAATGGCAATAAAGTATTGAATCTTTAATCATGAGTCAGTTTCTTTTAAAAGGAACACCATGCTTTGTTCGGCATCAGTGTGTTGTTTCTATGTCCAATTTCACTGTAGCTTCACTTTGATAAAGAGATGTCAGATGCAGGAGCTCATGGCTGAATCTTCCTTTGCTATTAGTTTAGTTGGCATACTTTGGGATTACAGAACCTGTCTGTTGCCATTTATTGGGTTTAATTTAATGGCCCTCTTCATAAGAATTAATTTGGAAAGACGAAACAGTACCAGGAAAAACGAGCTTGGTACATTAGTGCTTGGTTTTCTTTTCTGTCTGAACTAAAAATGGAAGAGCAAGGCAGATTGTCAAACCTGTGAACTGCCAAGTAACCTTTTCCCTCATGTTAGCCTCTCAATTTGATAAAGTCCACTGGGAGCCAATTTGGAGGTGATCACAAACCAATTAGTTGCACAGTGTTTTTTTAGGATGACATCACCAGACCACAGTGCTCCAGTTTAGTGAGGTCTAGACTGGCTCACCACAGCTGAGGCAGGCACCACAGAAATAGGTGGCTTTTGTAAAAAAATATATATACTTAAAGAATCATTTTTCGAAGAAACAATACGCATATATCAAATATCACAAACTTTGAAAAAAGGAAAATCCCGCACTATGCTCTTGCTTATAGCATCACCATTTATTAAAGAAAACTAATGTTTCGGTCCCCTGTGGACCTTCCTTTTCCCCAGACTTTAAGGATAATTGCAATTTATTACAACTTGAGCATTAGTTGTTATTATGTCATTGCAATTTTTGTCTTTTTCTTATCATTTCTATCAGTCATGATAGCACCAAAGTGATTGCCTAGTTAGGGAACATGGCAACATTGCTAATAAGCGCTCCGATGGGGCAAGAAACCAACCTAATGCCAGTATGAACCGCAATTTTAGTGTTGTCATAATTACTGGCTAGTGCACTAAATCCGCAGCTGAAAACTGTCCCCTGAATTTCTTTTTAATGACACTATATTTTTGCTGCATTTTACATCTTATGTAGGAAAGAATGGGCCTTGGGGTTGAGAGCCACAGAGGATGACTTCGTGGACAGGTGAGCACAACAACAAACTTGCTAGGCAATGTAGCATTGCATGCATGCTGGTTTTGCTGTAATATGTGTGTTTGTGGCTGCAGCCGCTGTGGAGTTGATATTGTTTATATGATCAACATGATGTGATATTTTATTCTGCTGTTAGTTGTGTAAGAAGTGGCAAATATTTCATTTCTGTAGTCTCATAATGCTTGCTGCACCCACCGTGGTGTCCATAGCCTTTTTTATTTATTGTCAGTCATTTTTCAATTGTCTGAGTTTTGTCCTCTTTTCTGGTTAATTGTAAGGCTATACATAGTAAGGCTGGTTGTGTCATTGACTATCAGTTGCATGCACAAGGAAATATGCACAATGTGTGATGTGTATATGTTGACATGTTGAGGCACCTTATTTTGTAGACTAAATACATTCTTTGATTTCATAGATCTATCATTTAACATCATTAGCATATACAGTACATGTATTTCTTTAACCTCTCTTTTTTCTTCTACTCCTCTTCTCCTTCACCTCCTCATCACCCTCTTCTCCATCATCTCCTTCTCACTGTTCATCTTTTCTCTCCTTGTGTCTCTCACTTCTTACAACAAATCCTCACATCTCAATAGAGCAGAATCAGATTAAGTCATGGACGGGTGTTGAGGGAAAACGCTGACCTCTTCTCCTCCCTCTTTCATTTTTCAGTCTCTCTTTCTTGGCTCTTTTCTCCCCTCGGCGCTCCTTTATTCTCGCTCTCCCGTGTACCCCCCAGCCTTCCAGATTGTAATAATAGTAATAATGATAATAACGGTGATGGGCCCTGTGACGGTGATGTAAAGAAACATAATATTAGAATAACAAACACACTCTCTAACCAATGGTCATCAGTTGACCTCTGTGGATGTGAGTGTGTGCGTACGTGTGCGTACACCGTTGAGCTTCTGAAACTCCGATGTTTGTGTGTGTGTGTGTGTGTGTGTGTGTGTGTGTGTGTGTGTGTGTGTGTGTGTGTGTGTGTGTGTGTGTGTGTGTGTGTGTGTGTGTGTGTGTGTGTGAGAGAGAGAGAGATATGAAGAAACAGAAGAGACAGTGAGGGAGAGGGAGTTTGCTGGCATGCTGTATATACGGTCACTTCCTCTCCAGTTTAAACAGAGCAGGCTGTGCTGGCAACCTCCTCTCCCCACTCCAAATGGTTTGCATCATGTTTAAACCCCCCTGCCACCACCCCTCCCTCTCTCCCCCTCTCTCTCTCTCTTTCTCTCTCTCTCTCTTCCTTTCTCCATAAATCATCAAAATCTCAAACTTTATGTGTTTGAAAAAAAAACAACACCCATTTGCTTTCTCCCTGCAGAAGGGCATAATAAAAAGCTATAAAATGGTTCTAGGATCTCTTTCCACTTCAAACTCCCCCCCCCCCCTCCTCTTACCTCCTTCCATCCCTCTGCCGGCCTCTCGTCACCCTTGTGTCCTGGTCATGGTGCTCTCATATCTGGCTGGGTAGACTTCCCTCCTCAAGAACCGACGTGGCTCCAGTAAAACACCACATAAGGGGAGCTGGTGGCCTCAGGAGGCAGATTATCTCCATGCACACATTTCTATAGTAAACCCTCCTGTTTGTGAATCACACTAGTCCCCTGTGGTAACTCGCTAAACGCCTGGGTGGGACATAAATGGCCCAATTTTAAGCTCTGATAAGAATTCACTGATAGTAGATGAAAAATCCAACTGGCCATGGACAATCAACTGAAACATGAGCTGCCCTTTGGAGGCTGAGCTCACAGGCTCGATCACAAGCTTCATCATCAAAATAATGACACACAGAAATATAGAAACATATTTCAGACTGCCCTGCCAGCTTAATAACAACCTTTTCTTGACAGAGGAACCTTTTGCAGTTATGAAAATATTGACTGTGAGTATGGAAGTTAATTTGGGACCTTAGGATCAATATGTGTGACAGAATTATCTCAAGTTGGGGCATCCTGGTGACCAATCCATTGGTCAAAGATACCCTTTAACCAACATCATCGGTTCTATTCTGGGCAGGATTCTTTGTTGCATATCACACCTCTCTCTCTCTCTCTCTCTCCTCTTGTTTATCTGTGTCACCTATCACCTAACCAACAAAAGCAAAACTATAAAGAACATCTTAAAGCAATCTCAACTGAAGGCCCACCTACTGACTTTTTCTGAGCTTTAAACCAGATAAAGACTTTAACGTGCTGTTAAATGGTTGGAACAAAAAGCTATTACATTACAAGTGGACCTCGAGTGTTCCAAAATATCCTCCAAAAAAGCACAGCAGCATTATCATATATCTTTTTACATTAAGTATCAAAGGTAGAAGTAACTTGTAGTAGCTTGTCTGCAATGGCCACGTTTTGACTGTGCTCACAGTTCATTTCACAATACGTGTAGTTAAGTCAGAAGATAATAGACATGACGCCTAATGGGGTGCTGCAGGTTGGAGTTAAGGACGTAAGGCTGTGTTCAGACCGACTCTAGCTCTGCGTGGGAAAAAAAATGCAGCGCTCTCGTTTATTTCAATGGGGACAGTCTTGCGACACTGGGGCCTGCCAATGCAGGGTTTCCGACAGATAGTGTATCACAAATTCCTCTTGCTCACTACTAACAAGTGATTACATTACTATGACTTTATGTGATTAGTTCACACAAGTTCTTACAAAGTCAAATTTATTAAATCATCAGCTGTTCTCCTCCACCTTGGTACAATCGAGAGGACCTGTTCATTTATTTGATTATTTGACTTGCAACGCTTATGCCCGTGCTTCGTCTTCACCTCACTGTGTGTGCACTCTTAACAATAGAAATGTATACGAGTGAGTAGCACAGTTAAGGCCGTTAAATGTGTGGTTGACTGCGTGCAGTTTTGAGCGCCAAAAGGATAAAATGTTCCTCAGTGAAATAAGTCAGATTCTGCTTATCTATTCATTGTACATTCAGAGAGATGATTTGATTTCTTTTTTTGTGTGTTTACTTTAAGCCACATAGATAGGATTGAACTTTTGTGTGTGTGTGTGTGTGTGTGTGTGTGTGTGTGTGTGTGTGTGTGTGTGTGTGTGTGTGTGTGTGTGTGTGTGTGTGTGTGTGTGTGTGTGCTTGAGTTGGCACTAGCTAAGTCATTAAGCTTGGCTGTCCCTACACAGACCCCTCGCTGTCTTTAGTCATAAAGGGGATCTCTCAAAAGCCTGAGGAGACACTATAAATCAGCCAGGATATTTTGAGTATCACCCCACACACACACACATACACACACACACACACACACACACACACACACTCACACACACACACACACACACACACACGCACATTAATGCACATGCAAACTAAACTAGTTGACTACATGGGTGGGCACACATTACTGTCAGCTCCAGAGATGAAGCTGATAAAACAGGCCCTCAGCGCTGCAGATGAAAGGAAAGGGAGGCAATCTGGGGACAACCACCTTTAAACTAATAGACACACATTTGTACGTACACACATACATACACCCCATTGGGCTTTGGCTCTCTGCTCTGTCTAAGCAGATCATATTTCAACATCTCACCTCTAGATAAGAATGTTTATCAAAGGCTTTAAGTGTTTCTACTGAGCGCAGGTTTACACTCAAACCTCATTGTAACACACATTCTGCAACTCCTCACAAGCCTCTGATACATTACAGATGGCATCCTGCAAAAAAAAGAAATAATCTATTCATTTGGAATTGATTCAAACTGATAAATTAGGAGGGGAATTACCATTGTGAGTCCTGGTGGTAGCTAGGAGAGGAAGAAGCAGCGCTCATTTCCATTTCAAACAAGCTGCGTTTCCCTGCAGCCATATCTTCATTGACTGAACATGTTCCTCACTCAGTAAACTGGACCTGGATCAAAACAAGTCTTTGATTAACACCATCCAAGGCCAAGGACCTCAGCTACTGAGGGCCAAGGAATCCACAGACCAAAGGTTGGGACCAGGTGTGCGAGGGAAAATGTAAGGTGTGTTTGTGTGTGTGTGTGTGTGTGTGTGTGTGTGTGTGTGTGTGTGTGTGTGTGTGTGTGTGTGTGTGTGTGTGTGTGTGTGTGTGTGTACGTGCATGCGTGTGTGTGTGTGTGTGTGTGTGTGTGTGTGTGTGTGTGTGTGTGTGTGTGTGTGTGTGTGTGTGTGTGTGTGTGTGTGAGACAGAGTGTCATGTAGCGTAGCCAGAGCGTCAAAGACAGGCAGGCAGACTTCTTAAAATTCCAAACAGGTTACGCAGTTTATTTGCTCAGTGTCAAACAAGTACAAAAAAAAAACGAAATACAAAACTTGAAAGTAAAAGAAGAAACCTGGAGTCAAAACAACAAAATCTACTTGAAAAAAAGGAGACGAGCATTTGTGTGTGTGCGTGTGTGTTATAGTGTAGATTGTAGTACTGAAGGAAAACTAAAGCAAAAAAGGGAAAATGTTAGTTAAAGTCAGTAAGTGAAGGGTACATGTCAGTGGAAAAATGTGTAAAAGCACTAGAAGGGAACTTTCTGAGTTTAAAAACCACATACACAAATTTCACTCAGATGTCTGAAATGACTGGAGTATGAAAATATTCCATAATACCACATACTAATGAACAAAAATGCAAGCACAAATTTAGGCTAATTTTCGGTACCCTTGCTAGCATGTCCACTTGTAAAAACAGTGATGAAACATTAAAACACAAAGATACTCTAAATATCAGGCCATATCCATATTAATCCTTTACAGCAGATCTCTTATTTCCCCTGCCCCTTTCTTGCTTCAGTCATGGTCTTCTTCATTCTCGTTTGGCATTTGTGGTCAACAGGCTGGTGCAGTCTGATATATTTAGATGGGTGACCTTTAAGGCCCTGACACACCAACCCGATAATCGGCCGTCAGACCGTCTGGCGAGGTCAGTGACTCAAGTCTGTTTGGTGTGTTCCGTGCTGTTGTCAGTCGGAGGAGCTGTGCGTCTTCATTTGGGCTGATTCGACTTGTTGAATCGGAAGGCGGGCAGTCGGACTCAATGACCAATCTGATTGGTGGAGTGCTAACCCGGAAATGACGAGCAGGATGAGCGTGACGAACAGCCTCAAAAACATCTTTTAAACTGACATTTGTCGATCTGAAATGAAGACAGATTCAGCAACTGCATGGCCTATTTCTCGCTTAAAATGTTTTCAGAAACACATTTCGGTGAACTATTTTCGTAAAATATGAGATTCTGAATGAGCCACCATTATGGCCAATCAGCTGCCGGTTTTCATTTTTCTGGTGACAGTACAGATTAGTGCCGCCTGCTGTTATGGAGACGTATTACGTCTCGCACATGCGCAGAACATACGTTCAATTCGGCGTCAGTGTGTTACGACACTTTTTGGACCAACTCGGGGAGACTGATCAGTCCGACTGCCTTTTCTGCCGATGGTTGGCCGTCGGGTTGGTGTGTCAGGACCTTTACTCACACTAGGAGACTGGTGGCACTGTGACTTAAAAAAGAAAGTATTCTGAGCAAGTGGCATGAAAAGTAACCCACTAAACATGCACAAACAGACACTCACCTCCGTATACTTTGCAGCAGTATCAGGATGCACTCTGTGCTAAAGCCAGTGACTGTTTTGTGTATCGCCTGCGGTACAACTGTGGTGACAGGCTGCTTATGACAATTATACCCTTGCAGCAACGAAGTCAATTGACATTCCTGATTTAATTAGCCAAATGAAATAGGAGTTCATGCTGATAATTAAAGATGTGTCCAGAAACCACATGTATAAGCCTACTGCATGGTTGACTAAAAATAATAGTAGCATGTGCCATTATTTTACAGTGAGAGATTTTAGTAGTTTTTTATGGATGTGGATACCGCAGCAGTGACCGAAGGGTTAGCTTGTTATGTGTGTTCAGACGCGCACATACACAACCTCTCGTCTGAAGCTTTTCCTTTGAGTGACTCAGAGCAAAAGGCCATCACTAGCATCAGTGTTTGTATCCAAACTTGGTGACTCGGTCAGGGATAACAGGCTTTCAGTCCGCACCAAGTCAACCCCCTGAGGTAATAGAAAGCAGCTGACCTCAAACCTCAGAAAACTGCAGGTTACAGCCTTGTGACTAATGACCCCTTGTTTTCATAGCAAGCTGAGTGCCTTGGTGTTGCATGTGGCCTCAATAGAACACGTTTGTATGCACACACACACACACGCACGCACGCACGCACACACACACACACACACACACACACACACACACACACACACACACACACACACACACACACGGTCAGATGAAAGGAATCTTACCCTCCACTTAACAGCAAGTGCTCTGAACTTTGGAGAGTGTTAAATTTGACCTCAGTTGTGAGCAGTCATTGTGAGATGATGCACTTATCACTTATGTCATTCTTAGGTGCAGCATCCTATACTCAGGGCAGGTGTTAGGCTTGTGATACAATCTACTGATGAGACATTTCTTCATAAGCCTATTTTTTCTATTGCAATTTCTGCATCTACCCACATCAGAGGAAGTGTTTTCTTTTCATCAGTTCCTCACTCAGTTTATCTCTTGTATTCCAGTGGGTGGTTATTGCTGCTGAACTTGTAATATTTTCTAAAATGAATGTTTTTTTCTGCTGGTTTATCAGTCAAACTGAGCAGTGCTTTCAGTTTCATAATCTTTGGTTTGATATCTTACGAGGTTTGCAGAATTACCAGTATTTTACAGTAACAGGCGAAAGAGTCCACAGCCATGCTCATGCTATCAGATAATGGTGCTAGATGGAAAGTCAGGGGATCACCAATGTTAACAAAGACCATAAATGTCTGCACCATATGGCATGGTAATCCAAAAAGTTATTGAAAAGTTCTTTAGCTGTTGATCTCTACATAAATAAATAAATACAGTGTGTGTGTGTGTGTGTGTGTGTGTGTGTGTGTGTGTGTGTGTGTGTGTGTGTGTGTGTGTGTGTGTGTTGGTGTGTGTGTGCGTGCGTGTGAGCGTGTGCGCGTGTGCGCGTGTGCGCGCTTGTTGATGTGCGTGTGTCCATTCTGCTAGGCTAAAGTTGGGTCACAGACTCCTGCAGCCCTCGCCTGGCCTCTGTGGCTACAGGTGCTACACATTAGGGCTCGTAAAACTCAGCAAGAGGGGAAAATTACTGCCACAATTTGTTAGAGAGGGAGGGGAAGGCATTGGGGGGTACTGGTGTAGTGCTGTATATGGATACAGTATTGACAAACGTGATTGTGCTGTGTCTGCTGAATGCTTTAGCAGTCAAATCCTGTGCCAGGAAAGGACATATTGTTTTTGAATTGATCTAGAATGTCATTTTCTGAGGAATGATTTAATGATGTGCGTGCGTGCGTGCGTGCGTGCGTGCGTGCGTGCGTGCGTGCGTGCGTGCGTGCGTGCGTGCGTGCGTGCGTGCGTGCGTGCGTGCGTGCGTGGCACACTCCTCGGCTGATGGTGTGTATGTCATACGTACTGGGAGGAAGGTTGCAGGGGCCACAGGGTCGCCGGGAGTGCAATGTGGAGAGAGGAAACAGGCCTAATCTCAGAAAGGCTGGCAGCTTCCTGTTCTGAGTGGAGGGTACACAGAGGACACTGTCTTAGCTCTGGATACCCAGCTAGCGAGTTTACTATGTAATTCAATCAGGATTAGTCCACTCACTCACGCCCTCTAATAATAGCGAAAGAGAGGAGGCAAGACTTCGACTGAGCTTTAAATCAGTATCTCCTCAACCTGATTTTACATCCACACATGGTTCTTTTTTTGGCCTCGCCATGTTTTGTTTCCCCCCATGTTTTCCTATGATGTCTGTGAGCATAACTGGGATGAAATTAACTTTTTCATTACAACACCTCAACATGCTTTAACAAGGTTTTACTGTGTAAGAAATGCATTCAATGCAGCACAGAAAAACTTTGTTTTACACTTGTTACAACCATGTGCAAATTATCAAGAAATAACAGGCCCAATAATTATTACTTTGTTAAATTTATTTTCAGCAAAAACACAATTTTTTAAGGTAGTAGAACAAACAAATTGAAAAAATGGTTAGGGGTTAGGGTTAGGGTTAAGGTTATGTTCTGAAAGCGTCATTTTAAAATAGCTGTGCATTCATATTATCCAGCTTCAAGTTTAGCTTGACTGTGTGAGACACTGTTTTTATTCTTTTATTATTTTTTTAAATAACCCTAGGTTTACTCTAAATTGTTAACAACCGAATCTGGTTAACTCAGTTAGCCATAATACACAGAGATTATAGCTCATTAATTCACCATTACTTTTCGGAAATGAGCAATTATCAGTCAGTAACCAGTAACTCATTCCAACAATGAATTTAACAAAAATGTTCTTTCTATCCACAGGCTAAAATATTTTAACAACCATATTTTTTATTTTTTTTACTGACTGTTATGTTTTAGCTTGATGTCTGCATTTCATGTCTTTTGTTCTGTTTTCTACTTGGTATTGTGTTTTCTGTTGTGAAGCACTTTGTGACGTCTGCTCTTGAAAGGTGCTATGTAAATAAATGCATTAATATTATTATGTGTTTATGCATATGTGTGTGTTCAGTTTGTGTGTGTGTGTGTGTGTGTGTGTGTGTGTGTGTGTGTGTGTGTGTGTGTGTGTGTGTGTGTGTTTGAGGACATGCAGGATATGAACCTCGGTTCAAGGCTAAGGGGTCAGAGTTGGAGTCCGGGGAGATAGCTTTTTAATCTGTGTCAGGATGTGGAGAGACAGAGACTCTGCAGCTAAACTGGGAGGAGGATGGTTCAACAACTGAGGTGCAGGAGTCCAGACTGGACAAAGAGATGACCAGAATGTCGCAGTCAAGGAAGGGACAGTTAAACAGTAGTAGTCAAATGATGAAATTCTCAGTGTATGTTCAAATCATGGCCTGGGTGTATGTGGGGTTGTGTTCTTGGTCGCCCTTAAAACAAGTGTTGGATGATGGTCGGGGTACATGGCAGAATTTAGAGAGGCGGGGGCTCGGCATGACTAGATAGGCTGCAGCACTTTGGATGAACCCCAAGTGTCAAAGAGTGAATGCAACCAGACTAAACATTCATATGGGATAATTCTGCGAAACCCTGGATTGTGTTTAGTGATGACATTTTTAAACATTCAATGCCAATGTTTTTTCATTAACTGTTTTTACAATATCCATGCATGGCAAGTATAGTATGGGTAAGGTTAACTAAACTAAAACTACTTGGTTTAAAGCCACTATGCAACAAATTCTCATGTCATCATAGCCTCTTTCAACTGATTCCGATGGCATACAGAACGTCATTGTAGGTAGAAAAGTGAGACAATCCCAGTATACAGGGTTCGAATTACGGGGGAGCTAAGGGGAGCTCGGCTCCCCTGAAAAGGACCTGGGCTCCCCTGAAAGCCTACTTTGAGCCATTTAGGGGGAGCTCTAAAACACTGTCCATTTTTGTGTCACAGATAGATTTTGATTTTCTGTACATTAAGGTTCCTGAAATAAATAATAATAGTAAAATGTGTCAATGTTGTGTGTGTATTCGCTCATTACATTATTATTTCCGAACATCTGTCTCCACTAATAAATGCAATGCTGTGTCTCCTGTTGTGACCATCCATGCGTGGCGGCGCTGCACTCGAATCACTACGTTTACGTCACCATTTGAACTTCTCACTGAGTTGGTACATAGATATGGTATTGAATGTTAGCCTAACTTCAAGTTCAAAACATACTTTATTCGTTGTTTTGGAACACTCTGTGGATACTAATAAGAATGTCAAAAAGGAAGCAACCAAACCTCGGTCAATTTGGATTTACAAAACAAACCAAGACGAGTGATGACAGCGCACCAGCTACAGCTAGCTTGCCAGTGTTACCGCCGCCGCTAAAAGTTGCTGCTAGTGCTAGTGACAGCACCGAGGATAGCGAGACTTGGGCGCCAGGTAAGAATCATGGAATTACTTACTTGATCTGTGCGTTTGTGAGGATTGGCCCTAATCCTATTTAATATTGATGTATTTTTTCATGATTGTTATATGAGTTATTCTGTTTTTATCATGATTTGCATGATGTAAGCCTAAGCGCGGTTGATTCAGAACCGTGGACAGAGCTGTTTGCCCTAACACTGACAGCGTCTGACGCTTGCGTTTTGAAGTAAACCTATATAGGTTTACTTCAAAATGCAAGCGTCAGTTTTAAATGGCCGAACACGCACCAAAAGCGTTAAGGTCAGTCAGGGAGGATCGGAAAATAGGGCTCCCCCAAAAGCCACTTTGTAATTCGAACCCTGCCAGTATAAATTGATGCTTCCTATGAGGTACTTTAAGTCCATTCATCTCTACGTCTCCAGGTCAAACCTGTGGAGGTAAGAATGCAGCTTAATACTCTATATTTGATAGGACAGCTAGGTAAGAGAGGGGGGGAAGACATGCAGGAAATTGTCACAGGTCGGAGTCAAACCCTGGACCTCTGCGTCGAGGCATAAACCTCTCAGTATATGTGCGCCTGCTCTACCCACTGAACCAACCCGGCCACAGCTTAATACTCTTTAATAGAAGACAGAAGGTTGCAGATAAGGGTGGACAGATTGATACCAAACTATCAATATAGATACAAAGCCTTGTTTTCAGTATCAATACTTACTAAAAAAATATATATTTGCAAAGTAACAAAATATTTACTCAAGTATTGAGGACAATTTTGAGATACTTGTACTTTACTTGAGTGTTTCCAATTTCATCTGTTATACTTCTATTCCACTTCCATTTCAGAGGAAAATTTGTACTTTTTATTGTACTACAGTAGTGTAACGGCTATTGTTAATAGTTACTTTGATTTTACATACGAAATGTATATTATAGACTTAAAATATGCGGCATTATTTAAAATAAAAAGGCACTGCATACCACTGTGGTGTTTTGAGTTGGATAATTAGACCTAGTCGGGTTTCTAGTAATTTATGTACTTTTACTCAAGTAGAGTTATGCTTGTAATATAACAGAAATAGTGATAACAAATGTTTGGTAAATCGATCAGTATTCAGAAGTAAAGTTTTTATGACGCAGTCATCTCAAGAATGTTCTCCAATACACAATATTACTTTTGCCACCTTTATTAGCAAAAGGGCGTGGTATCTGGATCAGTATTGATGTTGATGAATTTGGCCCAGGTATAACTTGGTATTGCATTGAAACCAAATTGTGTGGTATTTCCCAACCAAAGTGGCAACCGAGTGAGAGGCTATGGTTTTCACTTGTTGGTTTTACTTCTGTTTTAGGTTGTTTTTCTTGAACTTTCCCGAGGTTTGTTTACTCTACTGCAGTTGAATTATAATATTTGTTAATACAAATCAATCTTTTCTGCATGGATTCCCGGCCTTCAGCTGTTTCATTGCTCATCATTCCTTTTAAAGATTTCTAGAGCCAAACTGCATCATGTTTTTGGCTTATCCAATAAATCAAATACCTGAAATATTGAAAATGAGATACAAAGACATATCTGCCTCGGTAGCAAAATCTCTATCGGTTGACAAATCTCTATCATCCCACGGTATACTGTATCTCTATCACATCGACTCTGTCGGTATGTTTGTTATCAGTAAAGGCGTTCGGAGCGGAAGTGTCACAGCTGTTGCTCTGCTGCACCTCTGTCATGCCTCTATCACGTGATGACTGGTATCTTATCTGGCTGACCGTAATAACTGTTTATCAGATCAAATTGTCATAATCTTATGACAACCATTTTTCCTCTCACCATCAAATTCATATGTGGTTTACATTTATCTGCAGTTAATCACCCAGTTGCAAAGAAATAAAGTGGCAGTTTCCAGGAGTTTTCTTTGTTGATTTGCTACGCAGAATTTCAGCTCTATTGCCAAATGATATCATTCAGTGCTGAAGTGTGTTATTACTGACTCATGTTTTACAAAAGCCACTCTTGCTTTCAAGCAGTGTCTGCAAGAAACGGTAAGTGTCTGCGTTTCCTCCAAAGTCACCACTAAAAACAGATCCAACCTCTGAGGCAAACCGGCAGTCAGATTTGGGACAAATCTGCTTTTTCAGTGTGGTGCTTGTACCCAGTGCATGGCAGAGAAGTCCTAATGTCTTATAACACATCCTTACTTGTATTTTTATTGGCCCGTGCAGCTGGTTTTGAGCTTTAGTAGTATAACGTACAGTTCAAGTTCTCTGCAGATGATTACTGGACCTACATAAAAGCTTGTAGAATGAGGAAATGGGTACCAAATTACCATTATGTGATCTGGGTGGATTACCGTAGCGCTCAGTTCAGATAAAACAGAACTAATCTAACATGAGAGCCTCACAGTCATTGTTTGGGTTCACCTACATGTCTGACTACATCAAACGCTCAACAGTGACAGAATGGCTCAGCCCCAAGCACAGAACAAAACAAACTCCAGCATGAAAATGACCAGAGGCAAAAAACTGGGGGGGGGGGGAAACATGCATCTCTTTACGAATAAGTAGCAACTTTCACAGACTGGTGAGTGTACGAGTGCTGTCACTTACAGCGATAGAAGTTGCAGCGCACTACAGCAGGGCAGCACTTTGGGTCATGTAATTACAGAATTACCACATAATGAGAGTCATTTGTACTAATCAAAGGGGCCATGCTGATTCTGAGAAGAGCCGCTAGAAGCAGAAAGTCCCACTGGGAAAAGCTGGAGCATAGAGACCTGCAGGTGCACCATCAAAGCACACCTATGACAAAATTGTTCCCTGTCCCACTGATGTCCCATCTTTCCTCTCTGCTGCTCAGTTTGTCCCATCTACACTAAAATGTAAGGCCAGCATTTTTGGATGTATGCATTCTGGAGAACTTATTCAAAAGGCTTCCTTGTTTGGTGTGAAAAACTTTAGCCAAAACGGAAAGAAAAATATCCTTTTTTTCAGCTTTAGCTGGTTTAGAGTGGCCATATTCTCTTTCTGCATACTCACACTCCTTACTCTAATGCACTTATCCCATCTCTTCCCTGCTTCTACCCCCAGGCCTTAGCCAGAAGAGTAGGTTTGAGCTGGTGGGCAGCAGCAGGGCTTAAGTGCTTCCTGTATGGCCTGTGGACAGGAGGAACCGTCGCTGGCCCTCAGCCTTCAAGGGTGGAAAGTATGTGTCGTAGGCTGCGCTCCCACCTCCAACCTCCCAGCCTGGGAACGGAAGCTGGGAGCCGCCAGGGAAAACAAGCAGACAATCAGGTAGGGCCTGAGCCGGGAGAGAGAAAGAGAGGATAGGAGGGGAGGCGCGCTGCTGATACGTCAGGTCCTTAGAGGCTCAACTGAAGCTCTAGGAAAAGCATACAGATGTAATGGGGTTTGGGATGGAGCTTTTGTTTATATGTTTGCGTGAGCATTTCCTCATCCATCAAAGAAAGTGAAAGGATGTGTGTGTTTTCAGAAGGAGCGTGCGTGTGTATATGTCATATGCGCATGTGCATCTCTGAAACATCATCCGATATTAAAGTTCAGAGTGTTTGTATAGTGTGTGTGTGTGCGCGCGTGCGTGCGTGCGTGCGTGCGTGAGTGCGTGAGTGCGTGTGTGTTTGGTTAAGGACAGTGGCCAGCAGGGAACAGGGTGGGTTCAGGGCAGGGGAGAGGAGGATTGTGGTGTTCAGTTTCTACAAGGGGGGTCCTGTCGGCTTGCATGTTACAGTGTGTATGTGGGTGGGGGGCATGGACCTCTCTCTCTCTCTCTCTCTCTCTGTCTCTCTCTCTCTCTCTCACACACACACACACACACACACACACACACACACAACAAGTGAATAGAAAAGAGCTGTGCAGTGTTTCTCTGTAAATAAGCAGGACAATTATATAATGGTATTTTTTTTCAATTTCATTTCATTTATACGATATAACAAATGCCAAAATAAATGATTCAGCCTACAATTCAATCATCATTCTTTGTTTGACTTACATTCATGTTTAGTTTTACGTCATGTGAGAATTTGTTGAATAATAATAATAATAATTGTTGAACAGTCATTTAGTCTCATGCTGAGTTATAAAATCAAATGTTTGGTTATCTCTGACTTTTTATGAATACATAACATTGTCCTTATAGTGATAGTGATCAGCCTTTGTTCAATATAATATTTTATGAAGCAATAGATTTGCTTTTTAAATTAAAAAAAAAAAAAAAAATATATATATATATATATATATATATATATATATATATATTGTTTGTGTGTGTGTGTGTGTGTGTGTGTGCAGAAGTGTTGTCTAACATCATTTAGAGATGTAATATCCTGTTAATGTCAGTCTCAATATAAAAGTTGTTTTAAGCCGATATTTTTTGTTTGTTTACTATTTGTTTGGTCTTGGAAACAATAGTTGACAAAACACAAGGTCCATTTAGTAGTGCTTCTGGAGCTTTTGATCGTCTCACACAATCTCCCTCAGCAGATGGAGTTAGCCCCCCTACTGTCTTGTAGATGTTAAAATTAAAAAACATTCTGAACACTTAAAGGACTTATTTTCTGTTTGTTTTTTTAGACTGCAAGTTAATTCTCTTTAAAAACAGCAGTTGTATTTCCTTTGCTTTATTTTGTTTAGATTTATTGTGACAAAATTTCTAATAATATTAAACAGATGTATCGGTTTATCAACTTGCAGTTATCCAATCCAATTGTTACAAATTGTAATCAAGATGTTACATACGTTTTGTGAGTGTTGTAGCCCCGATCATCTACTTGGCTTCCCCTTCAAGGATAATCCAAAATTCTTTAAAGGGCAAACAGTCAGCAGACCTTTTTTTTTTTTTAGAGGGTGTTTTACATGAATTAATGTCTACAGGTCAAACACCAGCCCCCACTGATGGGTTTTAAAAAAAAACTGTCGGCTCCAATAACTTTCCATGCAGAATAGACGCACAAAATTACACACAACAATTAACGTCAGGTCGCAACAAACACTACAGTTGCATAGAATATGAGAAATGCCATCCTCTCTTTTGCTCTGTTACATGAACTTAAATTTCATTAGTTTGAGGTGGCCCAAAGAGGTCGAGCATGCTTGAAAGCCCTTTATGGTCACATTTGGCCATAAATCTGTCACTTAACTTCCTCCCAGTAGTGATGCTGCTTTTAAGACAGTATTGAATGTTGTTCATAATCTAGCTCTTGTTATTTGGCCTGAAATGTGAGTTTTTGACAAAAGGCTTACAGTAAGTAAATCAGTGATTTATGAGCCAAAATGGAGTTATAAGGGGGGATAACGGATATAAGCAGACATAGCTTTACTTTCCCACCTTGGTTCACTTGCTCTACACCTGTTATTGTGAGCTGTCGTAATGAAATCAGCAGTCAGGAATGGTTTAGATCATTTGTTCACTTTGAGCTGCAGAGTTTCAGAGCAAAGGTTCGTGAGGTCACTGGATCCGGTGCATCGTGTTACAGTGTTTGGTAGCTGCTCTCCTCGGGATTGGGTTATTTCCTTTTTTACTTTCGTATAGTGGAAACAAGTGAATTACATAAAACAATAAACCAAGTATACTGTGTTATGGGATCACACAGCTGGTTATGTTGTTGTATTTATTAGCATCTAATTGACTTGCTCTGCCTACATTACATAATTTAGATGATTTATGTTTGATGGGTTTGTGTGTGCATGTGTGTTTGCGAACATGATCGCCACTGTGTGTGTGGAGTGTCTGTATGGTTGCCTTCTTGTTTGTGTTTGGTACGTGCTCCATTGACTGTCCCGGGTCGCAGTGGGACGTCAGTGATTGAAGCCGAGTTGAGAGAGGGGAGAGAGGGGACAGACGGAGGAGATAGGGGGGTGTGGACGTGACATCCCCAGCTGGCCTGTGACATCACTCCAACGGGGACAGGATGCAGGAGAGTTGGGAGGGTAGGGTACAGTGGGTGACATCAGGGCTCTGTCTGGGTCTCTTGGTCCTCCAGCTGGGTAAACTAGACAGAGAGAGACCCCCGAGCCCTCCCACCCACCCATCCGCTGACCCCTCCATCTCAGCCTTTGTCTCCAGGCCACCACCCTTTCTTTGACCCTCTCTCGTCCGTGGCTGATTATGTTCACAGACACTACTTGCCTCCTTTGACTTACAGACGTATGATGCCATGTGTTTCCGCATGCAGTCTCCCCACCTCTCTCTTTTATGTTTGTGTGTGTGTGTGTCTGTTCCTCATCCGCTCACTCTGACCACGCATCTCTGTTGAAAGTGATCAAACAGACCTCCCGTTGACTCAAATATATACAGTAGGCCTACATGCACATATGTCTTTCTAAGGACAGAGGCGACCCACCAAGTGAACTAAGCACCTGGTTGGGGCCCTACAGCCATCAGGGGGCCCCCCAAACAAATTGAGTTTGGTTGTTCATTTTTGGCTGCACTGTAATAAACTGTGCTGTTGATACAGGGAAGGTCATAAAGAATTAAGATGGTGCCGGGCGCTGCTAGGAGATTTTTTAAAACATTGTGGACATATCGGGTGAAGATTTAGTACACTGAGGGAGGGATTTGCATCTCAGACAATTGGGTCTGGGTAATATAGTAAATGTTGTGTCGTGGATGGGATCAATTTGGGTCGTCACTGTAAATAAGACTCACTAGAAGTAGCTAGGCTAGGTGGCCCAGTAAAAGAATAGTTCCAGAAGGGGGCAGCGATGCAACATTATGGATGCCGGCTGCCGTAAAACTTCAAAGAAGAAGAATACAGGCAGTGAATATGGTTGGTGCTAACCGGTGCTAACAGTAAAACGATACATTTTGATACCAAAAGATGACTACTTGTGGATGTATCCTTCTGGAATTATTTTCCGAAAAGTCACTTAAGTTCCAGGCCGGTTTACAAATCTTCTGGAAGGGCTCACACACAAGACCTCAAAGGCCCGGATGTTAGCTATCATGGTAAACAAACCATAGACAGTTAAAGAAACAAACAGAACGACGCTAGCTTGTAGCGATGCGGAGATGACGGAGAATAACATAACGTGATTTATGAATTAATCATGGTGAATTTATCATACAAAGACACTGTACTTCCTCGCGTACGTAAAACAGTTCTCGAAAGACGTAAGGAGAATGCTGGACTTGCTCTGCCAAATTTTTTATACTATTATTGGGCTGCAAACATTCACAAATTAGTAATATGGTATGGAGCTTCTATTGGTGGGGATAGCCCGAGTTGGTGTCTAATGGAACAACACTGTTGCTCTTCCGTCTCTCTGGCCTCAATGCTGTGTGTTCCACTGCCATTGGCAGTGGGTGCACATACGGATAATCCTATGGTAAGAGACAGCTTACGCATATGGACCCAATTTCGCAAACATTTTGGCCATGTACAAGCCTTGGTGTCTATGCCTCTGTCCTCAAACTTTCTTTTCAAGCCATCGCTGATAGATACGGCCTTCCTCACCTGGGCTAGAAAAGGCATAAACAGTGTGGGAGATCTTTTTGTAGACGGCACATTCGCTTCCTTTGACTATTTGGTTAATAAATTAAGTTTACCAAAAACACATTTTTTTAGGTATCTTCATGTCCGTGATTTTGTCCGTTCCCAGTTTCGTTCATTCCCCTTAAAACCAAATATCGGCCCTCTTGATCATTGTCTGACGGTCAAGCCCATCTCTTCTGCCTCTTAACGTACACTGGGAGGAGGATTTAAACGTAGAATTGACAGATGAAATTTGGCAAAAAGCTATACATAAAATATACACATCGTCTATCTGTGTTAGGCACAGGTTGATACAATTCAAAGTATTTAATCGCCTGCACCTCTCTAGGACCAAAATGGTCAAAATTTATCCTAATGTGGATCCCAATTGTACGCGCTGTCATCAAGCCCCTGCCTCTCTGGCTCACATGTTCTGGTCATGCCCAAGCATAGGCAGATTCTGGTCTGAGATATTTAATACTTTCACCTATATTTGTAAAAAGAATATTGATCCAGATCCTATCATTGCAATATTTGGGGTGGTACACAGTAAGGTTGGGGTCTCAAGAGGCCAATCTCAATTAATAGCATTTTCTACGCTGTTAGCCCGCCGACTAATTCTTACAAATTGGAAATCTTCCTCTCCCCCAAAACACTCACGTTGGGTGTGCGAAACTATGTCCTTCCTCCAGCTTGAAGAGTTAAGAACTACAGTCCAAAAAAAAGCAGAAAGGTTTCAGAATGTATGGCAACCTTTCTTGGATTATTATGAAAATACATTTGATGCCAATTCCTTAGATTAAAATTTGATGGTCTCATCTCTCCTTTATTTTATTTTATTTTTTAAATTATAATTATTATTATTATTATTATTATTTAATTATTAATATTATTTTTTCCCTTTTTTTTTGCTCTGTGTGCATTCTCAGTATTTGTATGAACCTTGGATGCCAATCTGCGATGAAAGAGGATATGTGAGATAATGTATACAAAGTATGAGGTTTGTGGATGGGGATGCCTTGTATGACATAAGAGAATGCTTGTTGGTTTGTTTGTGTTATGTACATTTAAAACAATAAAAACACTTTGAAATAAAAAACAAAGACACTGTACTTCCAGGCTGGATGAAGGCACTTCTAAAGGCCTACGGTTGCATGGAGGACTTCGTGAAACAGCGCATTTTCCCTTCTTTCTAATCAACAAAAAAGTAAGTCTTTACACTGTATTGATCTGGAGATGTTGAATATGACGTAAAACGTGTAGGCTAATTTGTTGTTGTATATGACAGCTTCGACCTCAGTCTCAGTTAACGTGAACAGTGATGTTTGTGGTGCTCATACTGATGTGTGTTTGAAAAGCAACCACAAACTACACAGCCACTCTGAGTCTTGAACTGAACTGAACTGAATAATTGGAAGTGATTTCAAATTTTCACCATTTCCACCTGTTCAGATCAGTAAACGTAAAGAAATAGAAGTATGCAGGTTGATGTCATTTTTATCAAGAACTCAAAACACTCGCATAAAGCTCAAAACACACACACACACACACACACACACACAGATAGCTAGTACTGTTCTGTAAGTTCATCTTCATGACTACAGTGAGAGAGAGACTGCCAGTCACACTGAGTGGTTGGCCGTTGGTTTGCACATCTCCGCTTTGAATGTAAAACACATGTTAATGTGTGGGTGGGAGTCAATAGAATAGAGCAGAGGGTATCCATGTCTCAATATGAAAACGCCCTGTCTGTCCATCTGTAGGAACATTTAATAAGACTTGCACACCAGCAGACCTTTTTTCCATCCTCTCTCTCTCTCTCTCTCTCTCTCTCGCTCCAGCCTCATGCTCCCTTGTCTTTGATCTCCAAGTTCAGATTCTTTTCTATGCAAATGAAGTTTGCTGGAAACTGAAACAAGTGTGTTTCAGTGCAGTTGTGAATGTTTGCGCCTGTGTAGTATTTTGCTTTTCACCGTACCTTCTGTGTTTGTTTAGGTGTGTAAATGTTTGCTCTATGAACTCTACTATCTGTCATAATGGTGTAAGATTTCTCCTGTGTGTATGCTATGTATGTTCCAACCACATGTGTTTGTTTGAGAGACGTGTTATTGTAGGGTTGAATGTGCACGAGGGGGCCGAGTGCTTGGCAGCCCCCTGGCCTGCCCCCCTCGGTGCTCTGGTGTATGTCTCAGGGCTCTGCAGTGGGTTTATGATGTCTGGCAAAGAGTGTGGAGAGTGCAGATGGCAGGAGTAAGAGAGAAAAGGAGGTGGGACGGAGGGACGGAGGGAGAGGTGTGTGGTTGCATTAATATGGTCTGCAATTCTCGTTAGCACTAATCAGGGGCTTCCTGTACCGAGAGGAGCATGAGTTCACCTTCCCAAGTACCCCAGAACCACGCACACTTGTACACACAGAGACACATACATGTATGCACACTTTCAGAAAACATAATACACAACAGTAGGGCGCTCACATGCACAAATGCACACTCCCGTTCAATCCGACTGCCTCCCATCTCTCATTACTCTTGCTGAATACTGTAGCTCTGTCTCTGCCCCCTCACTCTAACCATGTATCCCTCTCTGTTTGTTTGGCTCCTCATGCGCTAAAACTGTCCATAAAATAAGTTGGAAGGAACTGTAAGCAACTGAAAGTGGAGCTTTTTCCACTCTCGGGGTGACTTACCATATGCTCCGAGTCACGTGAGACTACAGCGAAGAGTTCACTCTCCCTCAGAAAGGCCCTCGTCCCAATGTGAACTCTGAGGGGTCATGAACTTCAGCTGGTGTGCAGAGGAACTGGCACTCAGGGTGGAGATTGACAAAGACGGACTAGTTGGCATAAAGGTAGCGCAGATGACATCCTGGAATGTGTAACACAATGACGCACTCGTGAGCAGTAAATCATGCGTTGACATTGGCATATTGCAGGAAAAAAAAGTACCTAAGACTGACAGGAATCAAGTCATCTGCATGCGCGCAAAGTATGTAATACCATCTGTGACCGTTTAGCAAGCTCGGAGCCTGTGTGGCCATGATGGCATGTGGAATCTTTGGGCAATATTGACCACAGAAACAATAGAAAGGAGATTCCACAATGAAAATGTCATAAGTGCCCTCGCCCCTTTTCCTCTCCCTCCTCCCATCCCTTCCTCTCCTTTCTCCCGAGTTTAAAAGAGCCCCGGGGTAAGATAAATTAATGTATTTAAGATGTGGAAATCAGATATTGAAATCTTTGCCCTCGCCCCCCCCCCCCCTTCCCCTGCTTCTCCCCAAACTCCCAGCCTTCTTTACCCCCCTTCTCCCTGCACTGCTGCGCTCTTTAATAGAGTTTAATAGTGCACAGGGAGACAGTGTGATAGATAGACTGAGAAAAACTGAAGAGATTTGGTTCACATTTTTTTTTCACAGTGCACATTTTGTGTCAAATCTTTTTTTTTTTTACTGTGCCCTGGGCTTTGCAATTGATAGCCTCCTTAAAAACTCGACCACCACCACCCTCCTCCTTCTCCTCTTCTTCCCTCCACACCTTCCCACCCCACTGAACCCTGGCCAGCCACAGCTGCCTGACCAGATGTGAAAGAGAAAGAAGGGGAGAAGAAGGAGAGATGGAAGACAGGGAGAGGCCACCTCCTGCTGGGAACGAGGATTGAAACAGAGAGAGTGGAGAAGGAAGGTATGGAGAGAAGGAGGGAGGAGGGGAAGTTGCAGATAAAAGAGAGGAGATAGAGAGAATGGGAAAGATGGAATAACATAGCTGGTAATCAAATGTGAGAAAGCAAGCATATAGCATAAATTATTCCTCTTTAGACAGTACCTGGCCTTGTCATTAAAGACCACCTACCCAGACAAGCCTTAGTGTGGTCAGTCATCAAAACATGGCTGCACTCATTATTTCTGCTGTCTCGCGCCTCTTTTCACGCCTTTAATCAGCACTGAAAACCAAAATCAGAACAAACCCCTTCAAAACAGAACAGTCTGCAACATTTTGTAGCTCAGCCTGCAGGTTAGTGGAGTTCGCATGTATCCAGGCTTCTCCATGGGCAGAGCTGATTTATGTAGCAGCTCAGCACTCTAAGCCCCGAGTCCACGCTCACACCGTACTCCTGGGGGCTGCCTGATTAGAGATGGGGGAGAGAAACCATGCTCTCACACACCCCACCATTTGGTTTTCATTACACACATGTATGTGCACACCCAGAACACACACACACACACACACCCTCACACTTGCACACTTTAGCACGCTCACACAAAAAGATGCAGATGCAAACTTGTGCAATTGTGAAGTGCCATTCATTCCTAATGTGTGTGTGTGTGTGTGTGTGTGTGTGTGTGTGTGTGTGTGTGTGTGTGTGTGTGTGTGTGTGTGTGTGTGTGTGTGTGTGTGTGTGTGTGTGTGTGTGTGTGTTGGGAAATTGGGCATTGGCAGTTGTATCACTGGATGAAAGGAGCAAAAGCAAAATGAAGGAGTACAAATGCAAAAAAAAAATGCAACACACTTCTCAAACAATATTTAGGATGCATGTTTAACTAAACGGTGTTCTCCATTTTCTTGATTCTGCATGACAAGTAACACGTTCAAATCCACTTAGAACTCCACACTCCCTTTTCTCTATCTCCTCTCCTATTTATAGCACTGCGATCAGTCCAATGAAAACAATACTTAATGTAGGCTGAAATGGCCTCTCCTTATGAAAAATCTAATTTCATTTATTTTCTACATGCTCTGCCTCAGATGGGCAGATAGTTTGGAAGGCGCCATCAAACTGGTAGTGTCAACCCCAAAACCCAATTTTGTGCATTTTCCACACAAAAAACAACTGCTACAGGATGGTACCCCATGCTGTTTTAACACAAGTGTTAATATGTGAGGACTGTAAACACTCGGCCGTAATCACAGACCGTGGTCGTAACCGCATGCGGTCGCTTTGACCGCAATGAGACGAGGAGATGCATGTGTTATAGGTAGAAATGAGAGAGCCTGAGGGGCGCAAGGCTAATTTACAACACAGAACGTAGATTTTACCAGCTCACCATTGTATGACAACAGAGACAGGGTGTGCATGTGATCCACTAAAGTCTCTGTTGTGTTCTGAATCATGGGCCATTTGCAGCATGTCATTAAAGCCTTGTTAAAAATCTGTTTGTCGAGCGGCCCGACCGTTATGCATACGCTGTCTTCCTTCAGCATGGCCTTTGGATGCAATCAATCCTGACTCAGGTTCTGATGTCTCCTCAGAGCCCCAGACTCTTCCGGTTCTTGCTCCCACCCCAACACCTCACCCCGAGTGACATCAGACTCCAGCAATGGGCGGAAACATGTACTGAAAGTTAAACACGTAGCCACACAGTGATGTGCCCCTCACCAGGTCAGTGACACAACGCTGGAGCTCTGATGGGTTAACCAGATGCACACATAGACAAACACACCCATACATACCAATAACACATTATGTTACATATTACAATAAAGATAACACGTCACACGTCCTGCTGAACATGGTGGCAGGAGAGGGAGGACAGATCAAATAAAGAGAAAATAGGAGATTCGACGCATCTAGCGCATATGTAATGTATGTAATTAGATTTTCAAGAAATGTATTCCTTTTTGAGAAATGTTGGCGTGACAAATTAGTGTCACATAAAGTAGCGTAAGGTCACCATTTGTGTGACAGCAGACAAGGTAGAATCTTTTGTGGGATAGCAGATATTAGATATTTCAAATGTGTCATATAAGTGTCTTATTTTATGTTTTTATGCGTATTTATGTAATGTTTTGATAAATAATTTAACTATTCTATTTGAATGTATTTATTATTATCATCATCATTACTATTAGCCTACTTATTAATATTATTTTACATGGGGGAGAGAGGAGAGGGCACCCTGAGAGGGCCTTGATGAGTGACATGACACAATGTTTAATTTAACAACCTTGAACAACCTATTTTATTGATGGTATCAATATAGATAATGTGGAAGAATTAAAGTCTCCAAGAAGCAGGTCCCGAGACTGTCATTACAGTAAGTTCTATAATAAAAAAATAAAAGAACTAATTAAAGAAATGGTTTTAGCAGTTGTTTTTTTTTAAAGAAACACACACTTCTGTCAGTGAATCCTGCACTGATGCACTTACTGGTGTGGCTGCCTTTTATGACTAAGAATGTGTTTATGTAAAGAAGCACCTGTTAGGAGGCTGCCGTCCTTTCAGCCGTGGTCCCTAGTGATCACGTTCAAGTGTTAAAAGAACAATGAGGTGGAAAGAAGTGGATGAGAGGATTCTGCAGGGGGACGTAGTGGAGACAGATCAGGCTAGCTCTCCAAGGGGGTGCCTCTGTCTGACAGGAAGTGTAGGTCAGAGTGTGTGTGTGTGTGTGTGTGTGTGTGTGTGTGTCTGTGTGTGTGTGTGTGTGTGTGTCCGTGTGTGTGTGTGTGGCCAGGTCCTCAGCAGCAGGTCAGGGCTGTACAGCCAGCAGGAAATGACCCAAAACATGCACATGAAGATTTAACCCCATGTTCACCGTGTCCTCGTCTCATCTGAGGTTCTTCTCTGGACGATAACCATCACCTATACTGTCATCAGCGATTTCATTTTAGTAGCAAACAATTCGGATTGTCTCTGTAACATTATCAAAAGTAAGCGTTTCAGTACCTTTTTCGGTACTGAGGATGTAAAAAATACAGTGGCTGTGTCAGTCTAAGGGGAAAGTATGCCAGTTATGAAAGTTATTTCAATCAGTAATCATGGCTGCATAATGATGTCATTCTTGGAGGTGGATGAAGTAACAAAGTGTATACGTGATCATCTAAATACACATAAGAATATTTGGAATACTTGAGCGGAGGTGCTCTAAATTTAGCTTCCCCTTGACTTTCCCTCGCCCCCTCCCAACACTTCTGCCTTCCAGTCTGAAACAATGGACCCCCTACGTCCCTCCCCCATCCTCCCTCCACCCAATACATACACACACACACACACACACACGCACACACACACACACACACACACACACACACACACATACACACACACATACACACACACACACACTCCTTGTGTCATTATTGGATGTGCTACCTCTCCCTATTTGTGTGTATGTGTGTGTGCTTGGGGGGTCCATCTGGCCTCTGGAGTCCCATAAGGAAGAGCAGAATGTTTAGCGGCTCCTGTGCTCGTCGTCTTCGTGGCGATAGGGACACTGCCGCGGTGGACAGGATGTGACTCTTGGGGGTGTAAGAATTCTCAGACGGTGGATCCTGCCTGACGTTATGGGGGCAAATAATATGCCATTAGAACCGACATGTGTATGACATTTTCGGACAGGATATCTCTGCCTGTTAGCAGACACGTTTACATCACTCTGACTGACCCATTAACTCATCAGGTTATGTAAGCAGCATTGTGAATATCCAAAGAGACTGCGTCAGCTTCGTGTGCCTATCTGTGCGTCTTCATCCTGCTGCCACTTTCTGTAAGGGCATGCTTGTCTACAGTAGCACATAAACAGGAGTTGATGGGGCGATCTAAGGTTCATCCTGTTTTGGTGTGCGGCTGCAACCTTGAAATATGTCATTTTCCTGGAGTGTCTTGGTAAAAACAGATGGTTGTTGTTATCATCAGGGTTTGTGAGGAAGCCTCGTTGGCAGCTCATTAGTTCGTCCTCTCTTTCCTCTTTTCTCCTGTCCTCTCCCCTCGGCTGATATTGCAACAACTGAGCATACAGTTTTCTTCTTGCGTTTCCCCATCAAGTGAATAGTTTGACATTTTGGGAAATATACTAATTTGCTTTTGTGCAGAAAGTTAGATGAGATAATTGATACCACTCTCATTTCTCCATGATAAAAAATACAGCTAGTAGCCAGTTAGCTTAGGTTAGCACAAAGACTGTAAACAGGAGAAACAGCTAGCCTGGCTACGATATTACGAATCCCACTATGGCCACGCCAAGACCAGGCATCCATGTTTACGCAAGGTAACGTAACCCCATTTGTACAGGTCCTATCCCCTGACCAATCGGCTATCCTAACCTTAACCACTCGAGGTCAAATACCTAACCCCAACTAATCGACCACTATGGCACACCCCTGCTGATTCAATTACTTTGGCTCCCTGTGTCACAATGCATTAACTTCTTAGGAATATTTAAAGTTATTCAATCTTTACCCTGCTTATCTCACAGCCCTTCAGACTAGGCCTGCACGATTAATCGTTATAAAATCGCAATCTCAATTCACCCTGTTCCCGATTTAATTTTGAAATGACTTCGATTTTTTTTCTGCCTTATTTTGATAGGACAGCTGAAGACATGAAAGGCAAGCAGTTAAAGAGTGTGTTAAGAAATCATTCTGTTTTTGATACTGTACTTAAATTGGCAATTGACAAATTGACATGTTTTAATGATGTAAAGACATGTTCAAGGACTTCAGATAGAGCCTGTATCAGGGCCATATTTAGTTCAATGTGTTATATGTCACTATTTTTGGTAGCCTACTGTACCAGTATGTACTTTATTTTCTTCATTCATTGAAGCCTCTATGTTTACAGGCTTGTGGTGATGCGCAATGTGCTATAGGTGCCAAAAAAATCTATGTGTGGTACTGCCAATTTGTTTTGTTTTGTCATGGTTCATGTGTGCAATAAACATTACACTTCGTGAGAAAAAGAATCGTGGCAGAGAATTGTGATATCAATTCTAAGCTAAAGAATCGTGATTCATATTTTTCCCCAAATCGTGCAGGCCTACTTCAGACCGCGTTCAGACAGCCTGCGCCGGCCGTCAGATGGTCCAGCAAAAATGCAGGTATTTCCATTAATTTTGAATGGGGGTAGTGCGTTTAGGCTGCTGTGGTTTGCTGCAGGGGGGGACACGCAAAAAAACAAAGCGCGCCTGTGGCAAAAACTGAGACAGACACAACGTTTGGAGAAACACAACCCCCACGTCACGCTGCGGTGGCCAATCCTGTAACCAGAGATCGGACTTGTCAGTGTGTTTGAGCTATGGTTTGAGGCGGTGTGAGAGTTCCCTACTGTAAACAGGAAACATCACTGCCTTTTTCGCTGCCACAGGCGCATTCTACCTCGATAACGACAAATGAACGATAATTAATCACATTGTTCTAAATCATCTTTTCTGAAGCCAAAATGTTTCCAGACGATGGACACAAGTTGCTCAGTTGACTCGGACTCTGTGTTTGAGTTATCCTCCATTATACTTACTATGCAGCTGACTGGTCCAGGCAAAGTCATGTGACTACACGTGAAATGTGAAATTTTCGTCATGGGAAAAATACGTTGATAACAGCATCAGAATTTCGATGTCAATACATTTTGGATAAATTGTCCAGCCCTACGATGAGGGTAGTAATACAACGAAACACAAGCACTGAACTTCCCGGGAGTTTGTGTAATAGCTGAATGTTTCCTGCAACAACAACAAAGCGCTCGCTATGTCTCGCTCGTCTCTTTTCTTTCTCTCTCTCCTGTGAAATAAAGCTGCCTTCAACTGCGGTCGGAAACGTCAAAATCTATAAACGATCTGTCGGAAATCCGTAATTGTGAAATATAAAGCCTACTTGTGCTAAATTGGGGGGTTAAAGGGGCACTATTCAGTTTTGGCAATTTCTTCTCTGTTTTCTGGCTTTTTGCTGGCAGGTTTCTCTATAGAGCTCCCCTACAGCTTCGGAATAGATATTTGGCAACAGTTTCGTAAATGGTCTCTGTTGCTTGGCGAACTACACAGATAGAACCGACAAAGGAACAGCCAAACAACTACAGAAAACAAACGTGTTTGCGAACGACTATGCTAACGTATCCGCTAGCTAGTAAGCCCGTAACAGACAGCGATCATAATAAAAACCTTTACAGACAATAGCAAACATCCTGAGGTCACAATAACAACACAGATTAAACAGAGTTAATCGCAACGATACTTACAAGTGCAACAGCAAGAACGCCAGGTCAGCATCGGATTTTCAGGCTTCTGTTTGTCTCACTTCTCACCATTCTGAAAACGCAGGTCCGATGTTTACTCATGTCTGACTCCTCGCTCGGTCAGTCTGCCATTTCCTCTTTCTCTGTTCCTCCAACAATGCTTTCTTAGCTTTCTGTTTCTTTTTTTGCCGGCTCAGCCATGACGATAATGTGAAAAACTCCATCGCTACCTTGTTCTTATAGCTAGCCGCATCCTGTATGTGATGTAAAGCAATTTGTTACATCGCAAGACCTGATATCACGCGATACTTCCTGACGCTGAGTCCGGCGGGCCTGCCGGCCCAAAGTTGCAAGGGTGGTTTTTCCACTCACAGGCGCTTGGGGGAAGCGAGACGACCACCATTCAACCCGAAAAAAGTCTATAACCATTCCAATGTCTCCGAAGCTGTTCAGTTAAGGTAAATTAAGCTAAAAAAAATACTGCATAGTTCCCCTTTTAAAGAAAACAACAGGACGTCACACAAGTGGGCCATTTCATTGACACTTCCCCCCCGCGGCAAATCGGCGGATCTATTTTTTTGGTCTGAATGAGCCCTAACACCCCCTCCCACTTCATGCAGTCTTCATCAGCAGGTCTGGCACTACCAGCCATCAACCTCAGCACAGTCAGAGGTGCCAGGGCCTTCTTTTATGCTTCACCCAAACTTTGGAACTCACTTCCCCCTCACATCCAAAGACTTGACAATACAAAATGTACAAAATTCAAAACATCTCTTAAAACCCATCTTGTTAAACTAGCTTACTCACTTTAATTGCAACAACTGCATCTCCTTTTATACTGATTCTACCTCATTACAAAGCTATGCTCTGTTGCTTATTGTATGTTTTATGACTGATCTTATGTGAGGTAACCTTGCGCGCCGTGAAAGGCGCCATTGTGTTATTATTTATTATGAGTTTATAATAACTGACCCCACGCAGGCCAGTACTTTAGTAAAGTTTTTTTTTTTAAGTATGCCCTCCTCTGTAACCATCCTCTCCCATCTGTCATTCCCTCTCGTTTCCTCTTTCTCTGCACTGAACAAATGCGTGCATGTGTGTATGTGTTTCTAAAGCATGTGTGTCAGTGTGCATCTTTCCGTGGCAGCATTCCAGTAAAACTGAGCCAGTGAGGGGTCTCTGTCTCACATCCCTCTTCAATCAAACACAAACACACACGTCCGGCCAGCCTGGCCCACGCTATCTTTCCCTGCCTCCTAGTGCCAGATGCACACACCCTGTGCTCTCCCTCTTCTCCTCCTCTTCCAACATTCCTCCTCTGCCTCCTCTCTCTCCTCTGCTTGCTTTTCCTCCCCCCCCCCCCTCCTCCCCTCCGGTTCGGCACCCCTGTGCATCACATTGTCTCTCGGCTCTTCATCTTTCTCCACTTCCTGTGTCCTGCTCCTTGTGCCCCCTACACCCCCTCCTCCTTCCTACCCCGCTTTTCTCTCTCTCCTCGCGACGTGACTTTTAGCACAGACAGTGGGGCCGCTGCCAGTAAACTGGGGCAGAACTGGCTGAAGATGTGCACTCGCTCACTGTGGTGTCCATGTACACGGCTGACTGTGACATACGCAAGCGGACAAAGACAGATGTGGTTCACAGCAACTCAGATTTGTCTTTGCTTCTGCTGTCTCATGTACAACCCACAGGCAAACAATTTTAAGGAATAGGTCTGCATTGTTCACTTTCTTGTAAGGGATACTGATGCTACTCATGCATCCTTTAAATATATAGCTGGATAGTTACTTTACCTTTGCATAAAGACTAGAAACCGGGAGACACTGTAAGCCTGGCTCTGTCTGAAGGTGACAACATCTGCATACCAGCGCCTCTAAAGCTAACACTAAGTAACACATTATTTCTCATTTGTTTAGCCAAAGTATAAAAGTGGGAATTTTTTGGCCAAGAAATAATCTTGCACTTAATCCCCAGTAAAACCACAATTTGTTGTTTATAAACTTTGGTTTTTGTACGGATTTACGCCAAATTGTAAATAACAAGTGAGTTTTTTTAACCCAACTGAACAAGTATGGGAGATTTTTGAGCAATGCATTAGCCTGCACTCTCTGCCACTGTCATTAAAACATCAAATAAGAGCATTTTGTGCATAACCGCTTCTGCAGAGCTCCAGAGACTTGTAAAATAAATCTATAAATCTATGCAAGCAATGAAGTTGTTCAGCACGCTCATGGTGACCCAAGCCGTACTTACTGTAGACACTTAATATTGTTTTTTTCTTTCATTTGCCCATTTGCTTTTATTTCCAATATGCCACCAAGCTTCACTGGACAACAACATGCTTTCAATATTTCACAATATACATTTCCCACTTTGTCTTACACATAATGCAGTTGTTTTAGTTTATCCACTCGACACCGCTAATAATATCAATAGCTGATAGCAATTGTGCTCAAGACTCAGCTGGGAAACACTTTTTTTTTGTAATGTGATCGTGGGAATGAAAGAAGGATCCGATTTGCCTGAAGAGAGCAATAGAGAGAAAGAAAGACATAAAGAGGAGGGGAGACAAGCTGCAGCTGGTACAGGAAGTAAGGATGATGCCAATGGAGGGTGGAGGGCATGAGAGCAATCCACAGAGCGTTCTCACAGGAGACACCAGAGCTCAGCAACACACACACACACACACACACACACACACACACACACACACACACACACACACACACACACACACACACACACACACACACACGTGGCATAGTGAAGCGCGTGATTGTCCAGACATATTGTTGTGTGTCTGCATGTGTGTTTTTTGCAAGTGTTATCAGGAGGTTGAAGATGGAGACAGAAGACGTTGGACCATCGCTCGCTCTCTGTGTTTACACTCAGTCTAAACAGCAGACCAGCCACTGAGGCTAATGGGGCTCTAATCTCGAGCTGGATGACACACACATGTTGTCTTCTGAGCGTCCCAAACAGACCAGTAACCTCTCTGTGCCACATGTGCATTTACAACATACTCTCACTGTACATTTTATACATTTAACTGTATGTAATGCAGTTGGCGCACATGGAAATTACTTTTTTTTTTTATCCACATGGGAAGCAATTTTCAACACTCTACCACCTGAGCTACAGCTTCCTCCTATATGTTGCTTGTTTTGAGTATAAAGATTTGTTTACACATACAGATTTACACAAGCGTCCGCTCCCGAACAGAGAAAGAGAGATGAACACACATACAGAAAACAACACCCTTGCTTTCTTGCTTTCTCACCTTTAGGGTGCTATCTAAACCCATCCACTCCAAGTGAAAGTGAAAGTGATGAGGTACTTGGTAATTTATTACCCTTGTCAAACTGAACAGAATACTAATGGACTGCTTTTAGGTTTTGTAACTCCATGCTAAGGTAATGGACACCCTGTTTTTAACAGCTCAGTGACTTTCTCTTTTCTGTGACACACACACACACACACACACACACACACACACACACACACACACACACACACACACACACACACACACACACGTATTTGTGCCCAGGCTCAGTCTTTGTTCTGAGAGTGCGTCACCAAATACAATAGCATCGAAGTTCCAGCAGCAGATCCGGCAGTCTCACCTTCACACTTTGTGTCCTAGACAGTACACATCTCACTGCCAGCGCTTTCACATGAAGTCATGCTCAATAAATGAAAGGTCACACTATTTCCATAGGCCTCACAACACACAGGGCCTATACTGTATGTGTCTCTTACACAAAACACACTCTCACCTTCTGAACTGCAATTGTTTGCATGCCAACTCATTACTCTGTTCAACTTTTTCCGCTCCAGGCAGGCAATATCTCTCTACCTTTTCCCTAATAGATAGAGATCTCATTACTTCTAATGTTTTGGGTGCGTGGGTGCGTGCGTGCGTGCGTGTATGTGTGTGTCACCCAGCCAGGCTGGCCGTCAGCCTCTCTCCCCCAAGGCCATGCAAGTTTGTCCAGGCTTGTCTGGCCGCTGCACTCCTCTGTGCTGGATGTGCAAACTATTTGGTTTACTGTGTTTGCTTCTCCCTGTTGCTTCCTGCAACTGTGAATGATATATTCATGAAGCTCTTACACCAGTTTCTGTTATCATGTGGGCCAGTATTTAACACCAAGTTTCTGGAAAGTTTAGCTCATACTCAAGGTCAGTTTATGGGTCTTTTGGCGTCCTGGTGTGCAAAAGGCTATGCTGTTTTTAACTTGTATAGTATGTTTCTTTAATATTTTATTTGCATGTTTCTGATAAATGCGCAGTGGCAGAAAGACTATGCATTGTGTGAGCTGAGAGAAACAGGATGGGTGGATTTGTCAGAGCAGGTGCCCACATGTTAGTCAATCTGCTGGCAGGAAATTGCACTGGCATAGACACACAAACACACACACATTGCCCACAATATACACCCAATTTGTCACCCAGGCCCCTTCAGCAGCTGAAGCAATACTTCCTCCTCGTACTTCTCTTGACCCTGCTCTGCTTCTCACACCGTCCTCAGCTCTCTTGAAATATGATTTCATCTTTGTGACATAGCCAAACCACCCGGCACCATTTTAATCCTGCTAATCCCTCACAACAACACATTAAGTCACCATTAAGCTTTACAGTTGACTCCACTTTGACTTAAGCGTTTATTGTCAAATTAAAAACTGTACAAGCCTTTTACATATACGATTTAATCATTCTTGTAAAGTTTTGTCTGCCAGTAAAGATAGACCAGCACTTCCTCCAATGAGAAGCCCTCACATATTATATCCATGTGACCTTTAAGCAGGCATGATAAAGTTGAAGTTTCTACTTTATCTTAAAGTGAGACTATGCACATTTTGAACAGTGGCAACAAGTGAAAGTGATCAGAGGATGACGCATTCAATTTCCCTTCGATTTTCCGAAGATTCTCTTCCATCACTTGCTTTTAAAGACATCACTGTCTGTGACGATGCTTAAATATTGTAGATATACCAAGAAACTGACAGTCACTTACACAGCAGCATACTAGCATCAGCTAACATTAGCTGCCATAAGCTACTATTCATACCAGACCAAGTAAGGCTGTAGGAGCAAAACTCAGAAGAGTATAGTGAATAGAACAACGGTGCATTGCTCATTACTTTAAACTACATCAATTAACTATGCATTTTCACCTACACACAGTGCTACATATAGTTTCGGAATCTACCAGCTTATTGTTTTTGGTCACCAGCTACCATAACTCTCATTTCCAGCCACAAAAGGCAACTGTGTTTGGCAACAACAAAGCAAAGCAGCTCTCAACTGTTAGTTTATAAAATCTGTTAATAAATTTGTTATTGCTTATTTCAAAAATGATATTGTCTCACTTGAACATGTTGTCAGTGGAGGCTAGCGGTATTGAAAGCTGTTTTCTACAACCCCAAATCAGAAAAAGTTGGGACAGTATGGAAAACACAAATAAAAAAAGAAAGTAGTGATTTCTAAATGTACTTTGACTTGTATCTCATTGCAGACAATGCAACAGCACATAATTGAATGTGTTACTCATGATTTTTATTGTTTTTGTTTCAAAATTCCTATTTTGGTTCTTGCAACACATTTAAAAAAAAGTTGGAACAGTAAAGCATTTACCACTTTGTAATGTTGCCATTCCTTTTCACAATACTTAAAAGACGTTTAGGGACTGAAGACACCAAGTGATGAAGTGTTTCAGGTGTAATTTTGTCCCATTCTTGCTGCAAACAAGTCTTAAGGTGGGCAACAGTACGGGGCCTTCGTTGTCGCATTTTGCGCTTCAAAATGTGCCACACATTCTCTATTGGAGACAGGTCGGGACTGCAGGCAGGCCAGTCAAGTACCCGTATCCTCTTCCTCCGCAGTCAGGACTTTGTAATGTGTGCAGAATGTGGTTTTGCATTATCTTCTTGAAATATGCATGGACGTCCCTGGAAAAGATGTCTTCTTGGAGGCAGCATATTGTGCTCCAAAATCTCTATGTACTTTTCAGCATTAATGGTGCCATCACAGAAGTGCAAGTTAGCTTTGCCAAGGGCACTGACACAACCCCATGCCATGACAGACCCTGGCTTTTGGACTTGTTGCTGGTAACAGTCTGGATGATCCTTTTCTTCTTTGGTCCGGAGCACACAGCGTCCATTTCTCCCAAAAAATACCTGAAATACTGATCCATCTGACCACAGTACACGTTTCCACTGTGTGATGGTCCATCCCAGATGCCTCCGAGCCCAGAGAAGTCGATGGTGCTTCTGGACACTGTTAACATAGGGCTTCCTTTTGGCACAGTACAGTTTTAACTGGCATTTGTGGCTGTAACTACGTATTGTGGTACTTGACAAAGGTTTGCCAAAGTAGTCCTGAGCCCATGTGGTGATATCGCTTATAGATGAATGACAATTCTTGATGCAGTGCCGCCTGAGGGATCGGAGATCACGGTTGTTCAGCTTAGGCTTGCGCCCTTGTCCTTTACGCACTGAAATTCCTCCTCATTCCTTGAATCTTTTAATTATGTTATGCACTGTTGAAGGTGAAATAAGCAAATGTCTTCCTATCTTTCTTTGAGGAACATTGTTTTTAAACATTTCAATACTTTTCTCACGTATTTGTTGGCAAACTGGCGATCCTCGGCCCATCTTTGCTCCTAAAGGACTAGGCCTTTCTTGGATGCTGCTTTTGTACCAAATCATAATTACAATCACCTGTTGACATCACCTGTTTCAAATCACATCATTATTTAACCAATTTACCTGATTACTAGCCCTAAATTGCTCTTGTCCCAACCTTTTTTGGAATGTGTTGCAGGTCTGAATGACAGGAAAGGATGTAGGCTATATTTACAAATGAAATTAAGTTGACCAGACAAAACATGAAATATTTTGTGTTCACATTGTCTGCAATGAAATACAAGTCAAAGTACATTTAGAAATCACTGCTTTCTTTTTTTATTTGTGTTTTTTCATACTGTCCCAACTTTTTCTGATTTGGGGTTGTAAGATCTAAAGATAGTTTACATACTGTGCATGTACAAAAGGAAGAACTTTAGTTTTTAATTGTTTTGGAAGCACATGCTGCTACATGTATTTAACATATCTCTTGAAAAAACCTGTAAAACACTTTATTCTACAAGGCTGTTTAAATGGGCCTTATAAGATATATTTTTTTTGTTCTAAAGAAATCCAAGCACAGGTTTTTTGGTTGCTTTTGTTTTCACATCTACCCCAGCAGGTGAACTAGGTTGGGTATGAGGGCAAAGTCATAACTCTGATACATTACCCAACTATGTGCATACTTGGCCGTACAGCTCAGCTGCATTATATCTCCACGTTTTTCAACCTGCCAAAAGCAGAACTAGCCATAACACCAGAGTATCACCAGGGAGTAAGGCTGGGAAACAAATTCACAGAAAGTGGGAGAGGGAGAGAGGACCATATGTGGGTGAGAAACATGTTCTCATACAGGCTGTTTTTCTTTTGTTTCAGCTGCGCGGCCCCACCTTAAATGAGGACAGGGAGCAAGGGAGCACACTGGACAGCAGAGGAGAGGGGAGAGGTAGATGGGAATTCATTGAAGAATTGGGCATAATGTGCTCTGGGCAGTCCCCGAACCAGCTGTTTTCCATTCGGTGGGAGTCCAAGCAGTGAAATGTAGCAGGGTGGGATAGACAGGCAGACAAAGAAGTGTAGAAGAAGAGGATCAAGACTGTAATACATGGTGTGAGACACAACATGTAAAGGTCATGAAGATGGCCATTCAAGTGGCCTGGTGTGTCCTTTTCTTTCTCTCCATGCTTTCTTCTGTCTCTGACAAACTAAATAGAACAGTGGGCTCCAAAAGACACTCCCTTTAAAGGAATGAGACTTGTTTTTAGATGTATCTGTTTGATAACCTACATCTTTTTACCCTCATTAAATGCTCCACATTGTGTACGATATACAAAACTTCCTCTCTGCGGTTTCTCATAAACCTCTGGCCTATGGCCCTCTCATCCCCAACCTAGTAAAAACTACCTGAAAAAAGCACATTACCTAATCAAAATATATACTGTGTTTTGTAGTAGCTTCATAAGCCACGTTCATCCAAGACTCAAATTCAAAACTTTGGACACATTCAATAGCTCAAGTAATGGTCAATAGTCGCTATTGTGCTAATTATAATCAGCCTACTAAACCTGCAAAGAACATGCAGAGCTAACCAGCAGCAGATATCAAGTTGTGCTCTTATTCGTTGAGCAGGAAGCCATTTACACTAATTGATACTGTACAACACACATGGGCGAAGTTCTAATTGTCCACATGTGCATTTTGTGTTACTGTATTTTCATTTTCAACATGAAACAGTGACTGAAACTTCTTTTTAAGTGTTAAAGTTTGTGACCTTTTCACACTTCTAGAGAAACTTGTGTGACTAATGGGTTCTTTTTTCAAATGATGACATAATATGGAAAGTGGCATCAAGAGCCTCCAGAGATCGTTTTGCTTTCTGGAATTGAAGAGAAGTCGGGGAAATCCAGCAATAGGCAAAGCTCAATTATGCTGGAATTCTTTTTTTTAAAGAAGACCTATTATGCTTTTCTGTGTTTTCTGTCCTATCTATTATGTTACAATGATATCGGATGTAACAAACATGGCCAAGGCTTCAAGTAATGAGGTAAACATTTTTAAAAGAATTCCCTGTGAGCCAAAACTTCAGATTTCACACTGTTCTGAACGCTCTGGTTTCAACAGTTTTTTCTAGTCCTGGCCCAGAATGACGTCATTGATGGTGATCAATGGTGATTGGGTCAAACAAACACAGGACTTTCACTTAAGGCCTTTACAAACCAACCAGATAATCAGCCACCGTACAGTCTGGCGAGGTCTGTGACTCAAGTCTGTTCGGTATGTTCCGTGCCGTCGTCCGTTGGAGGGGCCATCGGCCTTCATTTTCGCCGATTGTTAGGTCATAATCGGGAGGGCGGGCACTGCCGGCAGTCGGACTCAAATGACCAATCTGATTGGTAGAGTGCTAACCCGGAAACACGAAATGAGCGTGACTAGAGTCTCTCAAAATGTGACGAAAATCTTTTAAACTGACTTTTGTCAATCTGAAATGAAGACAGATTCAGCAACTGCATGGCCTATTTCTCGCTTAAAATGTTTTCAGAAACACGTTTCGGTGAACTATTTTAGTAGAATATGAGATCGTATTCTGAATGCGCCGCCACTGAAAAATCCAAAATCTGGAAGGAGCAGCCAGACCCACGTGACGCGTTCGTCCAATCAGCTGCCGGTTTTACAGGCGCCTGCTGTTATGGAGACGTATTACTTCTTGTCGTTTCGGCATTCAAGGCATTCGGGGAGACTGATCAGTCCCAACTGCCTTTTCTGTTGAGGGTCGGCCGTCTGGTTGGTCCGTAGAGGTCTTTAGGAGGCCAAGGTTTTAGTCTGTGACGCGATGACGTCTGTGACGTTATGTAGTTACGTAGTTATTGGATTAGAAGCCTTTATTTGTGATTTTTCACGGTATGGTGAAACAGGGTAGACTGGGTAAACCCAGCCCGATCTGCCGGCGATTTGATTTCGCCCTGCAGCTCAGGCTGGAAACCTGTACGTTTATCTATCCTGCTTCCATTACAAATTTGCGGGAACCAATCACAAACTGGCTTATCCGCCTGGCACGCTATTGGCGGGTTTAACACGATGACGATAGAGAAGCGACCAAGCAGCTTTTTGTTTACATTCAACATGGCGGCCACCGAAGCGCAGCAACCCGTTGATGCCGCTGTCGCTGCTACGTCACCCAGATCGATGGTCTGATTGGTTGAAGGACTATCCAATTGCGTACAGAGTCATTTGAACTATGCCCGTTGATCACGCCTCTTGTGCAGTAGTAAATACAGAGCAGACTCCCCAGACTAATGTTCAATCTTAAAAGATTGAGCTTGGTCTGGTGATAGCCAGACTAGAAACAGGGTACAGGGACTGGTACAGTCCCGCTATATTATAATAATAATAATAATAATAATAATAATAATACATTTTATTTATATAGCGCTTTACATGGTACTCAAAGACACTTTACAGTAAAAAGTATGGACTGTACTTAGACAGCGAGAGCAGAGTACAGATGCGGAGACTCCGTAGACCCAGAAATGCTGACCAATCAGAACAGACCAGACTGTTTCGGGAGTAGGGCTTAAAGTGAAAGACGTGCCAACAGAGCATCTCAGACAGATGGTGAATACAGGCGCAGCAGCCATGGGCAGTATGTGAAGAAAAAAAACAGAGTCACTGCAGGTCGTCTATGTGTGCAGACATCAGAGTCCCTCAGAGTTGTAATGACTCAGTTAACACCTTTGTCTACATCTGAAGCCCCTGGTTACACTAACTTCCAGTCCACTGGAAACCCACTGATTAGCCACTTCATCTATGGATGTTTTTTATTCCTATGAAAAAGGTCTCACCGAGCATACATGGCTCACATCCTGGAAAGTTCATTGCACTATCCCTGAGCAAAACACACACAGACATATTACCAGGCTAACCCAGGGCACTCAGTGCCCGACACCAGACACCTCAGACCTTTGCCATTTAATATATGATATCCCTGAGTGGCAGAGAGGCAAGAGAGCAGGGTGTAGGCAGGCCTGCTGCCAGAAGGAGTCCTTGTCTCTCAGTATGAGCAGTGGGCACTAAGGTTTTTGACAACTGCCCCTAAAATGAAGATACTAGTGCAGTGCCGTTCAAAACATTCCTGTTTGGAACGGGCTGATTGCTAGGCCTCCTGTATTGCTGCTTGAAGCTTTTTAACTGGATTTTTGTACCCTGAAAAAACTTACAGAAGACTCTCAAAGCACTTAATATGCAACTTAACTGTATACTACTGACTTACTTCGGCGGATGATGACTTTTTTTGGCACGACACCGGTAGCCCACTGCAAAGACATACTTGACTGAGAGCCATGAAGCCGTAAAGCTCCGCCCCCACAGCTGCACACAGGCTGCTGTTTTTTTTAAATTTCTTTACAGCGTGCTGCGTGTGATGTGACATCTTTTGCGCATGCTGGATCATTTGAAAGACACACATACCGTACCTACATATACATACACACACACACACAGAGGTTTCTCGATTTATAGAGTGAAGGAAAATTTATTTTGGTCTTTTTTTAGCTGTCATTTCTATCGGTTTTGATTCATTTTTACTTGGAGCACAGCAGCATCTCTACTGGGGCTGCACGATATGTAGAAAATATACGATATGCGATAACGTTGAATATCGCGATAACGATATTACTTGCGATAAATACACAGATATTAAAGTGTACTCAGGTCTGCATTTCTGCTGCTTTCATTATTCTGCTAAAATACAACAAATTGCTTGTTGACTTTTAAACAAACAAAAGGAAATCATTTCCAACATCCTTTTTTTGTTGAGCAAATTGAACATTGAATTGAACATAAAAGCCACCACTAAAAAAGAATGATAGTTTCTTTTTAAAGTGCAGTTTTTCTACTGATATTTTCTTTTAACTAACACAAAAAATCTCTGAGTGTCTATCACGACATGTTGATATTGCGATGACGATTAAAAAAAAACGATATATTGTGTAGCCCTAATCCCTACAAAGTCCAACAGGGCAAACATCACAAGCAGTCCCGAGCCCGACAGAATTCGGCCCGAGCCCGACAAATACATTTAGATTGACAGCTTTTTAAAAACCCAAACCCATTTACAGCCCAACATTATTCAAATGTGTCATTTATCTTTTGCCTTTTGTCAAGAAAGAGTCATTTTATAAATTTTTTCACATCATTTATTCATGACTAACATAGGGTATAGGCCACTTGGAAGTTGGAACAAAGAAATAAGTCCTCCAGAGGCCAGCCTCCGTTTCACCTCCTCGGCATCCATTTTCACGCTTATCGAAACGCATCACCTGACCGCTCATTTACTGCGCAACCCGGAGCGCAAGCCCGAGCCTGGCCCGAGCACATGTGTCGAGCACGTGTGTCGGTTCCCGTCGGGTTCGGGCAAAGCTCTTGAGCTCTACTGAGCAATACACCTGCCAAGACATAGTTGCGTCCCCTAGCAATTCTATAGTATAGTATAGTATAGTATACCTGTCATTTTTGGTAACAGCTAGAAAAAAGGTGACTGTGAGCCGGGTACCGGTCAACATGAGTTGACGGTCAAAACAGCCTGCAGCAATGCACCCGCCAGGTGTGTTGATTGGATGAACTGTTGTCGAGAAAATTGAAGGACAGACTGACAAAGACTGTCCCATTTTAAAAAATGCCAGGTAAAGAAGCAAAGAAGTTTATCCAGGCTCAGCTTTTGTCGCGACGCAACGCAACGTCATCGCTGCATTAGCCATTTAAATAACCTATATGCATGCAAACTTTCCTGGAAGTGTACTTTGTAACATGGATGTTTGTACTGTTTGTCTTGTAATTGTTGCGACGAAGATAAATAAAATAAAGTTGCCGCTGTGTTAACTTCCCAGAGATGTAGAATCCCATCTCAAAGTATGAACAGCTGTGCAGCATTTTGGCATTTGATAAGCTTTTTCAACATGTTACTTAAACTGGACTTCCTGGATCGTATTTAATGTCACACAAGTAACTGAAGCAACCAACCCAACCAAGTTCGTGAAATGCTCACGTTATTTTGATTTATTAAGTTGTGTACAGGTCACGATTTTCTCGTTTATTTCGTGTACAGGTCACGATTTTTGAACATGACCATTTCACTAACTGCCAAGACACTGGGCTGCTCTGGGGGACGCAACTGTGACGCAAAATGAAACGCCACACGCCGGTGACAACAACGGGATGGACCGCCACAACAACAGGACGGTTGTGGTTAGGAAAAGAAGAACGCGGAAAGGAACTGCAACATGCGGGATGCGATCCTCAGTCTCCTGGGTGAAAGTCTTGTGTTGTTTGACGTAATCGTAATCGTTCTGTGATCACGAAATATGCTGCCCATTGAAATACATTACTTTAAAATTAGTGCTCACCACACGAAAATAACGACATTAACGTGTTGTGTACACGAATCAATAGATTCAATAACGTGACCATTTCACAAACTGCCATGAGACTGAGCTGGAAGCAACACGCAACATGCTTTTGGCTTGTTTACAACCTGTCTGTATCTTGCCCCATGGGACTTCACACTAGTGATGTCAGTGATGTTCCCTGATCTCTGCAATACATTTAGAGAGCATAATGTTCTCATAAGCGATAGAAAAGATCATGACAAGTTAATTCCTGACCTTGGAAACACTTACTATAGCTTGAAAGCTCTGGAAAAAGCTAGTAAGTGGACTTTCAGTTATATATAATAGATACAGTATGATAGCCACAACTGAGGAAATAGCCCACATTCGATTAAACTGGAATTTTCCTTTAACTCAGAGAAAACTAAGGCTGCGTTCCAGGTTCAGGAAACAGAATGAACTGAGACATGTTGATGAATGTCATGCTGTTCCTTTTGTTTTCACCTTGTGTTCAAACAGCATAAAGCCGATGATGTCTTTAATTACACCTGGTGAATATGATCTATCTCAGGGAGCACCTCGAGTTCATGAATGTTGATGATTTGCAGCACCTGCGAAAGGAAATGCTAATTTGTTTTAATGTCGAGACATAATTTGTGGCAAAATGCTTGATTCATATCAAACATCTGGAAGGCACATTGATTTCTCATGTGCTGGTGATAATAAGGTGATTTTCACACAGTGGAAAAAGGTGTGTGTGTGTGTGTGTGTGTGTGTGTGTGTGTGTGTGTGTGTGTGTGTGTGTGTGTGTGTGTGTGTGTGTGTGTGTGTGTGTGTGTGTGCCTGGCTGGTTTTGCTCCTGCTGACAGAGTAATGGATCTGTTCATTGTTGCATGTGGACTGTGTGTGATGTATGAGATTCATTTGAAATTCTCTGTCTTAAATGAGGCACTCGCATGTCTCCGTATGGGAGGATATAGACTTGAAGGCGAATGTATTATAGGAAAATGAACAGAAGTTGCTAGTTTTTGCGGTCATCATTGCTGTGAAATGATCTTGATCGTGGTCTTTTGTCTCATATTTTTTCTTTTTATGTGAAACCCATATCATGCGCAATAAATGTGTCAAAAACACAAATGGTTGCTGTGCTGCTCTAATACTTCAGGTTTGATGTGGAAGTTTTTAAAATGGGGTGAATCTCAGTGTAATTAAATTAAGGAAAATATCAATTTAATCATATCTGAATAGTAGTTTAGTGGAATGTTTGTCTAGTAGAAATGTATAATAATGTATTATGGAATTTATTATTATAATTTTTATTTGGATTGGATGTGCAAAAGAACACTAAATAAATTAAATAATGACACATTTTCTTGTAAATCCGTTATGCAATTCACTTTATTGCCAAGTTGATTTTGAGTATAGTAACAAACAAAACAAACATGACATTTTTTTCACATTGGCTTTTAAAAAAATAAAAGCCTTATCAACATGATTTTATCAAGACACCATAATTAAAAAAAAATTAAATTTACAGAAAAATTAACTATAAAACATTTTGACATGCAATAAATACATTCATTTCCCTAAAGCAAAGTATGATCAATATTGACAATGAAATGCAGAAAATGCAAAAATACTGTTTGGTTTAATGTATTGCTTTTAATTTTTTTCATGGTATATACTCTTGTAAAACCACAAAAGGAAACACTGGACATTATTGATGTTTGATAGAGTTCTGCTTCATGCCTGCTGAAATAAGATCCTGTCTTCCACTGAAAAAATCTCATTTCCATTGTAAATTTGCGATGCATGTATTCTGACATGTGTATATATATATATATATATATATATATATATATTTCCAATATATTTCCATCTATCCGCAGCTACTGCTGTCTGCGTGGCAGTCTGTGTTACTGCTGAACTTTCTCATACATGAACCACAACCAGTCGGGTACAACCACCTCAAAACGTCACAATGATCTTTATTAGATCATAATCCATCATCTCTACACTTTTTACAAAACCAGAATAGATGTGTGTGTGTGTGTGTGTGTGTGTGTGTGTGTGTGTGTGTGTGTGTGTGTGTGTGTGTGTGTGTGTGTGTGTGTGTGTGTGTGTGTGGACCCTGAGGCTCTGTAATATTTTGGCACAGGTTTTAGTGTGTTGGGTGGAAGCCGTCAGTGGAATCACCTTGTCTCTAATAATGGCTTTTTCTACAAGAAGCGACACTCCAAACGGAGCAGGGAAACCTAATTTAATCTGACCTAATCTGGAGCAGCAGTCTGCCTTACAGCTGTGCGTGCGTGCGTGCATGTGTGTGCATGCGTACGTGCATGCGTGCGATATACAATCAAGTGTTCTCCTTGACCAACTTTTGCTCTTTCAAATTCCTGCATGTTTTGTCCTTGCTCTTTGTTTGTGTTTGATTTTATATTTCTGGAGCAGAAGTTGTACACTGTAAACTAAAAGATTCAAGCCAAAGTCCACTTAGTCTGTCTTGTATTGATTTAAGGTAGAGACAGAAACAGTGGTCCAAGATAAACAGATAGAAGAAGACACGGGCAGCCAGAACCCCCTTCCCTATTAAACTACAAAGAGCCTACTGTGGGTCATTGGCTGATTGGGCGATAATTGTTAGGTCTGGGAAAAGGATGACATCTCTGAGAGCACGCTGACATGAACATTAACATTTAAAAAACAAAAATGACCTGCAGCAATGAACAATTAAAGGGAAAAACTTAATTTCCTTACAAGATAATTTTCTGAAAGAGGGAAATGAAATAGAGTCAATCACAGAATGAGGTGGGGGGGTGGGGGGGGGGGGGTGAAGAGACTCACAAAGCAACCAGCTTTTCTTTGTTATTTGACGATCAAGCACAGGCTACTTTTCTCTTTGTCTCTGTTTTTTTTTTTTTTCTTCCTCTCAACTCCTCTCCCTTACTTGTTCTCTCCATCTCAGCACATGACTTGGCTGGTGCAGCCGAGGCCCGGCTCAATTGTGCAATTTCATACATGTTTACTTTACTGGCATCTTTCTGAGCATATTTTCCCCCGAACATTTCCCCTCACATTATTCTGCATTTCCTCTACAACGATATGCTGTCTTTAATCTCCCTTTGTAAACTGTTTCTTGGCTTGAGGATCACAGTACAATAACGATGTCAGCCTTTATATATATATATATATATATATATATATATATATATATATATTTGGCCCGTCATCTGCTGTATTTTAACACATGCCTTAGAGTTCATTTTGGAAATTGATCAGGGCTTAAAGAAAAAGAAAGTAGCTCTTCACATAAACATTTAGACAACTGTCTTCTTCAGCATGAAAAACAGCTGGAAGTAAGTGGATCAGGGGAGAGGAGGGAGGCAGCGGGCGCTGCGGGTCAGCGGTTTATGTGTTGAGTGTAAGAAGAGAGAAGGGACAGAGAGAGGTGAGCAGGGAAGCTGTGCTTCGAGGTAACAAGGGCAGCGAACGAGTGTGGCCAAGCTCTGCTCTGGAGGGAGGAAGAGGAGGACAAGCAAAGTGCCAGAGGAAAGGCAATTGTGGGATTTTTAGGGAATCATAAGAGTAATAAAAAAAAAAATCACAATACAATGATCTTTCCAGAAAAGTGCAGCTCGGGGAAATAAATCTAAAGCAGCTGCTTGTAATAAAGACTCTTGAACGTGTCGAATCTCTCTCTTGTACTTCACCCCACTACACTGTGGGAAAGGCGTTCAGACTTGTAGACGGACAGGTGCACTACGTGGACACACCTACACACTCACAGGCATACACGCATGCGTACAAGCTGTTGCAGAATCATCGATGCTTGTTATATTGAAGACACATTTGTATTGGTTGACTTAAGGGGCAGTTTTTGGTTTCAACGCCCCCCCAAAAAGCCTTGATTATTGATATTATTTGGCTCTAGCTTACATTTGAACATGAAAAAAATATGTACACTCTACAATAGTGGCATGTCTGTGCTGTGCTGTCAAGATTAGCCACTTAGATAATGGCTTTTTAAGGCAAAGTCAAAGTTGGTCAGAAGCTTAGCTCGACAAACTACAAAACTACAAACTACTAAGAGTGTCTCTGAGTTTTGTTTTGAGCATCTGTGATGTCTGCTAAGTGCTTCAGTCTTTTTGGCACACATCGGGAACAGAGTCACATAGGTGACCTCGGCCCGCTGCTTCTGGTAGAAAGCTTTAAGGCATGCTTTACATTTTTCAACATTAAACCTAAACCCTTTTTTGGTCTACACGGGGCCCACTGGAACTCATCCAGACATTTTTTTACTTCTATACTGTTAGTGTTGCAAAGGTTACGGGCCTGGGAGGGTGGCCATAACAACATTAGAAAGGAATGAAGTGGCCTAAAAAATAAAATAAAATGATCAACCCACATCTCATAATTGGTGGTTTGTCTCACTGCGCTTGTTTATATTTGCATTCGTTCATTTTCATTATATCAATTGATGTAACAAATTGTTTTGAATGCCTGAAAGTGTATTACTTTCTAAACATCTTCATCAAAACCACGTTGGTGGCAATGAGAGGTTTTCTGGGCTGGTGTGTCATATAAATAACGTTAACAAAGGCATATGGCATAAAACCCCATGGGGCAAGTGGCTACACCAGCAAATTGAAACAAGACTCTTGTAATTTTACTAATTGAATCAACCACAGAGCAATAAAAATACTGCCATTTTCTAAATTGTGAATTACAGTTTCTAGGCCCTTCATATTGATCAGCGCTGCTCCCAATAAAAAAACAAACAGAAACATCCCCAAATTGTAACAAAATGTCTGAATGGCTTCCTCGCCGTGCAGCCCTTGAAAGCCCATGATGTCGCATCACCGTGACACTGAGCAGAGGTCTATTCCCAAAGAGCAAAAAAGGGGAAGGAAAAGAGAAGATACAGTCAACTTGTTTTCTGAATGGAGAGTTTTAGAAGTACGAACAGGCTTTCATACTGAGACAATGGCTCACGTCCACCCTGCTGCGCTCTCCCTGCTCCTCTCCCTCCCCATTCTCCGTCTCGCTCTATCTGCCTCTGAGCAGAAGCACACGGCACATCCTGCTCAACACCACACACCAGCCAAAAGTTCACTTCCTGCTCCTCAGCTCTTCTCCTTCACACCAACCCTATTCCCAGGACGTGCATTAACAGCCCTTCATATGCTCAAATGGCACAGGGACATACAAACAGACAATCAAACGCTTCCCTTTTCTATAGATACACAACCCTCCTCCCCCTCTGTCTGTCATACACATTAATGCAATTATGCACATTTTAAAGTGTGCACATCCTACAGAAATGTTCAGCCATTATCTTGCTCTTCCCTCCTGCACAGATTTGGAGTGACAGTGGAAACACTTTGTGTTATTTTAATGTGGTAAGGCAGGGAAAAGGAGGAGACAGATTTTCATTTAAACGAGTGAATGAGAAGGAGTGAGTCCCACGACTGACATCCGCCTACTGTACATTTTTAACACGTATGCACTTGCTTGTGGACAAAGTTGTAAATAATGTTTCATTTAGCCTATCATTTCTTTTTTTGTGTTACAGAGCTTGACAAACGAGTCCCAAAACTTGAAGCATCATCCAAAACAAGCCGGCTTCCTGTGTGTTTATGTGCATGTAATACGGCCTCAGTCTGGCTCTCGTCATTGAAAGTTCACTAACCTCTGGAGAAATATGAGGCCACTTTTCATACTCGCCCCGTAAAGCCACTGATCGTCTGTTTAGGGAAATACTGAGAATATTCTGTGTGGTTGAAACCAAAGATCAAATCCATCATGCTCGCTCAAGCGTGGTTCAGAAATTCACAAACAGCCAGTTAAGATACGACCAAAATGACTTTGCCTTACGTTGTAACAATGGAATTGGTCATACCAGCACAAGCCTCTTTGAGGACAACACAATAGAAAATGTATACCGCATAGTAAAAAATAAAAACAAAGAAAATGTTAATATCACATGTTATCTCTTCACCATAAAACAAGAAATGTATAAACACAGAAATAACCACAGGTTTAACACAGGACAACTGCCCTGTTGATAAGAAAATACAGAAGTGTGTGTGAGTGTGTGCATGGATGTCTGTGTAAGTGTGTGTGTTGACATTGTAATTGGAAGGTTTAGTAAAGCTTAGCGACCCCATGCTGGGTTCAGTCCTGAGGTAAGCACCAGTTTCTCGTGCGCAGCTTTCAGTTCAAATAAAAAAAAAATTAAAAAGTGACAGAAAACAACATGTTTGATATGGTCATATGCTACAGAGAAGAAGCCCTTAAATTATTGTTACATTTAAAGAATAACAATCCCAAAAGTCAGGCACATTGTCTCTGTTTTTTTTTTTTGTTTTTTTTTTAAGCCTTTAGGATTCACTACCTCTATCACAGTGTATTTATGGCTTTAGTCTTCACATTCACCTACTGAGGTTGGCATTGGCACTATAGTGGTCACACATTTCTAATCTGAATCAAGGACCAGTAAAAGTGGTAAAAGAAAACCAAAGGCCAGCACGTTCTTTGGAATAAACATTTTAAAGACAAAAATGTGCCGTCAACCCGCAACCTTTTAAGTGCTCTTTTGTTTTCAAGCTGCAGGAACTGCTGGTCAGCCAACACAGAAATATGTCATTCTTTGTTTTCACGTTTGATACAAGCGGGAAAGGGAGGCTGGGCAGGGAGACATTCGCTCGGCTCGGATATGATGTTAATAAGTGGATCAGAGGGGTACGATGGCAGGCATGAAATGGGACATCGTGCCGGCGAGCAGTGGGAATTGTCCGGGAGAAAGTGAGATTTCACAGGGATTACTGAGGCACAGCAGCTGGGGTGCGCTGTTCACCCGCTTGCTTCCCGGGACAACCCACAAACCCCTTCTTATGTTCATATCACAGACAGATTAGCAGCTCACTGTGTGTGTGTGTGTGTGTGTGTGTGTGTGTGTGTGTGTGTGTGTGTGTGTGTGTGTGTGTGTGTGTGTGTGTGTGTGTGTGTGTAGGGGAAGGGAAGGGAGTGTGTATGTGTGTGGGGTGAGTGGAGTGAAGCGCTTTTAAGGCAAAGGGCTGAGTACAGCACTCACTTTGGCCTGTCAACAGTAGCAGGGCTCCCAGACAACAGACTGCAGGGGAGGGAGGACAAATGAGAGGTGGGACAGTGGAGCTGCGGCAACGCGGCATGTGACTACCGTGGCTGCACGATTAATCATCAGGCTGCTGTGAATAGAGTAATTGCTGTTGAAAGTAAATTACAGATTTCTGTGCCATTCATTCTGACCTCATCCCTGCCTCTCTGCTCGGCTGCATCCATAATTGTAAATATTACACGATGTCAGAGGCAACGCCCACGCTTCGTCTACGCCGCGAGATAAAGCTACGCTCATCATGAACAGGGATTAGTGTATCATCAGTTGGGTATGTGCAATCGTGTCCCAGTTATGAGATCACAGGGCTTTGCTTATTGCATCTCAACAACAACTGAAAGCTAAGGGATGTTAGTCAAAATGCAAAGGAAGTTTTAGGTCAAGAAGGGTTACACACCGCGTGTAAGGCTGATTAAGCTACCATTACTGTCACATAGCATGAGTCTTTAGCCGCACAAATATGTGGGGTAGTGGGTTACTTTTAAAAATGTGGAGAAAATAAAACAGAGGAGACTTTACCAAGATGCCAGTCATTCCCTTGCGACTTGGGGAGCAGGAGCATGATTTGGAGAAGCTGGGATACATAAATGATCCAGTACCCCAAAAACAGAAGAAGAAAAAAAAAGAAAAAAATAGATCCTCCCATTACTTTAAAGTCCAGAAGAGTTGGCTTATTCATTTGGTAAAAGTTCCGCTCAGGTCTGGACTCAAACCCTGAATCTTGTCCTTATGTGCTTTTTCATTTTTTTTGTACACTGATGATACTTAATAGTACACAGGTTTAGGGTCAGATTGCAACATTTCCTTGCAACAGTTTCTCTTTGGATTTCACCAAAATACAAAAATAAATAAAACAATTTCATTTTGGTTTTCAATTTGTCACTTTGGCTCAATGGCTGTAATTTTTTTTTTTAAGTTTGTTTGCATACACTGTACATAAATACTGGACTTCTTTGAGTGAGTGTCTCTTGGTCACGGAATAGCACAGAGCTCCTTTATGAAGGAGGACTTTAAGATACATTAGATGCATAGAAAGGCACTTAGAGTCTACACCTTTTGGTGTGCATGAGCACTGAGGTGCAGAGGAGATATTGTGTTGAGGTGAATGGCTTGAGAATACTGCAAGTTATGTGTGCACAGATCTATTGGTGACTGCCATTTATACAGGTCATGTGGTCTTAGCTGGGTGAGTAGCGGTCAATGGTGCGGGCTTCAGAGAGGGCCTGTGGAGGAGGGGGGAGGGGTTGGCCCAGGACATCCATCTTGTCGTGGGCGAGGCCCAGGTGCTCTGCGGCCAGTTTGGACAGCGGGTAGAGGCTTTCCATGACCTTTGCATCAGCTACCAGTTGCTGCTGGGCTTGGATGAGAAGCTCATTGGCCTTCTCCTGCTTCAGCCCCAAATGCTCTGCTGCATATTTACTCAGAGGATAGATGCCCTCAGCAAAGTCCAGCTTCAGTTTCCCATCTGCGGTCAGGCCCCCTGCAGTCCCTCCACTGCTGTGCATCTTCATGTGGCTGATGAGGTTGCGCTGCTGAGCGAACTTCCCTCCGCACACCTGGCATTCATAGGGCTTCTCCCCTGAGTGGATGCGCATGTGCTCTGTTAGGCGATACTGGCGGGTGAAGCGCATGCCACAGGAGTCACAGGCAAAAGGTTTAAGGCCCAGGTGGCTACGCATGTGGCGCGTCATGGTGCCGCGCTGCGTGAACTTCTTGCCACAGATGCTGCAGGGGTAAGGCCGGGTCAGCCAGTGGGTCTTCTCATGCTGGCGCAAAGTGGCTGGATCTTTGTAGGACTTCTCACAGGAGGAACAGCGGTAGGGTCGGATCATCTCCCCGATGCCCCCTGAACTCAGCCCCTGGCTGGACTTGGTCTCCAGGTGGGACAGACTGTTCAAACTGTTGCAGCTGTTCAGACTCCCATAACCGTTTGTATTACTGCTCATGTTTTTGGTGCTGCCGTTATTGCTGTTTCCCATCTCCCCACCAGAGTTGCCGTACAGCTCTTCTTCCGTGTGTGTCTCCACATGTGCGTTGAGCTGCTCTGAGCTCGGAAAGCCTTTGTCACAGGGAATGCAGACATACAGATTGTCCCCGAAGCTCTCTGGCTCATACGGTATGTGGAACCTCCCCATTGGTCCAGAAGGGGACGGGCGGCCTTCACTACTGCCCGTCTCCTCTGTGCCTGACCCGCTCTTGTCGTCGGCTCCTTCACTCTCCTCCCCGGCCTTGTGGTGGTTATGATGCTGTTCTCCATTTTCCCCCGCTTCTTCCTCATCCTCATCCTCATCTTCATCTTCAGCTGTGTATGACAGTGGTTCATGTTTCACCCAGCGGTAGATGTTTCCCATATCTCTGCCTGCCTCTCCACCATCTGTGGGGGTGTCAGGGCTGGGGGGGCATGGGTAGCGATCTCTTCCCTGGGAGCCTGAGCGGTGCAGGTGGGGGAGGTGTGGGCCAAGAGGCTGGTTGTGATGGAGGAATGGTGGAGGAGTGAGGGAGCTTTGCTGGTCAGTCGACTCCATTTTTTCTGAGGGGAAGGCCCTTCCATTCGTCCCCTGCATGGGACTAGTGCGTCCACTCAGAGTCCCGTCTCGCTCCTCATCGTTGTGAGTGTTCGTCAGATGGGATTGAGAGGGTGTGTGCTGAGACTGGGAGTTGGGGCTTTTCTTGGAGAGATCAAGGCCATAGCTGGGGGAGCAGTTCCTCTCAGGGTGGGCTGAGCGCCCAATATGGGCAGGCAGAGCTGACTGCAGGGACGGGAACACCTGAGAGCCCTGGATGGAGGTGGGAGCATACAGTTCCGCAGCGTGAACGGCTAGTCGATGGGGAACTAGCTCCTCTAGTGGTGATGCTCGAGTCGCATTGTTATTTAAAATTCCTCCTGGAGGGCAGGACTGAATGACAGGAGTAGAAATCCTATACCTGCCACCACTCCCTAAACCCATATTATTGGGCCCCATCTTTGGGTAGGGCAGAAATGCAGGACCTGGGCGGGGAGGGTACTTGCCATTTCTTTTCAGCTTCTTTTTGCACAAAGCCACTAAGTCAAGCAGCTGAAGGTAGCTGGCTGCTGCCAAGACAGCCGCTAGATTGGGTTCAGTGGGACAAGTGGGGTCTCCCTCACTAAGGCGGCCTGTGTAGATGTAGTCCAGAATGACCCTGAAGACCCCTGGACTCACCATCTCGTGGTCGAGGTTGATGAGATTGTCGTGGACCACCAAAGATTTCAAGTAGAGGCTGCTGGCAGCCAGAATGTTCTTGTGAGCTCTGAAGAGGGCGTTCTGCACCACAATGATAACATCACACAGGAAGCCTTTTGTTCGTTGGCTGTTGAGCTGCAGGAGGAGATCCCTAGCATGACTTGGAACGTCCATGGCATCCAGCATCGTCTTCAGTCCGCCACCTGCAACAACAGATATCTGTAAAACATCATGCGGCAGTCAGCATTTCGACACACAAAAACACAATTAATGTGTAATTTTCTACACCGTGAGAATAATTATTGTTGCATTTTTTTTTTAAAGGACTCTATCAAATCTATGATTTACACATCAGAATATATTAAAATGTATTTAAGAGGTTTGAGTGCCAAAAGATTGGATTGACAACATAAAAGTAAAGGAATTTTTAGGAGTAATATGGAAACAAAAATATCCCTTGCGTATGCGTTGCATATTTGTGAGAATTAATATAGATTCATTCATTTATAACAGAGTTTCTTTTGAGTCACAAAACATCACTTATGCATTTGTATGCAAACTCATAATTACAGTTACAGTTTACATAATCATGTTTAATTCATAGATTCCACTCGATGGAACATGCACAGAGTAAAGATCGTATGTGTGGGAAGGGCACATGAAGGCCACTTGGTAGGAGTGAACTTTTGCTAAAGGTGAGCGGCTGCACTGGTTTTCTCATTATCAGGAATTCAAGTCTACGCATTCACTTCCTCTGCAGCGAGCAAAAAGAAAGAAAAAACAAAATTCAGTGAACAGCAGATAGATATTTTGTAACCGCTGGCTGCATGATAAAGTATTCCAGAAGTGGCGTTACAGCGTTTTAAACAAACCAAGGGATGAATGTTTCACAAGTATGAGGAACAGCAGGTATAAACCTGTGGTGGACGGACACATCCAAAAAAAGACTCCCCTTTCTGCCCAGTCATATAAGGAACACTGAGCGCACAGGACGTAAATCAACCTAACATGGTTCAATATTTTACTTTATGATGAGCTCCAGGGATCTAATGCACGCACGCACGCACGCACACACACACACACACTCAAATATCAACACTAATTGTTCCATCAAGCCTAAAATAAACTATATGAGCTGCATGCATGAAACACAATGTATTGTTCAATCGGTGGCATCTGAGGATAGTTTACTTATGAGATTACACATCTCAACTGTCCCTAAGGGCTTAGTCTCACTTGTGGGAAACAAGCTACTAAATAAATATCATGTCATCCGTCTGATCATGGTCTTCCTGACACTAGCTCATTCACTTCTTGTTTATTTCATTTAGTTTACACGCTCAGCACAAGAATAGGGAAGTATGAATGTAAGTAAAATAAACCTTGACGAATGAGTTACCAGGGAATTCTGGAGAATCCTGAACTCTTTGTTCATGTCACCATTATCTTCTCTTACATTGCATCGCTGACAATACTCCTAAAAAATTAGGGTTACTCCCTGCAGTTTAAGCGGTGTATTTTTGTAATTGCATGGTCAGCATCAGAAGGAAATGTCATCACTGATGAAACGGAAAAGGCAGAATAAGTATGACGTCCAGCTCGTGATCATGTGTAGAACAGTCATCAATATGAAAGGAAATATCTTTTAAATACCACAAGTTTTATAAAAAAAAATATTATATATAAAAATATATTTAATTCCAAAGGTGCTGTCCTCATATCTACACGTATGACTTGTATGCCATGTATTACTTATTATCTGGTCATGAATTTCTAAAACAAAAAAAGACGAAGAAAAAAAGGCTATGAATTAAAAAGGCGGGTAAGACAGGTTTAGGTGGATTTACGTTCCATCATGTCCCCAGTTGTCATCTAAAGTGTTTCCACTTCTGGTTTCTGTCTGGCTTTGATTACTCAGTGGCCATATTTTACTATAAATTTCAGCGTTCGGTCAGATCAAACATGTTTAGAAATGAGAGCGATATGAGAAATAAGCCGAGTACTTTCCACAACTTGTTGAACTTTTGCAGTCTCCATCGCATTAAGGAGTGTTTACCTTACTGTTACTGGTTACTGTGCCGAGCATGGTGACATTTTGTGTACTCACACACACACACACAATCAGTAGATTCCCGTCTGTATGCGGTCTACAGCGGCAAATTATGCGACACGGTTCATTTGCATCACATAGCATAACAGAAAATGAAGCCTTCTTTAGATCCTGATTTATGAAGACATGTTTTTTAAACAGGGCTTCTAAAACATTAAAATCCACATTTTACATATCCTCACCATGTTTTGTAAAATCTTTTGTGATACAAGAGAGAAAAAAAATCTCATGCACAAAGCAACATTTCTGTGCACCTGCAATGTGCTGTGCACACAACAAATTATTTTTGGTAACGCCTTGTGGTAACAACAGTCAAGGGGGCTGTGGGTTTCCCATCAGGACAATAAGAGTCTTTTTCTCTCTCGTTGTGATGCCAATGAGTCTTTTGAGAAGCTACAGCTTGTCTTTTAAAATATCTGAGCCCCTGTTTGATGTAGCCTACTGACAAAAAGTGAAAGGCCACAGAAAAAAAACATGTTTCATAAAAGTCTTGATCTGGAGGGCACGTGTAAACTCACTGCATCCTGTTAGGAAGCCATGTATGATTGCAATGATATTTAGTCAAGAGGACACATCTTAGAGCAAGCCTGCTACATATGTTCTCCTAAGCACATTCAAAGCCTGCACTACAGCTTGTTTTGTCAGGCTGTTGTTGTGAAATCCTTTTTCTAAGTTGCACACACAGCCCTGAGAAGTATACTCTGAGTCCTTCTGGGATGCATGGCTGTTTCCATCTGATAGCATTCTCTTTTTTTTTAATGACCCGTCAACATGCTGAGGAAACTTAGATGATGGGGATGTAGTTAACAGGGATGACATTCAGTTATTTGCATTAGATTAATATCCAGTGATGCTGTGTTCAGTCTGTTTTGTCACTTTTGGGGTTTGGGGTGAAGCAGGAGACTATAAACTTCCATACCTCTACATGCAGCCTCCGTCACACAAACACTCCAGACATCATGCTTAAAACGTTGTGTTGACATTTTATTTTCTTCATTTCAATTTGCTGCCCATGCTCATGGAGCCTTGTTTATTTTAGAGCCCATTTGATCATGTTCATACACCGTCCGTGTTCAATTTATGAGGCAACGCTGCAATGCAGCATCAGTGTAAATTTGCAAGAAGATATTTTACTGTAGTTTTGTATTACTTTTAATCCAACTCATTTATTTTATTTGTTGTCATTTTTGTGGCTCACAAGAGGGAAATGCATGCATTAAAAAACTGGGTTTCACAATTAAGTTGAAGTTAAGTTTAAAGTTATTTTTAAAAAAAAGTGCATTCTAGCACTAATAACGATGGGTGAATAAATCGACTTTTAGGCAGGTCAGCAAACATCATGGGGAGTCAGAGTCGGTTTCCTGTTTGATTACTGTAATCGCGTATCTAAAAAATCATCACACATTTATGAAATAGACCGGTTAGTGTCGGAAGGGCGTCCTAATCTTGATGCCGAGTCAACCGTTTATTTAAACAGCAGATCGCGAATATAATCATATTAATATCATATTGTTATAATCGACACGTAATGCCTATTTAAGTAGGCTTATTAACGGGATACAATTGTCATTTTGTTTTGGATTGTTTGGATGTGCCGTGCAGGTTTTAGCCTACAACAGATTTTTTTTTTTTTTTTTTTTAAGTTGCACTATTTTCTAATTTCTTCTCCTGATAGATAGACAACATTTTTCAAAAGGCTTTTTGTGATCTGAAGTTCATTGCCCAAGCACTGCTACACGTCCCGTCGTCCGCTGATCGGTGTGTCGCGGAGAGGACGCGTCCTCTCTGTCTCTCTAAACTCTTTATTACTCTTTACTCTTCTCTTCGTCCTTTGAACATTCACCTTATCTCCGCCAAAAGAGCTTTTTAAACCCCCTCCAGAAACCGAGCTGTACTTCAAGGTGCATCAGACAGCTGTTCCTCC